>OZ038484.1:43420548-43510548 GCA_964036315.1 Acanthosepion esculentum
TATATTAAAACTGTTTTTGAAGGTTTATCATGGAAGAATACAATGAATCAACCCTAATAGTTTATCTATAAATTAAACCGAAGATCATATATTCTGAGACCTCTGTAAAATCCATCTCACGTGTATTGCTATTGCAGTATAATTGGTGCGTCTTGAGCAAGATGCCCTGCCTGAACCCAACACTTTTGAGGCTGGTTTGAATTCCACCCAAGTCTAAAGAACTCAGTCTGTCCTGCTATTATATATATATATATATATATATATATATATATATATATTCTTCCTAATAATACATACTGTTGAATTAGTAACTAAGTTTAATTTTCTAACCTATGAATATTTACATATTTTCTTCGAGCCAACGAGCTGGAATCTACATGCAGTTGAATTGTAAGTTTACGTGACAGAGTTTTGTATTTCATCAAAATGAACACAGGATATTTGGGAAGAATTTATTTTTTATATTCATATGTTTTACTTTGTTTTCAACGGATAAATATTTGTCAAATTATTTTTTCAACATATTTTATTTGCTTTCATGTTCGTAATTTGTTGAAAATATATAACCGTATTCAGTTATTCAGAGTTTCTGCCTCAAAGATATTAAAAATTTCACTTTTCTCATGTCCAAGTGTGAATGATTATCAATCGGCATGTGCTGAATTTATGGCAGTCGTGTTGTGCTCGATTTCATGGCCAATCTATATGTCGTTAAATAAATATTTCATTTTAAAAATGATTACAAAGTGTATAATGCTTATAATTCCCTAAGTATGATTTAGCGTGATTCAAGGTAAACACATATGGGGTGCGGAGTGAGATTTGAACCCACTACACGGTAATGATGTTCTACCAGAAAAGAATGTTTATCATCACCCCATTACGAGACAACATTTAAAAATAAGATTAACTAAGTTTGGGCAAATATCTTGCTCAGTATTTACAATGCGAGGCAAAAATATGGACGCATTAATAGAAATGACGAACAAAATATACATTTTATTACATTTGTATTTACATTTATTAACATGCCTAAGCATTGTTCTGACTTTGAGAAAAGCCAAGTTGCCGCGTTTCATGATACCGCGGTGTCGAATAGAGCGATAGCTGATAAGATTAATCGAGGTGAGTCATGTATCCGCAAGTTAATCAAAAGAAAATGGAAATCAAACTGGAACATATATTAGAGTTAGCGGATCTGACCGACCGCTAAAAAACTACCGACAGGGAAGATAGAAACTTGGTTCGTCAATGAAACATTGATCGACGACTCGCAACAGCACAAGATGTTTCCAGAGCGGCTACTTTGGTGGTTTCCTCAAGAACAGTCAGACGCAGGCTTAAAGCAAAAGCTATTATTTCCAAATGCATAAAAAAGAAACGTTTCGTACCTGGAAAAAAATCAACGGGCACGGTTGACTTAGTGGAAAGCTCTTAAGAAGGATTAAGCCCGTTATTAAAGCAAACGGTTACCCAACAAAATACTAAATTAACTTGTATAATGTACATATGTAGACCTGTATTAATACCCTGTATTAATGAACAAATTCTATTATTCGCTTGTCTTGATAAAAATGCAAAAATCGACTTTCAGTGGGTGCTTCCATTTTTTGCATCATTGGACTAAATCCGATTGAGAAGATGTGGTGTAACGAGAGCCCGTTTACTCTTAGATATGAAGGACGAATACGTATTTGGTGTACCCCAGGTGAAACGTATGACTTACCAAAGGCATTGGTATACACGATAAAAAAAAATCAATGTTTGGGGTGCATTTTCAGCAGGAGTTGTTAATTTGTACAAAAGGGAAATCCTGGACCAGCATCAATAACACAACATTATTGATAATCAAATGTGGCTTTCTGCTTAGAATATACTTTTGCCTAAGGTCAACGCTTCACGTTCCAACACGATACCGATCCTAAGCAAACTACCTTAAATGGTAAACGTTATCTAGAGGAGAAGCGCGACGAGGGTAAATTGAAACTCTTCGAGTTGCTTAGTCATGGTGCAGACCTTAACCTAATTGAAAACATTTGGGCGATAATGGACAAGAGTGTCCGTTATAGGAAAGTTAACACAGAAGATGAGTTTTTTCGCGAATAAAAGAATAGCTGGAAAAATCTGGCGAAGGACGTTGACTTAATAATGAATTCAGTGTGTCGCATGCCACGAAGAATTAAGCCCGTTATTAAAGCAAACGGTTACCCAACAAAATACTAAATTAACTTGTATAATGTACATATGTAGACCTGTATTAATACCCTGTATTAATGAACAAATTGTATTACTCGCTTGTCTTGATAAAAATGCAAAAATCGACTTTCAGTGGGTGCTTCCATTTTTTGCATCACACTGCATGTATAATAGTTTGCTTGATGAAATGACACCCTAAAATATTTACTAAGCTTACTCTAACACAAAACAACAAGCATGGAGCATCTATTGAGAATGGAACAAATTGCTCAGTAACAAGGGTTAAACACAATGTCCCGATAAAACTTACTCTACACTGAGGACCTCTACTGTTTCAAATTATTAAATAAATTTTGATGATGTGATTGATTAGACAGACAGCAAGGGACTGAATATTTCCTTGAACATGAAAGAATAAGCGTGAGATGAACATTTGAGGTTAAACGAGTTAATGTCATTGAGAAACATTTTCCGCATGGATTTTCTGACCTGAATAGATAACAATACTTGTCAATCCAACAATGAAACTTAAAACAAATTTAATTTCTCCTTGGACAGAAAGAATATATGAGCAGATGTCTCTCAAAGTTCCCAAATCTGTCATTATATCATTCGACGGAAGGGTGCACGCAGCTAACGTTCATGTGCACCCAGCTTGACGAGTCATTCAGCGTTTTGCTATATATTCGTATTCGTTTATCACGCGTTTTTGTAACATTGTTGTGTAACGGTTCTGTCATCTTTACTGCGAGTTTTAGCTTCGATCAATCTGTCTACATCAGGTTTTGTATGAAAAGAGGCAAATAATCTACTAGGGCTTTGCAAATGATTTATCAGATCGGACACATTTTTTCGAGTGGCAGGCGTGTCGATTAAAAATGAGGAACGTTAGGAACGACGAATAACGAGAAAAACGTCATGAAACGTGGCCAAAATAAACGCGGACCTTTCCATGAACACTGGCACTAGACTATGCTTCTGTTCTCTTTGGAATTAGGTATAATATGTGCCAGCGTATTCTCACAGAGAACTTGAACAAACATACTGCGAAGTTGTTTTTGTTTTCGTGTAGCACTTAAACTGAATACAGTTCTGAAACGAGCTATCACGAGAAGAAAATGAATATATATAGAGAGAGAGTTGGTAAATATCTGTACGCCTTCGCTTAAAATAATACTTTATAAGCAAGTCTCAAAAGTATGACTACATTTATGAGTTTGAGCTAAACATGTTAACAGTTATTTAATTAAATACTTAACCACTTCATCTGGTTGAAAATAGATTATTAGCCATGAAAATTGTTAGCATAAAATGAATTTCGATGATCGTTGCATAGCGAACAATTATGACATAATTGCCTAATGTCTAAGAAGCTCTACTTAGAAAATACACTGATGTCCCAACAGGTTTTTAGGTATGTAGAATCGTGTAAGATCTCATTCAAATCTGGCAAAGTGCAAATGTATCGTCGATTCCTTAACTGGTCGGAAGACGACTGAAGATAAGCTCAGCCATGCTGTTAGTGATATCTACATTCGCCAGAGCTTGTGTGAGAATAGGAACCTATACTGTTTCCAATAAATGCTTCATTAAGATCATGTCGGGCCAATGTGGTGGTCGCATCATTCATAGGACTTCTCACGAATGATCCTTAAACTTCGTAATCATGTTACGGTGCATAATCCTGTTAGGTCAGCTCATACATTTGGAGGCACATGGAGTCATAAAGGTATGCATATGAGAACGAAACATTCTAATTTAGCGGTTCCTGGTTAATGACATATTTAAGTGGAGCAGCGTATCCTATAGAATTCTAAAATTTACCATTAGTCTGCACGGAACCATGTTGACATCTGGGATCCATAGTTTCATGGAGTTTGAATCAAATCCATAAATTGTCATATTTTTGAAGCAACTGGTGCTTTTACTCAAATGATCATACTGGACCCTACCGCTTTTCCAAGGCCCAATTCGCACGGGTGAGGCATGTGTTCAGTGTCTTTGTATTAACAAGGACATCTTGGTTGGTCTTCTGTTCTCTCATCCCATGGAAACACAAGAATATTTTACATGTGCCTGTTACATCCTACTTTGAATATAGGTAGGGTTTGCGTCAGTGTTGCATAGGTTCCGGCACATTTCTCACGAGATACTTGACCACGATGCGATTTGTCGTTGCCGCGATAAAACGGAAGAAAGTTTTGTTAAAACATAAGAAAGTGTTATGTGCTGAGGGACATTGAAATGAGAAGGGATAACATCAGAAACCCTTGGGGAGAATTGAAGATTTAATTAACACATATACGACGTGAATTGTAGGTCGAGCAGTTTGAACACGGGAAAAGTGACCCAGACTTAAGGGATAAAGCTATAAAGCGATAACTTCATTTTCGGTATACAACGAATTTGGATTTGATTCTCCTGGTTGAAAGTTGATTCGAGACAGACGGGGGTGGATAAGCCACCCACGCTTACTGAAGAGGTTTAGTGAGAGGCAATTATATGAGAGATTAGGAGAAGGGAGTTCCACAAAATTATGTCAATAAATACGAATGCGCGAAGCGAATTCGCCAATAAGAAACGAGTCGCAGTAGAAGACAGAGACGAAATGGCACAGAGTTTGTCCTAACGACCGGTCGTGATACACCCAACGTTATTTCCCGCCGAAGAGAAGCGTCCGACTTCAGCCTTGTGCCAAACTTTACCAACAACTGTAAACCAGATTTTTGACAAGTCGGCGATAGAAGCACGCCTGAATTAGATGCGAGGTAGGCTGACAATTAGTTGCATGCAAAGTCTGGTAAATTATTGTACGGAGGACTGATATGAATACAGTAATTAAATGTGTTCACTTTATTCGAGTGTTATTTTTTCCTGTGCGTCATCGCCCTGCTTGGACCAGGCCAGCACGAGGATACCTGCGACGATTCGAACTTAACTGCCTTATGATCAAACTTAAATCACAACGTGGGATAAGGTTAGCTCTTAAGCTACATTTAGTGCAAATAATTACATTCTATTATTAACACTCTTTCAACTATCTATATATTGCCGTACCTTCATACGGGCAATAAATTTGCTTTCTCTTTTGTTTACTGGCACATTTACAAAAACAAATGAAAAAAAGAAATAATTAAATATAAAAGATTCTGGCTTTATTGATTGTTTCTTTGCAATGAAAAATAACGATTTTCCCCTCGCAGAATTTTCATGCCAGTTCCTCTTTAGCCACAGTTTTGGAAGTCTTGGACAACTGGCCGGAGTGTTGGAGATTTACACAATGAGGACAACTGATCCGCCAAGATGACAAGAGTGGGCAGTGATGATTTCCATTAAGTATTTCCTGAAAACACGTGACACTGTAGATGGAAATATATCACATATCACACAGTAACATGCGTCTTTCACATTCTTATAATTCCCGTTCCTTTGCTAAGAGCGACCTAAGCGATATTTATTCTCACTAAACTAGATTTCAGAAGAGAACTTATATAGATTTGTGCATTTAGATGACGTCTAAAGTTTATGACGCCATCTGCTATTATCTTTACACACTGCTAACATAACATTTGTCACATCACTGTAAATGCGACCTTAAATTAATATCGGGAACCCTTACATTAATCCTCATTGTTTGTTCTAAACATGAAGCCTTGTACCTGACTTTATTATACTGGTATTTTTCCGTCTACAAAGACCATGATGTATTCGCAACTAATATGTGATTCAGTTGCTGTGCGAGCTGTGGATATACATTCAGATCTTGGAACGTCAGGTCATGTTGTAAATACTCATGTGGAAACAGCATTTGAATCTCTGGGTGCAAATGCTATACACTGACATCTGTGCTCTCTACTCGTCGCTGTTAGCCCTTCCTTTTCTCACTTGTCTGACTGTCATTGGTCCCGACGTGACTAAAACGTTGATACAATCTGCTGTGTCTATACACCAGGCTTATGGGTTGATGCTGTCAGTCTTCATGCCGCGATTGCAAATTATCTATATCTTGGCCCAGCAAATCTAGGGCTTGGGGAAAATTTTTCTCTACAGTATAATCTTACGTAACCGGTCGTACTGTATGAGGCTGATATGACCTACCCACCGCAAAAGACTTTATGAAAATAATACGACTTTGTTTAATTCCACCCACCTGTTTCTTGACCAAATTGCTTAAACTACGGTCTTGCCAAATAATACTCAGAATACTTGTACGCCAAAACAGCTTGACAATATTGAGCTTGCATTCCTGGCCAGTGGACATGGTCCATGCCACATTTAAATAAACCAACGTACAATGCGAGACACTTTCCTCTTGGACCTTTTCTGATCCTACTTGTGTGACGTACCTTTTCCGCTCCTTCCTTGCCAGTTATTCAGTTTAGCTCCGCATTCAAGCAGGAGGTGTTTGAATGTTTGGAGCCGAGGTAGACATATCCTCCACGAATATAAAGGTTGTAATCACCCATAGAGATGTTTGGGATATTACTGGTGTGTTGGCTTTTGTAAGGTCATATTATTAAATAATGATTTGTTGCGAACAAATTCGAAGGACTTTCTTTTTATGTGCTATGTCCTTTCTGGACGTAGGCGATCATGTTTCTCCACCCACCACTATCCCTTGCAGCTCTCAACAAGTTCCTTCCCCTTGCTATCTCCTCCAGATCACGTTCTGTCATCCACCTGCACAAGGCCGCCAGGAATGTCACGCGTTGCTTTCCCTTGTCTCTTTTTCCCTCTATTCGACCCGTATCAGATTCTCAAGACCCTCCTTCCTCATTATGTGACCCAGAAACTTCAGCTGTCTCTTCTTGATGTTGAGCATGAGCTTTTCCTTGTCTGCCTTCTCTCCAAGACCTAATCGTTGCTCACAGTTTTGCCACGATATCATCAGTATCCTTCTGTAGAAAAACTCGTATGTACTGTGTTGGAAACCCACTATGTCTTAGATACACGCTTTTGTTTTTCTTGAATTAAACAAAGCTTTTTAGATATTCATAAAGATGTGAGTTTCCAGCAAGTTCTTTGACAAGCTAATTTATTCACGTTGTTTTCATTTTGCTATTTTCATAAATCCAGGTTGACAACTAAAACGTTTGCGTGCAACATTTAGTGCAAACACTTATATTCTAATATTAACACTCTTTCAACCATGTATATATTGCCGTACCTTCATACGGGCAATAATTTTGCTTTCTCTTTTGTTTACTGGCTGTCGCACGCACATTTACAAAAACAAAAGGAAAAAAAAAGAAATAATTAAATATAGAAAATTCTGTCTTTATTGATTGTTTCTTTGCAATGAAAAATGGCGATTTTCCCCTCGCAGAATTTTCATGCCAGTTTCTCTTTAGCCGCAGTTTTCTATTCGAAAACAAATCATGTTTCCTTCAGCGAACTGACGTGACGATTTGGCTTATATTGACTTATAAACATAACTCATTTCCATCTCTTTCAAGCAAACACCAGCTTTAAGAAACAATTCTTTAAATGATAACCGAAACGCTGAAATGATTTATCTGAATTTCTTTAAGAGTCGTCATTTCAAAGTTAAATAAAATTGAGTATTGTCATTATTTAAATATTAAATTATTTAAATATTGTTAATAATTTTAATTGCTTTCAAAGATGCAGTTAGGAATCTTTAGAAGTACTGTATCTTAATAACAGCAATTACACACCGTCCATATATAAAAAGGGGTGATCCTTAAGAAAATTATCTCTTAAATGACTATTCAATTTAGGACGTAGGCGATCATAACACACTACAAATTCCATCTCATTATAATCTGTGAATTGCTACAGCTTCTTCGGAAAGGCAGGTGGAGTGATTTCCCGTTGCCTTCTCCAACGTTTTGACTTCAATGTGACTTTCTGCTAGATTGGTTGTTTCCCAAGGCTAAAGTCTGCCCTAATATTTAACACATAGGAGTGGGGGATGGGATACGGATCCATGTTTTTATCCGCACGGGCATATTTGCAAAAGTGAATGCAAGAGACTGACCAGGAATTTGAAATCCACTTTCTTTACACTACGCTCAGATTAATTAGGCAAATAGCTTCGTCTATCGTCCGGTTCACACGCCACCCTTTTGAAAAGGAATAGAGGTTTATCCCTTGTCTTTTGTTTGGGATTGGTTTTGTCCGGTTCATTGTAAAGTCTTCTCATTCTCTTTCACTTGTGTCTTTACTTCATTTTCACATTGCTTGGGATTAACTGATTAATCTTTTTAAAATGTAAACATAATACAAAATTCAAACATAAAATATACACAATTTAATACAAAAAAAAAATAATAATACATCATAATTCATATTAATCTACTGGAAATATTATTAATGGTTTTATGTATTTTAATTTGTGAAAGTGTTAAAAATGGACGCGTTAAATCAAACAGAATAATTAATAATATAAAAAAAAGTCAAGAAAAGTAACATTAATATAAAGTGGTAATACCGAAATACAAGATTAGCAAAAAAAGACAGCCAAACAAATTTACTGATCCTCTCTCATCAGAAAATTGCACCCAGCGGCTAAATAGGAACACCAATGACAAAATAATATTTAAAAATATTACACTTTCACCATTTAATGCTACATCAGGTCTGGTGCTTTTGCTATATATTTAGAGATTTTAGATAAAATCCAAAGAAAAATCTGCAATGCTATTGGTCCCGTCGTGGCATCTCAGCTTCAGTCAGTTTCCCACCGCTATAACGTAGCTTCACTTTGCCTTTTCTATGAATAATTTCGTGCTAATTATTCCTCTACGGTACCTAGATTTTATGAATTTAAACGCAGTACGAGGTTGGCTGCAAGGTGTCATCCTTTTACAATGGCTAAATGTAACCGTAAGTTCTATGCTAACAATTTCTTCTCTCGCACTTCTCGTTTTTAAAACTCTCTTCTATTGTCTCGCTTCCCAGTCAACTTTGATCTTCAAAAATGTACTTGCAATGTCTATCGTTATCATCTGTTTTCTTAATCATTGTTCTTTTATTGTCCTCTCTCCTTAATAGCATATTTTCCCATATTCTTTCACACGCAATAACCCCTTGCGTCTTAGTGACTTTATTACCTTGCTTGAGGTGTGTTATATACCGTACCTATTAACACTAATGGGTATTTCCCAATCCTCATAAATATGGTGAACACTATTGTAAGCGGGGGTAATATGTTGTCTAAGTAGTCCTCCACTAGCAGTGGTTTACCTACTTCACGCCGCTGGCGAGTATTTTCTTTTTTTTGATGTTATAAAGATTGCCATTTTATTTCCAACCTCCGTTTTGGTTATTCCTCATTCAGTAAACCTTCCTAGGTTACAATAGGGCGAAATGATTAAAAAAACTAAATACCTTTAAGTCTACCAACAAATCCTTCTACTAACAAACAGATACTAACACGTTCAAGTGATATGCATGCTTATTACTCGTCTTTATTGAAAAGCATAAACGATTTTACACTATTCTGTTTCTGTGTCTCTTCAGCACATTGGCGATCATGGCTCTCCACAATTTCCATCTGAGACCACGCATACATGGTTCTATGGGAGTATAATAAAAAATAACATGGAAGAGACATGTAATTAATGAGGAAAGTTAAAAGACAGTGCGAACAAAAAGGATACTTAGAATCAGAAAGAGACGGCTGGAATTTTCGGAACACCTAATGAGGAAAGAAGTCTTGCAGAATTTGACACTCACAGGGAAATAATTCATAGCAAAAATAAAGAACTATTTTTGCTATGAATTATTTTCCGTAATTGAGCAATGAAAAGTCATGTTATCTAATGCAAAACATTTAGGAGGTTATTTGATATAGAATTTCCAAGTTAGAATGATCTACTTTCAATTGAATTTGGCTCTCATGATTTTGACCTTTAACTCTACTCGAACACTGATAACTGGTGGAGCGATGGAATGTACAACTGATTCAATCGCAAAACTGGGGAGCGGCAAATCAATGTCATCGACATATGAATAATGACAATGGCAGATATCCTTTGTTGGGAATTCTAATAATATATATATATATATATATATATATATATATATATATAAATGTTGAAAACGTTTATTCAAGGACATCCAATACATTTGAGGAGAATGACAATAATACACACAATATTATAACATTTTTACTGGTGTTCAAGGACATCGAAATAATTTTGAAGGGATTTTCAAGAAAAAAAAAACACATGAAAATAATAATGGTGACAACAGTTTTTCAAGGTCTTCGAAACATTTTCAATGAGAATAAAAGGAAGAAAACGCAATAGTAATGATGATTAAACAAGTATGCAAGGAAATGGAAATATTTTTATGGGCAGGACACTATGTAAACGCAATGATATTGATGATTCTGATGACAGCAAGGACACAAAAGGAACACTGCGGAAGCGCTGAGGAACATTCTTCGGAGTTTGTAATTAACAATGGAAATAAAACATTTTCATGGGCGTATATCTCTAAGACACAGAAGATCACGAGTTATTCATACAGGGTGCCCTGTGTTTGTATGTGCGCGCGCCTGTGTTTATGCTTCAGAGTGAGTCGTAATCAGTTCGATTCGCTGTCCATTTCGCTAGTGTGGTGAGTTTGATGCTTAGACGCTGCAAAATAACAGAATTTAGGAATATCTATCTTCCTCAGCCAGACCAGATCGCTATCTCTCTCTCGCTCTCTCTCTCTCTCGCTCTCTCTCTCTCTCTCTCTCTATCTATCTATCTATATATATATATATATATATATATATATATATATATATATATATCAGCCTGGTCAGATCTATCTATCTATCTATCTATCTATCTATCTATCTATCTATCTATCTATCTATTGCTGTATTTGTGTGAATCACAATAAGGCCACAAATCAGTGCTTCCCGTCCCGTTAAAAGCAATGCTTGCCTTGATTAAGTCGGAAGACGAAATGCGTTTCAAATGTTTAAAGACAAAAATTGTCCGGCATTTGGATATTTTTTATTAAGTTGGTCTTAAGCTTTCTCAGAGTGGTTATACGGAAATTAAACAAAGATATCCACCGTCAAAGATTAATATTATTTATTATTATTGTTTATTATTAGCAACTGAGATAAATCCTTGAACTGGTATGTAAATTGGTACACTATATTGGTTTTTGTAGAGGATTTAGTTGTGTGTTTGTAGGGTTATTAGAGACTATGAGGTCATATAGGTCTAATAACAATCACACGACTAAATCCTCTACAAAAACAATGTAGTGTATCAGTTTGCATGCCCTTTCAGAGATTGTGTCTCTGATGCTAATAATTAACCAGCTACAAATATTGGTTTTACTACAACCACGCTCTCTCGTAGACTTACCTGTCACATTTCTTGTCTTAGTTGCATTAAATAACATTTCTTAAAAAAACGTAGCCATATACATAATATTAGACAGATATTAGATGATAACACAATAATACTCACACTTACACACAGTAAGAAGAACCTTCAGTAATTGGAGGCCATCTATATTAAAACAAAGCAACCCACACTCAACAAAATTACATTTCAAACTAGTCACAACACATAAAATTTCTTCTAGATATAGGTTCTGTTGTAATGCATCGGTCTATCTGTTGGTATGACGTCATAGAACCGCATCTTGAACTTATCATCTGGTATTCTGCGACCGTTAATGTTACAGAGCAATCTTCTATGTCAAAATAACAAAATATCATCTTTGATGGCGGATATATTTGTTTCATGTCTGGAGGATGGCTCATGTCAGCCGAAAGCTGAGGACCAAATTAATAAAAATATAGTCAAATGTTGGGCAACTTTTGTCTTTATTTTCACCAGCAATTAATGCAAACATTCGAACATTAGAACGGCTCATGATCAGACATAATAGCCATCATTGTCTGTTATATTTAACAATATATATATATATATATATATATATATATATATATATATAAATATATATATATATATATATATATATATACACGCACACACACACGCACATATATATATATATATATATGATGGACTCTCCCGTCAAACTCGACGTATGAGGGCCAGACAGATCAGTTCCCAGAAACTGAAAGCCCGACACCCACACAGGATTTGATTATAGTGGTGAAGGCTTTGTGCAGGGCCATCCACACTTTTTGGAGGGACGAATTTAGAGACCTGGTGCAACGAATGCCACAAGGTCCCCAAACGACCCTCCGCAGGTTTTGAATTCAGAGTTGTCCTTCTCCTAGACCAGTTGCCATCCAGGGCTATAGAACCCAGTCTGTCCTGCTATTTACCCATAGTTGGAGGGAGAAGAAGAGGATTCACACCTTTCCCAAGGGTGTTATATATATATATCAGAATTATAAGACAAATTGCTATAAATATGACGCGTTCTTGCCGACGCGTTTCGTCTTCCGACTTTATCAAGGCAAGCATTGCTCTTAACATTTCTGCCTCGATACACTAAATTCAAATATATATAAATATAGATATATGGGAATAGAATTACAAAATATCACACATATAGTGCAGGTATTAATGAAACAGTGCTCTGTATAATGACACAGAACAATATATATATATATATATATATATATATATATATATATATATATATTCAACAAAAAAAAACAACGCGGTTTAAAAATATATGTGGCAACAATTTACCTATCGCATCCTATATATATATATATATATATATATATATATATATATATAAATATATATATATTGAGAGAGAGAGAGAGAGATGATAAGTGTCGTGTACTGATAGAAAATAAAATTTATCCGATATATTTATAGTTACATGCAAATACATAGTGTGCTTTAGCTTGTAAAATATATTCTTATTTAAAATATTGGTTTTAACTTGTTTTGAATATTACAAGTTTTATTACGTAAAGTCTAACAATAAATGTATCAATAATTAAATCCAAAAGATAACTGAGGTTATAAACATATCTACAAATAGTTTTCTATTATATTTTGTCACTTTGACACCGTTTTCTTTTGACTAGAGCCCAATAGTCAACCTTGTTGAATGTGAAATAGAATTGACTTGAATAGTTATATTGATTAGATTAAAGCTTCTTTGTTGTAACGTTTATCACTCAAGAAACGTGTTCACTTAGAACTTGGTAATATTAGCAGCATTTATTCTGGTATCATCATCCTATTTAAGTAAAGCATAAATTCACTCATACAGTTGTTATGGGTCCTTACCTATAACTACAGAATGAACTCTTCCTAACACTATGTATACTACGCCTCTCAAGAGAGAGGGACGAATCGAGTCGAGCCGATAGTAGTTCACTCCAAACCAGACTGACAGTCATACTAACACCTTCCACATATTGTATTATTATTGCGTGTAATATATCTTCGTTGTTTCTACTCTTGTGTTCGTGTTGTACTTCCTTGGTCCTAATCTGGACCATAACAGTGGCGACGAGTATATTGAAGAAAAGAATTCTACGCGGATAATCTAAAAAAAAAATTGTTATCGGTCGTCCATAACAGAGGCGACGGAGTTATTGAGAAAAGGAAACAAGTTCTACGCGAAGATAAAAAAAGAAAAAAAAATTTGGACACCAACCATAACAGTGGTAACGAAGACACGAATTTTACCTGTCAGACAGAACAGAATCGAATTCTACGCAGGAAAACTTTTTCGTACTATGGTTCCAGAACAACAGGCGGCAAAAACCTGAAGTCTACACTGAGAAAAAAGGAAAAATCGTTACAGAAAATTACGGTGTAAACATGGAAGACTTTAAGGCAACCATATTGGAACTAATGAAAATGCAATTCGAGCAGCAACAAACAAATGAGGAAAGACAGACTAGGCTCGAAGAAAAACAATTAGAAATTGAACAGAAAAACGAAGAGAAGACAAAACCTTCGCAGCTTACTTCAGAAGATATGAAGATTCATATGAGTTTGATTGCGGGAACTGCTCAGACGCGAAAAAAGTACGTCAACCCCCGAGGAAAGTAGGGTCAAGCGAATACACTAAATTCGTAGACTACTTCCTACCGAAGAAAACGAATTAGTTGACTTTCAAGGAAGCCGTGTATCTTTTAACGGAATTATTTAGTCCGAACACTTCACTATTCCAGAAAAAGGTGGAAATATTTAAATTTAACAAAAAAGGATAGCGAAGATTATATAAAATTCGCTTCCGTAGTAAACAAAAACTGCGATGACTTTAAGTTACTGAACTCAGCCCTGACAATTTTAAAGGTTTGATATTCGTCCAAGGCCTGGTTTCAACTAAAGATGCGGAGATCAGACGGAGAATTCTAACAAAACTTGAGAGTGAACCAGAATTGACGCTACAAAAATTGGCTGAGGACAGTCAGAGATGTATAAGGGTAAAAAAGGAATCGAAAGATATTGAAGAGTCTGGCGTCGCTCATATGCGAAAAGTACAACGACAAACACGTTTTTCTCCCTCCTCAAAAACAAACCAAACAAATTATTTTACTACAAAAAATCAAATGAAACTTCAGAAGAAATCACCACCCAGTCCATACTATCGCTGTGAGACTTTGCATTGGTACAAAGATTGTCCATACCGCTATAAGAGGTGTCTGTCGTGCAATAAAGTGGGACATAAAAGTTCGCACTGTAAAACAAAGAAAGAAAACAAAAGCCTAGTAAGAGTCACTAGAACTGACCAAGAGGCCAAAATCGACCTAAAAAATGTACAACCCATTTTCAAGAAGAAAAGAAATGTATCTTTCGTATCATTAGAAAAAATAGACCAAGAGTTGGATAGACTCGTGAAAACCGGCATATTGACAAAGGTGGAATATAGTCAATGGGCCACACCTACGGTTTACGGGAAAAACAAATCGGGTGAGATACGAGTATGCGCTGATTTCTCGACGGGATTGAATGCAGAGACTAAGGATTATTACTATCCTCTCTCTAGTCCAGAGGAAGTTTTCACAAATTTGAACGGATGAAAGTTTTTCTCAAAGATAGACTTGAGCGAAGCATACCTACAAGTACTAGTAGATGAGGAAAACTCGAGGTTGTTGTGCATAAGCACACATAAAGCGTTATATAAGTTCCAGAGAACCATTCGGGATCAAGGTCGCACCGGCGATATTTCAGCAAATAATGGACACTATGCTAGGCGGACTGGATTACACGATCGCATACCTTGAAGACAACCTGATAAATAGCAAAAATATTGAACAACACTGGGAACTCGTTCAAAAGGTTTTCAGGCAGATACAAAATTACGATTTTAAGGTAAAGGAAAATAAATGTGACTTCTTTATGAAGGAGATAAAATATCTGGGCCATATTATTGACGAAGAAGGAAGAAGACCAGACCCAGAAAGATCGACAACAATAAAAAAATGCCGGCTCCAAAAAGTTTTCTTGGGCTTAGTAAATTATTATCAAGAATTTATTCCTAACATGCGCATCTTCCGCGCACCCCTCAGCGAACTATTGAAGAAGGAAAAAGTTTGGGAATGGTCATATGAATGTCACAAAATTTTCGACAAAATCATTAAGACTCTAACAGCAGATTTATTTTTAGCGCATTATGATCCAAAATTGAAAATAATAGTCGCGAGTGACGCGAGTGCCTATGGTGTTGGGGCATGTATACTTCATAAAATGCCGGATGGGACACTAAAACCCATCGCGCATGCGCCAAGAACGTTACTACCAGCCGAACAAAATTATGACAATATTTGGATCAAAGAAAGGTCTACATGTCTACACTGCTTATAGATTGCTAAGATGGGGGACGATTTTATTAAACTATAACTTTAAATTAGAGTATCTTCCATCAAACAAAATCGCGCATGCAGATGGTCTTTCGAGACTAATACCAAAGAAAACGGAGCCATTAGAAGATTCCGTAATTACAGCTCTACTATATGAGGAAGATATTAGAACATCATTATGCAGTACAATTCGAGACTTCCCCGTAACATTACAGGAAAAAATAAACGAAGCAGTGAATGACGAATTTATAAACGAAACGAAAACAAAAATTGTAGGAAAAGATAAGCATATATCAGACAGTTTTTCGTTATGTGATAATGTTCTGCTATATAATGAAAGAGTAGTAAACTTGAAAACGCTACAAAGGCGAATCCTCAAGGATTTTCATATAGGCCACCCAGGAAAGAACAGGATGAAATCCTTAATGCGAAGTTACGTGTACTGTCCAAACATAGATCAAGATATTATACATATGGTGGACAAATGCAAGGGCTGTTCCTTAGCAGCCAAGGCAGCTCCGATCCATGTCCTAAGACAGATCGATCGTGGTCAAGCATCCATGTAGATTTCACAGGTTCATTAGAGGGTTTCTACTACTTGATTGTAGTAGACAGTTACAGCAAATGGCCAGAAGTATTACGTTGTAGAAAACCTACTTCTGAGACTACAATAAATTGCCTTCACGAGCTGTTTGCTACTTTTGGAGTGGTTTATTGTTTAGTCATCGATAATAGGACACAATTTACATCTGCGAATTCTCAAGAATGTTGTGAAACTTTTCAGGTGAAACACATCCAATCCCCGCTATATCAACCAAGATCAAACGGGAAAGCGGAGAGGTTTGTAGATACATTAAAAAGAGCACTAAGGAGAGCTTATGACGTACCAACAGAAAAGGCTTTACAACAATTCTTGCAAGTGTATAGAATTACACTGAACAGTACTACGCCATCGGCATTATCGCCGGCGGAAGTAATGTTCTCCCGAAAAATTAGATCGGTATTCGACAAATTACTGCCAAAAAAGACAAAGCAATCACCAACGTGATTTGTACCAAAAAGAAAATTTAACCCAGGGGAGAAAACTTTTTTTTAAATGTTCAAAAACAATACATCCTATTGGGAGCCAGATACAATAGAGAAACGAATCGGGGACGTGATTTACATAATTCAGGGCCCGAAGTTCTCGCATAGAAGGCACTTAAATCAGATCAGAAAGAGGCTGTTAGAGAATTCTAACGGTCTCCCTCAAGAAGAGGAGGAAGTGATGGGCACAATATTTGACACGTTCAATACGCAAAGGCCTCAAGCAATTTCACAACCGCGGAAATCAAGCAGAAAATTTACAAAGCATTTGATGATTAATCCGAAGAGGAAAAATATTAAAGACCCCTGCGAGATAAAAGCTTGGGAGGGTGTGCATGGGTCCTTACCTATAACTACAGAATGAACTCTTCCTAACACTATGTATACTACGCCTCTCAAGTGAGAGAGGGACGAATCGAGTCGAGCCGATAGTAGTTCACTCCAAACCAGACTGACAGTCATATTAACACCTTCCACATCTTGTATTATTATTGCGTGTAATATATCTTCGTTGTTTCTACTCTTGTGTTCGTGTTGTACTTCCTTGGTCCTAATCTGGACCATAACAGTGGCGACGAGTATATTGAAGAAAAGAATTCTACGCGGATAATCTAAAAAAAAAAAATTGTTATCGGTCGTCCATAACAGAGGCGACGGAGTTATTGAGAAAAGGAAACAAGTTCTACGCGAAGATAAAAAAAAGAAAAAAAAATTTTGGACACCAACCATAACAGTGGTAACGAAGACACGAATTTTACCTGTCAGACAGAACAGCATCGAATTCTACGCAGGAAAACTTTTTCGTACTATGGTTCCAGAACAACAGGCGGCAAAAACCTGAAGTCTACACTGAGAAAAAAGGAAAAATCGTTACAGAAAACACCTTCCACATCTTGTATTATTATTCCGTGTAATATATCTTCGTTATTTTTACTCTTGTGTTCGTGTTGTTCTTCCTTTTTCCTAACCTGGACCATGACAACAGTGTTTACTAAAATCATTATTCCACCTGAATATTGCTTTTTATGTCATGATGATTGACTATTTCCATGCAGTAAACAGTTTCAATCTAAGCAACCTGATCTATTAAATATAGCCTTATATTCATCACGTGAATTTCTGGTAAGAAATTAGTTTTCATGCATTTCGTAGACCATCTTTGATGTTCCATTTGTAATATTCACTTACCGGTAGTTTTTCGGTCCCTTTCATCTCTGTAACCTGTTTTCTCAATATGTTTTATCTTTTCAACACTAGCTTCTTCAAATGTTTTCTCGCTTTTCAATCCACTTTTTTTAATTTAATTCTTTAATGTTTAGTTTTATAATATTTCTAAAGGCAAATGTTTCTTATTCTCATCTTGCCAACAATTGTATTTTTTTAGTTTTTGATAGCTCTGTAATTTCTGTTGAAATTCATCGCAAATAATTCTGCAATAACCTGTTTCTATTTATTGGTTATATTTCCTTTCATAGCTTTAATAAAGTTTAGATAGCTGAAATGAAAAATAAATATATATATCAGCAACTATAATCTTATATATTTGTTCACAATATGAGGAACAAAGCCCCAACTAGAAAATAAATTTCCACACGAGATAAGTTGCTTTTTTTAAATATTTTATAAAACCTCTCTGATGAATCATTTATTCAGACTAAGTCGCCAAATGGTCTTATCTATATCTTATACTGAAAACACTATCTTGTGTAATACAATCAGACATAGTGTATATATAATAAGGTGAATCACTACGACTGTAAACTTATATAGCTTAATTTCACTCCTGTAATTTTCAATGAATGATGTTCAGTGTATAGGAATTGGAGAATAGTGTTCGAAAACAACATTAACAGAGTAAGATATGATAAATATATATTGCGTAAATATTGTTGCCCAACGTCTATATATTAAATCAGAACCACTTTAATGCTTATGTTACTCAACTATCATTCTTTAATGAGAAGTTGTTAACGAATTACGATGTTCAAGCTAGTCAAACCACTTAAGTGCCAGGCATGGAAGAGCGATCATGTCTATTTCGATTCATGAGTGACTAGGCAGAATATTTTCCCGAAATAGGTTGCCGTTTCTTTCTGTGGTAGACTGTTTGCCAACGAAAGCCGTAGGACCAAGTCTGTCCGGCTATTCAAACTCGTAGCCCGTGGGGAGGGAATGGATTTCTCAAGGGTATTTTAGACGGTGCCAATTCTGGCTTTGGCGATATCTTCCAACACCAACTGTCTTTCAAAGACGATTAACAAAGCTAGTGATTTTTTTTTCTCAGATGCGAAATCCCCCAACAGAAGACTATTTTATTGAGTAAATATTTCTTGGGAATATTTGATATTTGCTTCCTGAGAGATGCATTTGCTAAATTGTTTTATCAACATGGCAGCGAATATAAATATTCATATCGCCGATTGTCGTAACTGTGTTGTCATGGTTACTCGTTTGAGTGGCATCAACGTTTACTCAGCTTCTGAAACGAATGCCCAAGACTTTTCTTTGTAAATATATAACATGTATTAAAATTATTTATTCCCAAGAAGATTGGATATGATGTTTAGAAATATCGAATGATTAGCGACAGATGTGAACAGAATTAACAGATTTTAATATTTTTTTGATTTTGCCTAGGAAACAATTTGATGTAATAGACATATATTTGTTAAGTGAAAACTAAATACAACATTCCTTTAAAAGCATGTATGTATTGATCAGTTTAGTTAATTATAGATTATGAAACGAAATTCAAAAATAGTTTTAGTTCCAAATCAGAGCAGTGACGTCTAAATAATGCACCTATGTACAAGGTAACCAAAACGTTCTGTCCGTTTTTAAAGGAAAAAAAGAAAACGCTTCACAGTATGTGTAACTTATATTTAGTCTTCGAAGTAATCACCATCGGCATCCAGCACCTTCTGCCAACGTGTCCCCAACTGTTCAATGCCCTTGCGGTAGAACTCGGGGGATTTTGATGCAAAGAAGTCCGTGAGGGCTTTGCGCAAGTCTGCTTCATTGGTGAAGGATTTCCCACGAAGATAATTATCCAGGGAGTGGAAGAGGTGGTAATCGGATGGCGCAAGGCCAGGTGAATAAGGTGGATGGCACAAAGTCTCCCACCCAAGTTGCTGTATAGTATCCCTGACCGCTCGCGCGACATGCGTCCTGGCGTTGTCATGGAAGAAAAGCACACATTTGCGATTCACCAGTGCTGGCTCCTTCTGGCGCAATGCCTGTTGTACACGTTTCAATTGCTGCGAGTATAGGTCTCCAGTGACCGTTGGGCCCGTTGGTAGCAGTTCATAATGAACCACTTGACGACCTGTCCACCAGACACAAAGCATAATCTTGCGTGGGTGCATAGGCGGTCTTGCGGTGTGAGGGACAGCATCCCGAGGAGAAAACCGATGTCTGGAACGCTTGGGAGTTTCGTACAGAACCCACTTTTCATCACTGGTAAGCACTGGATTGAATAAGGATGTGGTACGGTGGCGAGAAAGCAGCGATACGCAGGAAGCCACTCGTTGTCCCTTGGGGACCTCCAACACCTTTTGCGGAACCCACTTTCTTTTTATAACGTCTGATGTTCTTACTTCCGGCTGTCCGAATTTGAAAACAATTGCTACACGCATTTCGTCTATATTTCAACTTCATTCAATGACTAATCAAAAAACGGACAGAACTTTTTTGGTTACCTTGTAGAATGCTTTACTTTGAAATATATAGTTTTATATACACATATGATGTTACAGTACAAATGATATATCTTTTGAAAAAATTCTTAATTATGCATATTCTTGAAAAAATTATTTACATTCATACATATTTCTCACGCTAAATATTAGCGAGTTCGGATACTAATAATGGATTTTTCTGGTCTGAATCCTACGTCAACCAATGAAGGTAGACATATTGTTCAACAATATGGGTCTGTATTTAGAATAAACTCATTTTCTCGTCTATGCCAAAAAGTGTCCTTTATAGTATATTTCAGAATTTTATTTGGGAAATTTTGCTAAGTGGAATTTGTGTTCATAATAGCTTTCTCTTGGGAAAAAACACAACACCCCATTATCTGAAACAGTCAGTAATAACAACCATTTCATTCATGCATCGAATTGCTATAGAAGAAGAAAACATTATTTTAACAGAAACAGAAAACGAAGAAGAAAGTGCTAACAAGAAAATGTGACCTCTATTTACACATGCGTTCTTGCTTTGTGTCTAGTGGTATAGTAAAGATGCCAATTACTAGCTACTAGACCATAGAAGGATCATCGCTACAGACGTATATTGCAAGCGATAGGGGTAAATGAAGCATTACGTCAAAAGTGTCCCGCTTAATATCTGTCTATATTTCTTAGATGACATTTTGTAATTATATACACTATTTATATTGTTCGGGCTGTTGTCCTCAAGGCTCAGTGGATAAAAGCGTTGGTTGGATACAGTGACTTGACCTAAAGAGTTATAAGTTCAATATCGTGCTACAGCAGTGGTGAACAAAACCTTGGAGAGTTGAGTTAAAAGGAGATAACGGAGACATCTGGAAGAGGCATGTCACGTGGAAGTAGAACAATCTAACCCGGAAGAGAAAATAATGGGTTCAGTTCAAATTTCCAATTCCAAATGTACAACGACCGAAACGTCGTCAATATGGCAACAAAGATGAAGACAACAGTCCGAACAATGTAAATTGTGTGCCCTGCTTAACTAAAGAGAGAATATGTTGTTCTCCATCAAGCGTATTCTCTGTAATACCAAACCAAGAATTTTAGGATTTTTGCAAAATGTCCATAACCAAAAGATTTATCACCTACCGATTTTCATTTGTTTCGATCTCTAGAATATTTATAAGTGACATTGAAAATAGTCTTTCAGAATCATTTGGAGCCAAACATTTCTTTCAGTGAAGAATCGAACGCTTGACTTTCTGTTGTGCTGCAGTTATTGAAAACGAAGATGGTTACATTTATAACTAATAACATTTAAATGAATTTAACATATATTTGCTTTATATTATATGTAGCGTGTCCATAAAATATCTTTACGAAATAAAAATGTATATTACAAAGGCAATTGATGACATATTTTAATCAGATTTGTTGTATGAACTCAGTAGTGTGTATTTCAGGATTGATGAAAGAGGTACTTTTAAATTAACCCCTAAAAATAGCTACTCCTTAGGTAAAGGCACAATGTGCGTCATGGTTTATTGAAACAAAATCACATACGAAACTAGCGAAACTACAGAACTTCTTTCTATGGGGTTATGTTAAAGATATCTTGTATCGAACAAAGATACGGGACATCACTGATCTAAAGCAAAAGATAACTGATGCCATTGCCACAATTGATGAGGCTATGCTACAACGAACATGGCAAGAAATTATATTATGTATAATTTCTGATTAAAGTTAATGTCTTCCCTAACACACGATTAAAACAACTATTTTGAGAGTATTCAATATTGAATATCTAAGACAATATAGATTTTTTTAAGAATCATTCCACCCCAGCCAAGGCTGGAATGTCACTAGTACGCAGGAGTTGAAAGGGAGTGAAAGTGAGATAAAAGCCTGGGTGGATTGAGGAAAGGATAAAATATGAACGGGATTCAAGGAAATAGAAGATGACGATTGACTTTGCATTTAAATTTTTGACGGGAAGTGCGAGAAAACAAAATGTTGGATTAGAAGTGGTGGTTGCATTTAGCTATTTCAACCGCTATTAAACGGGTGGGTCTTAGATGCACCAGGGTAAAAAGCTCGTCAGAGGAGTCGCCATGAAATTATTTGTAGATAGGACAGATGAAAGCCACTTCACGTCGGTGAGAAAATAACTGAAGTCGGGATGCCATCTCAGGATCGATTACATTACCCATCCTTCTATCAAAACCATTATTATAAAAAATAACTATGCCTTTTACAATAGCATTCATCAATTGTTTTGTTCTATACATCATTCTTCTAGATATATTCAATATCTGCATTTGACTTGGTCTTGATTATTTCCCAGAAAGTCTACATAGGGTCGAGATCTGTAGATTGCCTAGGCTAAAAGAAAAATTGACATTGTATCATTTTGGAAGATTATTCGCGAGACTTTGCAGAATTAACTGAGACACTTTCTTGATGGTCGCTTGCCAAATTGTGATGAGAAAGTTGTTCGATGAAGAAACTGATAGGCTTCTTGGTAGTAATTGGCAGTGACACATTTTTCACTATATATATATATATATATATATATATATATATATATATATATATATAGTTGTGTATTTGTGTATTTAGGCAGAAAATTCTCTTTGAGGCCTGTCTGATTGAATAAATTACAGATATTATGTCTGCTAATATTAAAAAAATCCATTCATAATCGCGAAAAACCTTCCGTGTATTGATGTTAAAGGATGAGAGAAATGTGCTATAGCTGTTTAAATTTCTTTTATTTCCATTTCCCAGTTTGTTCACGCTTTAATGCGCATGTGACCATGGCATAACATAGAGAGAGAAAAATCCATAATGGATAATTTTTTTTCAGGTTGTAATGAGCGCTCAGCACATTGTCAACCGTTTTGCATTTAAAAGCATAATGAAAAAAACACGGTAATGGTTAGCAACGCACAACTTTGTATAAATATTTATATTAATGAACAACAGATAGTTTTGTATTACATGTACGTCTGACGATGATCTTGGCAAAAGGTCGAAAGTACTTGGGAAATGAAAATAATAGAAATTTAAACAGCTATAGCACATTTCTCACATTCTGTAACATCAATACACGGAAGGTTATTCGTGAGTATGAACGGATTTCGTTAAAAATTAGCAGACATAATGTCTGTAATTTATTCAATCAGACATGTTTAAAAGAGAATTTGCTGCCTAAATACACATAATTTAGATACACACACACACACACACACATATATATATATATATATATATATATATATATATATATATATATATATATCAGAGAGAGAGAGAGAGAGAGAGAACGAATAATAATTCAATAAATTTAACTTAATTTAAATAATTATCGAATTGCAGTAAATTGAAATTAGTTAATGAGAGTTGGATCAGGATACCCTCTGTTGATAAAAGACATATTTGTTGCCAAAGTTGCAGAAAGACATGCTGGCCTTACAAGTCTCGCTTGACCCGTATTTTCAGGTGGTGTCCAGGATGCAACCAATTTGTGCTGTATAGATATCGATTTCGAGCTTCCGTAGATAGCTTGATAATCAGAGTACAACCTTATTGGGTGCCATCTAATATATCCAATGAGTTATAGTGAAAGTATCCTATACGAGAAATAATCCTATTATAACAATTGTCGATTAACAATTGTTGCCGGCATTTGGTATTGTTTACGAATTTCGCTTTTGTGTGCGAACTTTTATTATTTTGATTGCACGCCTGGCCTATCGAATGCAGCATACGTCTGGATATGACACTAAACACTCTTGCGAAAACAACAAAGGTGCTTATATTCGAACGAATTATTTGTTGGGTGAAAAATTATTAGAAATGAAGGGAATTCCTCTCCTGTTTATCGATGTAATAATATTCATATATAATTCGAAATATAGATACAATTTTGACCATCGTTTTATTTATTTAACTACTTAGTAAAATCTAGCCGCTACCAGCGATTTTATTTTATATACGCAATAAAATTTCTAACGAAATTTTGCCTCGTCCAAAATGACAACATTTAGAGTTTTATTATATTTTGGTACATCGCGAGTCGATTATAGGTACCTAATGCAATTACTGGGATAGTTACTGACAAAAATCGTATTTTTGTATCTTAACATGAAGTTAGAGTGCAATGCAACTACTTAAGCAATTACACGAATGAACACTTTGTGTAATGTAATCTACTTGTGGTAAAATTGAATAAGTTTTTGTAACTTTCACAAAGGAATGACAATAAATTGGTCTGATTCCCCCATTTTGAGTTATCAAATGAGAGACAAAAAGAAGTGTAATCAAAATATGGTCAGGTTCTACAAAGATTAGATTTAATACCAAATTGATTCAAAGACGTAATGTTAGCGACATGCAACCAGGCACTTTCAGCTTTGTTTTTTTTTAATGGTATGTCCCTTCATGACATTATTATTTATGTATTGCCATGACTAATTGGGAAATAAAACGGATTGGATTTCCGTTTTCCTTCTCTACAGTTTAACTTTAATTTTTCCTCCTCCGTATCTGGCTGCAAGGCTAAATTCCAGTGTACTCTGCTATTTAACCTAGAACTGGGAAGAGGAGATAAATTGTGTTATGCCTTTCCCAAGGGTATTAGTGCTAAAGTGAACCCAGCAGTCTAGACCGGATCTGGAACCCGGTTTTATAACTCCATTCCCCCCGCCGATTACCATTTCCTTACCCAAACCTTCAGTCACGCTCATTAGGAATTAGATGTAGTATATGGTAAATGTAGCTAGGCTCTAGCAAGCTGAGGCATTATCAAATTAGTAATGACATCAAAACATTGTGCAAGCGATTTGTAAATACCAAATACCAGAATTTATTGATTTTTACCATGTAAAACAAAACAGTTTTCTGAATGAATGACCATTTACCTTGTATAAGCGATACCGTTATTACTAAAAACTTACGGTATATTTTCAGACCACAGCTATAGCAGCCATAATCTCTATAGCCCAGATTTCCGTCTATACCGGCGTGACATTTCCATATTACAAAAGAAAACGGGGCTGCACGTGATAAATGTAAACGTGTCCTCGAAGAAGCTAAGTTTCTGTTTGCTGAGTGAATGAGGTACCGTTGCATCTAACAACTTTGGCTCTCGTGATTACTGGTGGCTCTCGAACTGTCTCCTGTTTTCTCTAAACTTTATAATAAATGACTCTTTGCCTCTTAGTTTTCTGCCTGTTACAAATACCCGTTTGTTGTTCCAGTTTTTAAGAAGTCAAGTGAACGCTCTGACACTTTAACTACCAGCCTTCTGCCTCTTTTTGAGGAACTCAGAGGCTCTAATCAATGCTGAATTGGTTAAAAGCTCAAATTACAGGGCCTTTTTTTTTCAGAAAAGCAATAGAGCTGTCATTTTTCTAGGTTAACTGCTGATGAATTGACGATGGAAAGAGTCGGTTAAGCTCTATATAAGAACGGGGAAGCTCGAAAGCTTTCAACAGAGTTTAGCATACGTCACAAATTGAAAAATTACGGTGTCTCCGGATAATTATTTGAACTGATCCAATAGTTTCTTGTAGAATTATCCACGGTCTGGAGATTTTTGTTGCACTTATTTTAGACGGGTTTCAACTTAAACCTTGAGAGTCCAGTCTACCCTACTCTTTGTATGAGGTGCGGAGAGAAGAAGATATGGTTTTACGACTCAACTATGTTGAGATTCGAACTGTGCTTGCCGGTTTCATGTTCCGTACCGATAATGCTTACTCTACCAGAACCTCGATAAGTGAATGAAGACATCAAATATAATTTTAATATTATCCGGAGTCCACGGGGAATTTTTGGCCGAGCCTACGTGCTCGGATTGCTTCACATTAAACTCGGCCTTGTGCCACATCTACCTCGTGGGGAGGCTGGGAAATATTAACAGTCGAATAGATTGTACACGGGGTCAGCCGACACACACTCACTAGTCGTGTAATACGCTTCTGTTGTACTTACTGTTAATATATGATATATCTGCAACACTTGTTTCTTTAACCATTTACTTGGCAACAACACTTAGTAGTATAAATGGTTCGTTTGGGGAAATAAGAAATAGTTATTTACTGGAAATTAATGAGTATAAAAACAGATTTCTCTTGCGTTCCGTTATTCTGATTTCGACAGGATATTTGACAGTGCAGAAAAAGCTAAACAATCCCCAACTCACAATATAATAAAAAAAATATCACAAAAATGCTATTGTATAATGCTGGTATGAAAATAGAACTTCGTGCTTGTTACTTTCAAATATAAACATAAGAAGCAAATATGTCATGGCGTCTTCAAATGTATATATACATGAACACCAGAAATGTAAGTTTAATAACGACATACATACGTTTTCAGCAGTGGAAGTGTTTTTAAGTTTTGGTAATTTTCACTGTTGTTTGTTCGATTCTTATCTGATGTTATACGCAATTTGTTATATTGGAAACTTTAGCTTTTGCAGGAGGCTCGAGGGTCGACGTGTTAATTTTACTACGAATAATTCTACTAATGTACAACAGACACCTGAAGAAGGGCACTGAGTTCATGGTGTATAGAGCTATCATTTTCGCCACTCTCCTATATGGCTCAGAGTCATGGGTCACTTACCGACATCATTGCTGCGACCATGTATGCCTGTCCCGCATTGGACTTAGCAGTCACAAACGTGCCTACAAGCGATGTGTACAGACTCCCACTTGATATTCGTTTCACGAAGACAAGCCATGATGTTAAGTTCCACTAATTGCACTTTGTACATGCTTTTAAATTGCGCTTAACATTGAAAACCTGGGATTTATCTGATTTCTATAACAGAATTTATTTACTTGCTTGGGACGCAAAGGGCGATAATCTCCTTTTGCTTAAGACAATTTTACAATGGTCACGTGATGGTCAGTTACTTAAATCAGTCCATAGCGTCGGACTCTAGTTGCTATGAATCACGCTTGGAGACAAGGCGCGTCTGCCCACAAATGTAGATATATAGACCGAAGAGAAGACGTATGCTACAAGCCCACAGTGATAGAACATACAGATTATATATATATATATATATATATATATTATGATAAAAAGAAAGAACAGTAAGATATATAATCTGGTGTGCTTATTGATATTTTTTATTTAAAAAAAAACAGTCCTTAATGTAAATTTTTAGAGCATAGATATTATAAATTAACTGATTTAAAATATGGTTTCATCGTAACACAGGAATTATAATGTTTCAAAAACCGAAGCTAAAAACTTCAAATTTAATTATATAATTAAATTAAAAGCATTAGTTCTGTTTCATCTTCAAGCGAATTTTGGAACAAATTTTTTAAAAAATTTACTGAGTTTTAAACGCAGATACAATACATATTTTTTTGTTTCCAAGGATACAGAGAAATCCAATCATTTAGACAGGGGCGGAATAATGTTTTTTATTAACTATTATTGTATCTATTAGGAGTTACATTCGAAAAAGAGGTTAAAGAAAAAGAGGGCCGTGGTGCATTTTTCAACGGATTTTGACATCCGTTCAACGCATCTAATTAATAAGGATTTACATCTAATTAATAAGGATTTACATCCGTTCAACGATCTAATTAATAAGGATTTACATAAGAACTATAAAAAGGAATAAATAATAATTACCTCAACATGGTGGATAATATTAATACTAGCAGTGAAAAACATCACAGATAAACTGAAGTTTAGTGATAGAGTAGGTAAACTTAAATTTCGATGCAAATCCCACTACAAGGATAATGACCTCAACAAGATCTGAAATCGGCAAAATTAGTAAAAAGATCCTAGAAACGGTAATCAACAAATTAAAGAAAAAATAGGAAATGCCAAAGACGTGACAAACTGGTTTGCTGATATAAAGGGTAAAACTAACTGTACACTAATGCAGTTTGATATTTAAAATTTATTATCATTCAATATTTAAAGAACTGTTCATGAATGCGTTGGACTTTGCTACCGAGTACATGAATATTACAGAAGAAGAAAAGATCATTAATATAAATGCGAAAAAATCGTTACTGATACATAAAGGTGAGGAATGGATTAAAAATTCTTATGACCACTTTGACATCACATTGGGATCACTAGACTCTGCTAGTCTTCTGACCTTATAGATCTTTTTATATTATACAACCTCACAGCGTACCTGGAAATTAATACAACTGGCATTGGTTTATACAGAGATGATGGACTTATGGTTATAAAGAACTCTACTAACTTTAACATTGATAAAATTAGAAAGATATTGTATAAAGAATTTAAATGCCTGAACTTAAAAATTACGGTAAGCACTAAATTAAAAAAAATAACTTCCTTGATATAACACGAGATTTATTGAAAAATGTATACATACCTTATAAAAAAAACAATACTAAATTTTAATATATGCACACTAAATCTAAGCAACCTCCATCTATAATTAAGCATATACCTTTATCTAGCGAAAAAGAATAAGTACAAATTCAGCAAATGAGAAGATTTTCTATGAACATATTAATTTATATAATAAAGCTCTGAAAGTTAGTGGCTACAAAAGCCGAAAACTAACTTGTATAAAAAAGGAAAATAAAAAGCATAGAAAAACAGGAGTAGATAAATAATTTCGTATACACCCCCCACACAAACAAATGGTAAAGAACAAATTATGAAAAAAATTCCTTGCATTAATCGTTAAGCATTTTCCTAAAGATAGTAAACTAAGTACTATTTTCAATAAAAATACACTAAAATTAAGTTACAGCTGTACTGCAAACTTAGAGAATATTATTAAGAAACATAATGCTAATATCTTGAATAAACACTTAGACCAAAAGCAAAGAAATATAGACATTATAAAAATAAAAAGAGATGAAGATAAACAAAAATTATGGAACTGTAGAAATCCTCATAACTGTCCTCTACAAAATAAATGTCACACAGAATCATTAGTATACCAATGACAATCATGAAAACATAAAAATCTGTATAGGTTGCACAAGCCATGAGTTCAAAAAGAGATTCAACAAACATCAAACTTCATTTAGGATAAATAAATACCGAAATCAGATGTCCCTATCGAAATATTTCTCGCACTTAAAAGAAACCAATAAATCACTTACAGTAAAATAGAAATTAATAAGAAAAGCTAGAATATGTAGGTCATTAAATGGCCCATGTCCTTTGTGCATATATGAGAAACTATATATTACTAAATTTATAAAAAATACAAATTTACTGGATCAAAGAAATGAAATAGCTATTCTTTGCCGACATTGTCAAAATTTTCCTTAAATAATATTTAAAAGTAAAATAAAAAAAAAATGGGATCTGGTAAGATACATACTTATATTTGATATGTAATAATAATTTTTAAATACTTTAAGTAATTCTGTTACATTTATTTGATTTAAAACGAAATATAGTCTATTAGTAATTAAGAGTAAACATAATATTTTAAAATTGTATTTCAATATAACGTATTCTAACCCAAAGACCCGTCCTAGAAAGAATCTTTAAGTATACAATTTCGAATTTAACGGAAAAAATACCAAAATTTTTTGTCGTTGATAAAAAAAACAAAGGCAGCATGCGTTGAACGGATGTCAAAATTCGTTGAAAAATGTATGCTGACCCTCCCTAGACTTAACCTCTTTTTCGAACGTGACTCATAATTGATACAATAATAGTTAATAAAAATAAACACGCTACCGCTCCTGTCTAAATGATTAGATTTCACTGTATCCTTGGAAACAAAAAATTATGGACTGTATGTGCGTTTGAAACTCAGTAAATTTAGAAATAAGTTATTCCAAAATTCGCTTGAAGATGAAACAGAACTAATGCTTTTAATTTAATTATATAATTAAATTTGAAGATTTTAGCTTCGGTTTTGAAACATCGTAATTCCTGCGTAGCAAAGAAACAATATTTTAAATCAGTTAATATCTATCTATCTATCTATATATATATATATATATATATATATATATATATATATATATATATATATATATATATACGTCTTCAGCAGTGGAAGTGCTTTAAGTCTGGTCATTGTCACAGTAGTTAGTTTGATTCTTATCAGATGTTATACGCCAATTTATCATATTGGAAACTATAGCTTTTAAAAGAGACTAGAGGGTCGAAGTGTTAATTTTACTACAAATAGTTCTACTAAACTTAATTTGTACATGGTTTTAAATTGCTTTTTACATTGAAAACCTGGTATTTATCTGATTTCTATCAGAGAATTTATTTACTTGGTTGGTTTTCTAAATTGTCGCTCGCATTGTCCCGCTTGCTGATGGCGACATGTTGTTCATATATGAATATATGAATATATGAATATGTTTTGCCTTCTCAGAATTGACGCTTTTCTTTTCGCCTTCCTTTGCTACTATATCTTGAAATAATTGTTAGTTTTTGTTCCTGTAACAATAATCAGTACTTTAAAATAAAGCGAACATAAACCAAATTCTTCTACTATAAAATCGTGTTGGATGGAGAAAAGTAACTCTATTTGCAATTATTATTGATACTTAGTAAGTTTATTCACTTAAGCCTTCAAAGACCAGATTTCTCACAAGATTTCGAGGTAAGAATCATATCCGTCAACCGACATTTTCTTCAAGAGGTTTTAATTTGATTATACAATGATTTTTGTTCAAAGCCCATAAGTCACTCATGGTAGAGTTATACTAAGAGGCACGGTTTATTGCGATATTTGGGGAAGATAACAGTTGAACCTAAACATGACCAGGTTAAGATTCTAGTTATTGGGGAAGAATCCTCCTGATAATCGGACTCACAAAGCAGCGGTTTGTGGGAAGAAGCTGCTCTAATGGAACTTACATCTCACCAATGGAATTTGAAGGGAATGAGGGTTGTTTTCTAAAATGTTCGCGGCATGGTAGGTATTCGCCTTGAAGGTTAGAACCGGTGAAACTAAGTAATGTAGTTCGCCTGGAGACATTCCATAGAAATAGCGATAGAACAGCGAGAGCTTGCGACATTTTCTACGCAAAGAAGGATATTCTAGAAATAAGAACAGTACACCAATAATTTATTTAAAACCAATCAATCTGGAAAAAGCAGAAAGGTTGAGCTAATGATTACGTGATCTCATTTGCGTTAAGGGGAACTGACTTGCATATATAATTCAAAAGGTTTGTGTTGCACTTCGGAGGCCACAAGTAAGAGATATTTTCCCTTTGAATATAGTAGACAAAAATGTGCACTAAATATTTGCTTCTGAACGTTACAGAATTTTAGAAAAAAATACAGCGCGAATAATTCTTCTTCTTTGTATATTGTTTCTTTAGGATGTGCGCGATCATAGGTCTTCACTACTATTTTTGTCGCTATAAGCGACAACATATTTAGGATAGATTCATATGAATAGAATATATATTTTTTGGTTTAGATTGGTTTGGTTTATTTTGTTTTACGGCATATCAACCTAAAGGGGTTATTTAATGCCGACAACATATTTAGGATAGATTCATATGAATAGAATAAGTATTCTTTGGTTTAGATTGGTTTGGTTTATTTTGTTCTATGGCATATCAACATCGAGGGGTTATTTAATGCCGACAACATATTTAGGATAGATTCATATGAATAGAATATGTATTCTTTGGTTTAGATTGGTTTGGTTTATTTTGTTCTACGGCATATCAACCTAAAGGGGTTATTTAATGCCGACAACATATTTAGGATGGATTCATATGAATAGAATATGTATTCTTTGGTTTAGATTGGTTTGGTTTATTTTGTTCTACGGCATATCAACCTCAAGGGGTTATTTAATGCCGACAACATATTTAGGATGGATTCATATGAATAGAATATGTATTCTTTGGTTTAGATTGGTTTGGTTTATTTTGTTCTACGGCATATCAACCTCGAGGGGTTATTTAATGCCGACAACATATTTAGGATAGATTCATATGAATAGAATATGTATTCTTTGGTTTAGATTGGTTTGGTTTATTTTGTTCTACGGCATATCAACCTCAATGGGCTATTTAATTCCGACAACATTTTTTTTATTGCTGGTAATATTTTTTTTCCAAAAACTATTGCTGGTAATCGTTAACTTTTGCCCATAGCTAGGACCCTAACAGGTGCTACCACCCTGGGTCAGGGTGGACCTGGGAACACCAGCAATTAAGAGGTGGTTCCACGCTCCTCAAAACCTCCTGATCAGAGACCTTGCTGCTGGATGTAATTTATCGTCTTACCCAGGACGCGTATGTAGTTTAACGTCTTACCCAGGACGCGGATGTAGTTTAACGTCTTACCCAGGACGTTCCTCCCAATTTTGTTCTACTATATATTTAAACAAGCTGGTTATATCGGTTACTCGGTATTTTTCCCTGACCCTCTTGCCTTTATTTTGCCCTGTGATGTCAATTTTTACAGACCGTTTTTTTTTTATGTACCCCGGAAATTTCAACAGTATCCTTTTCATTTTATGTATAACTAACCTTTCTGCTTCCATTGTCCTTAAGAAATTATCGTTGACATACTCCGTCCCCGCTATTCTCATTGCATGTCTGTTACCCATCATTTACTGCCATGTACTGATGTTTAGCAGCAGTCCAGGTTCCTGTTTCTTAATACTTTACTAAGCTTGTCAAAGGCATCTTTTATTATTTCAGAGAACGTTCAGTTATACCAGTCACTTATTCCATCGTCTGTTAAAAATTAGCCAGATATTTAAACTTCTGTAATTGTCTGATTTTTGACAACTCCAATGGTATTTCGCATTTTGGGACTAAGCTTTTAATGTAAATGACTACACTGCTGTAAGTTGCAAACCTTACTTAAATTAATCGTAGAAATAAATTTGCTTTAAAAACAGATGAGATTTATTAATTCATTTTAATAACGAATATTTCGTATTTAATTAAATATAAGCCGTTCAATATTATTGGAAGTTTTTATTGTTAACATTTTAACAAATGATTTACTATGGACAAAATTCGATATATTCGCAAATTTCTAATATCGATAGAAAGGATTCTAATGCGTTATATATTAAGGGTAGCGGAAAGTAAGATTCTTTTATTCGTGTTAGGAAAATGAAACATTTCATTAGAAAATATTTCCAACTATCTTATTTGGCGAAGCTACAGTTATTATATTTTTGTGACTATTACCTATGTATTGGCTAGCGGCCACATCACGTTAAAACATAGGTTCCCGTACGATCTTTGAAGTTAAGCAACGTCGAGCCTGATCTATACCACGCTGGGCGCCCGCTTGGGAATACCAGGTGCTGTAATCTTGGATTTGCACGTGGTGTAATGGTAACACGGAATTGTTAATTGGAGAGCTGAATTCCAATTCCCGTTGGGTTCGTTATATTCATTTCTGCGACAATTCTGTTGTGAACAGTATGAATCTTTACTCCCCAGATATGGGTTAATTAGTAAGACTTGTATCACTAAACTACTTTTACCACAAAAAAAAACAAAAAACAATTCATACACGCTGAACATATCTTCTGGCTTTAAAAAGGGTTGATAAGCCGTAAAAACGAATCAATCAATCAAGTAATGCCTTGTTTTTCAATTCAAATATATATTTCAGAATTTACATAAGAAATAATTAAATGTGAAATCTAATTAATAACAGTATAAGAAAGCAGAATTAATTGAACTAAATTTTCACCGGCCAGCATTTTCAAAAGAAAAAAAGCTTTAATAAAATATTTTTCTAATATACAGTAAGTATCCATCTTCAAAACAAATGTTCGATTTTCTTTGAAAACAATTAGATTGGAACGAACGTTTCCATCCTCTCTATGTCATTTTCCTTTTGATAAACAATGCGAAACCTTTTGGCGGTCTTTGTAATGTTGTTATCTAGATGACATTCATGGAAAATACAATGACCTATATCACTCTTCATTTGTTTTGCTATTCATCTTGTAAAAAGAAAATAATATAAAACCAGAATCTGATGAAGAACAGAACCGGAACTGTATTTACTTTTGGCGCAGTATAATACTCACCAGATAACAATCAACGTTACGTTCCTCTAAACGCTTTTATAATTTTAATATATTACCAGGAACCAGCCCAAAGTAATTTCCGAATTTGGAACCATTCCTTTTCTCAACTTTCTGGAAACAGAACAAAAATTTCCAAGAGAAAGAGAGAAGCTTGCCAGAATTTACCATCTAGGAATATAGGACTTTCATTTGAAATCTAAATTCTCAAAATTTCAATAATATTTGGGGTATACAGATTTTTCTTGTTTTGTATTATCTTATCGCAATATATGGATGTTCATGCAAATTAGGGATCATTTAATTTTAAAATTCCACTTATTTGCCTTTGCCAAATTTGGCAACTCTGCTTCTGAAACAACAATTACGTAACAAAAGTATAGCGTACGTAAAAAGAATTCGGAAACGCATTGAAGCTACACAGAGAAAACGGTTTGAAAATGGATTCTATAACCAGTATTGCAGATTTCCTTTAACATTGTCAAATATATTATTGGCTTGCAGGATAAAAACAAGAAACACATTCGTTTAACATGTGAAGATTATAGGAACGGTAAAGGGGAACTGATTCTTTTTGTAATGTACATAGAATTAATCTACTTTGTCTTAATCTATATTATAATAATCTCATTTCTATAATTCCTTTTAGTTTATTACTAAAAACAGCACATCGTAGCGCGGTTACAGTTATTGCAATACTATAAACTTGCTTTAAATTGAATAAAACATCTTCCATTATAATTTTCAATTTAATAATAATGCTGCTACATATTTATCAACATTGAAAGAGGAATAAATTAAACTATTAGCATTTGCTTCATACACTAATGTTAATAATATAATGATAATTCTTTGTTGGAAAATATTTTATATGCAATAAAATTTAACTTATAATTACAAAGTAGTTCATCTTCTCTATTTATCTGAAAATAATTATATAACTTCTATAAACAGGAAATAACTTGACAGCGAGTCTACAGGCTGCCTTTGGGGATTTATGTGAATAAATTATAGACAATTATATTGTATGAAATCAAACTCTGCCTAAAATGTTTTCATTTCCTCTTTGGAAATACCTGATGCAATTTAAACACTGAACAAGCTTGTACATTTCATCGTGGTGTTGCAATTAATAATATGATTTCCTAGATAATTGAGGGTATACCGAGTTCGATCCTATCTGGGTGACACATTCTGTAACCTGATTGGCTTAATCTTACTAAGTACCAAAACCAATAACCCATCAAAAATTTTACATTTGCTATTAATAGAATCCCTTTTTAAATTTGAATGTGCGGAAATACAAGTTGCTTTACTGCTTTAACTGTGGCCCGTGTTATTAAAGCAATCGGGTAAGAAATGACTACCAAATGTAACAAGGTAGAATGTACTAGAGTGGAGTCTAGCTCTCATCAATTTACATTTCAGCTGGCTAAATGTAACCGTAAATTCTATGCTAAAAGTTCATTTTCTAGCTTGTAGAACTCCGTTACGGCTACATGCTACCCAGCCAACGTTAATCTGCACAAATGTAAATGTAATATCAATTGCTATCTACAGTCCTCCTGATTATTCTTTTCTCTTCCCGTTCAGTATTAATGTTTCTGTTCCTAATTCTTCAACAGCCTGTAATCCTTTGTATCTTAGTGGCTTTGGTGCCTTGCATGGGGCGATACCAAGTAAACAAAAATAACATTAACAAGGGCTAGAGTTCAAAATGCGGCTTTGTCAAAATAAAGTATGTACAGAAATTTGACTCTCTGGTAAGTCTTATAAAAGATAATAGGGAAGTTGACACAGGAATCCGAAAACACATTGAAACAGCGAAATGTAACTTCCAAAACCTAAAAAAAATATTAAAAAACATAGACATTTCCTTGAGAATAAATAAAAATGTGCTCAATTGCTATATATTAATCCTCCTATATGGTAGAGATTGCTTGACAATTTCCTCACGCATGGAGAGACTTGAGGCAACAGAGATATATATTTTACAGAAGAATGCTAAGAATACCATTGGGGAAAATGTCAGTAAAGTGAAGTTCTAACAGAAATGGGAGCGAAAAGGACACTTGATGAACTTGTGCAAATGGGTGGCAGAATAGGGAATGGGTAGGAGAGTAAGGAGAGAATATTTGTTTAGAGCTACAAATTATAGGATATTGTGGTGAGCCATGACTGACCACGTTCTAAATGGCGACAATAAATAAGAGAAGAAATTTTATTAAACTCGAAAGGGCGGAATTGGCTTATTAAGACTGGAAATCGAATTTGTCTTAAGACGTTAAATTCACATTATCTCCTAATACGTCGTGTCAGGGAATAATTCCAACTTCTGAGAACATAGGACTAATTTCAACCTATCGCAGAGGAGACAAACATTACTAAGTATGTTGTATTTTTTTAAGCATTTCACCCCACACAAAGCGAGAGTGCCACGAGAACGCAATGAGTTACAGAGAGAGAGAGAGAGAGAGAGAGAGAGAGAGAGAGAGAGAGCAAGAGTAAAGAGGTGTGATAGAGGAAAGGATGAAGAGAAGGACGGGAATTAGATCAAGATATCTGAAGATGTCGATTGACATTGCATTTGAATAATTGAAGATTATAGACACCAGGGAAGCAAGTAAGAGTAAGGGAGTTCCACACACGGGAAGTGCGATACATGAAGCTATTGGAGAAGAAGAGACGGCTATATTTGACCGTTTCGACAGTGTGGAACTGAGATGCCGACCTAGTGTCACGTTTAAATTCATGCAGTTTGGGAACCAGAGAAAGTAGCTCATCGGAGCAGTTACCGTGAAAGTATTATCATCAGAAATTCAGTGAAGAATTCTCGTATAGTAAATCGGTGATCAACTACATCAGGGAATATTTTAATGTTATTAAAAGCGATTTTTTTTAAAGAAAAGCATGTTTTATGAAATCTTGATAAAATGGAATATGAAGATAATATGCGGTCAGTTAACGCCCCTGGGGCCAAATTGAAATTCCCATCATGGCTGTTCACATCACACCTTCGGAAAGACATGAGTCGATCATTTCTCTCATTAATTGTGGATAAATTAACAGAAAAGAATTGGATCTTTAAACTCGGTATACTACTGAATTCAAGAGGAAACACTTCCACTATTTAGCCAAGACGAGTCATGTAATATAACTTTGTTAAATTAGATTCCGGAGTATCTATCTATATTTCTGAGATGAGGTATTATGTGCACTAATTACATTGTTCGGACTATCGTCCTCATCTTTGTTGCCATATTTATCACAACGTTTCGGCCATTGTACACTCCGGCCTTCTTCCGATGGTTGGAATGTCGTACTGAACCCTTTATTTCGTTCACTGGGGTAGACTGTTCTAGTCCGACGTGCCATGTCTAATGGATGTCAGTTATCAGTTATCTTCTGTTAATTCACCTCTCCATGTTCTCCACCGCCTTAAACAGGTATTGAGCTCACACTCTTTGAGTCTTAAAGGATACATGGCACAATAGATAACTTACATCACGTTGTGATAAATATGGTAACAAAGATGAGGACGATATTCCGAATAATGTAAATAGTGTAAATTCCGGAGAGTCGTGATTACTTTCGTTCTGAAATGAGTATTGGATTTCTATTTTTAAGATTATATATTTGTATTCGATTTCAGATTCAAGAAACGTTTTAGGTCACTGTGACGTGCCAGAAAATTTTTCTCATTAGAATTCATGTTGTAAATTTTAATATCTATCATTCGTTCGTGCACTGAATATAGTTGCCATATCTGGCCTGGTGTTCCTGCTGTTTATTGCGAGGTTTTTGACAAAAAAAAAAACGAAGAATGATCTGTAATTTAATCGATCTTGACCACGCATCTCGACTTGAGTATCTTTCTCACCGACGTGACGTGGCTTCATTCTGTTTTTTCTACAAATATCTCCATGGCAACTGCTCTGACGAGCTTTATTTCTCTGTTGTCCTGTCTACATGGATTTAAGCGTACTCCTAAATTGGCGTCAAGGTCCCATCAGTTTACTGTTGAAATAGTTAATGCAGCCGTCATTTCTACTCCAAGAGTTTCTTTTCTCGCACTTCCTGCGTGTGGAACTTCCTTCCGTTTTTGATTTCCTGATGAATAAAATCGTCAAGAATTTAAATGCAACGTCAATCGCCATCTTCTATCTTCTTGAATCTATTATCCTTTTCTTAATCCCCTCTATACCAAGTCTTTTCTTTCACTCCTGTAAACTGCTGCGGTACTTGTGGCACTTCCGCCTAGTTTGAAGTGCAAAGGTTTAAAAAATAACCATAAGGTATTTAGAAAAAAAATATATATATATATAGTGCACTTCGACGTCGTGTAATGTTTAGCAATCTTGTCTCCCTAGATCAATTAAAACTGGTTAGCGAGTTCAGTTCCCACTAGGCGCACAATAATTTAGGCATTTTGTCACATCTAAGGTACGCTAAGTATATCATTACTAAATTTGTCCACATCCATGTGGTGTAATGGCAAGCAAGTTCGTCTCGCTATATTAACTAAAACTGACGTGAGTTCGACTCTCATTGGCTGCTCCATATTTTAGGTCTTGTGTCACTGACTAGTGAGTTTGATTTTCAGTGAGTGCTCCTTATTTTGAACCGTATGCTACATCAATGTTACACTTAATAAATTGCTATATATATATATATATATATATATATATATATATGTGTGTGTGTGTGTGTGTGTGTGTGTGTGTGTTTGCGTGTGTGTGTGTGTGTGAGTGTGTGTATTAGCATGGACATGAGTTTGAACACTGAATGGTGACGCGTCCAGGGTAAAACGATAAACTACATCTGACAGCAAATCCTCTATCTGGATGTTTAAGGAGCGTGCGACCATCTCTTCATTGCTGGTGTCCCCAAGTCTACCCTGACACGGGGTGGTAGCACTTGCTAGGGTCCCAGCTATGGGCAAATTGTTAACCCAGAAACTGAGGTCAAAACGTGTAAAAATATTTTTTTATTACCAGCAATACATTTTTGGAAAAAATATTACCCGCAATACATTTTTGAAATAAATTATTACCAGCAATAAAAATATTGTCGGCATTAAATAACCCATTGAGATTGATATGGTATAAAACAAACCAAACCAAACCAAACCAAACCAAACCAAACTGCATGGCGACTGTCAGTTTCACGCTCCAGTGGTTCGCTACTCTTTATTTAGTTGTATGTGTGTTGTGAAAGAATAGTGTTTCATATAGTCACTATACAATGTTAATTCAGATACTTAGTCTATTTTCTTTGTCTGTAAATACTATATTCCCGATACTGAAGACGACTCAACTATAAATATAGGAGATTTTAAACGATATATATTCATTTGTTTTGTGTGCAGGTGTGTATAAACCAATAGAAAGAAAGTGTTGATTGGGAATTTAACTCTTTCATCTCCGCATATATAGCAGATGTATTAATTCACACTGCTAAAAATGTAAGCAAAAAGTGAGTTAATATAAATCAAAGATTTTCTTGTTTTGAATCAGTATATTCAAACTTTAATGAGAGAAATACATATTGAAATGAAATAATTCTCATCTTTATCATCAAAGCGTCGTACTTGTACTGTTTTTATTTTATTATTTTAATAAGTATAAAGCGATTGTGATAACACACACACACACAACAATATTGCTCTCAGTAGCCCACATAGAAAAAAACATCTATTCGAAGCATTGTTATTTGATTCAGTTTTCCTCAAGGGGCATCTGCAATGTTATCGGTCCTGACCTGGTATCTCAGCTTCAGTCATTTTCCTACTGACGTAATGTACTTTCCGTGTGGCCTTTCTATAAATATTTTGATAATAATTGTTTCGATGAGTTTTCTGCTTTAGTACCTCGACTTTAGGAATTTAAGCGCGGTACTAATTTACCAGCTAGGTCTTCTCGTTTTACAGGTAGATATATATATATATATATATCATCTCTAGATGCAACCATAAATTACGCGCCAAAGTTTCTCTCGCACTACTCGCTTGTTCCCGTTTTTACTTTCCTGTCAACTTTGATCTTCAAAAATTTAAATGCAACGTCGATCTTCATTTTCTTTTTCATTAGATACATTGATTTTATTGTTGTCTCTTATTAATAATGTTTTTTTCTTTTTCATATATCCTTTCTCTCTAAGAAGGTCCTTGCGGCTTAGTGGTTTCTATAGCCTTTCCTGGGGTGAAATGATTTTAAAAATGCAGATTAATATCTTGAATATTTGTCTTTAACTTTAAAGTTATCTCCTCACATTCTCGAATATATAAACTTCGAGACCAAACAATAGCAGGATAAATATCCGGAAACATTCTCATGTTATTGACTGTTTCATTTCATCCTTTCTCTTTCAGCATCTTTCAGAATTCCCGCGTTTAAGACGTATCTTTTCCGAACTTCAACTGCGACACACAATCCCACATTATGAGCCCTTACTTGACAATTCTAGATTTTCAGGCATTACTTCTCTTCTGTAATATCAACATACTGAATACAGTGATAATCGCACCAACCATTCATCCTCGGATGCGGTAAATATGAACTTTGTACTTGGTGGATGTGTTGTGAAGAGTGTTAGAACAAATAAATAAAGATGTATTGGATGTAACTACAAAAACAAAATTTATTTCAGCTTTAAAGGACTTCATCATCCAAGTGGGTTAACGCAATTTGTGGTTTAAAGCAAACCACGACTTCGGGAACACATAAATACGCGTATTTCTAAATGAATTGGCATATGCGTTTTATTAAATCTGCATAGGAGTTTACGAAACATTCCGAAAAGAAAATCACTCCTGAGTATGCCCATAAACTGCATCCAGCAGCACGGCCTCTGATTAAGATTTAAGGAGCGTGAAACCATCTTTAATTGCTGTTTTTCTCAGGCCCACTCTGACCTGCGGTGGTTGCACCTGTTAGGGACCTAGCTATTGGCAAATGGTGAACTTCCAACTAAAAACGAATCACTATGAAAGTATAAAAAACATTTATAGTAAAAATAATAATATATTTTTTAATAAAATACTTACCAACAATACCTGTTTATATTAAAATTACCAACGATACAGATTTATAGTAGAATTACCAACAATACATTTTATAGCAAAATGACCAACGGTATACCTGTAGTTGAAGGCATACAATTGTGTCCAAAATATTTAGATTTTGGCATTAAATAACCCATAAAGGTTGATATACCGCTAAGCCAAACGACCAACATGAAAGAACTCTTTTATGGCATTAATCTATATCATATTCTAAAATTAAAATAGAACTATATTTCCAAATACAACATAAGACACATATCACCGCCTCTAGTAATTATGTCCGCACAAACATGTATATGCATAAAATCTGAGAATCATCTACCCTGGATCAAATTGTGAAAACAGAATAACGTATTTCATATTTTTATTACTTCAAAGCTCCCAATTAAATATCGGCATTAAATGACCCATTAAAAGTTGATATGCCGTTTAGAAGGAAATCAAATAGGTAAAATTCAAAACATTTTTAAATAAATCTTCTTTTTCTAATTGCTGTGTTCCGTCCGGATGTTGCTGATCATGACTCTCCACAACTCCCTTTTCTTTTTAGCTTTTAATAATGTCTTTTTTTTTTTTCGCTACACCTCCCAATCCATGTTCTGTCAGCTATGCCGTTAGACAAACAAATCAGTCAATCAGTCCATGAATTTTTCGGTTCGTGTGTTTAAAACAACTGTGAAAATATATCGCGTTCTATATTCTCATTCGCAAAATCAGCTTGCTTTATTCTACTAAGCTCTTTACGACAGAAAATTTGTGTTTGGTTCATTTGAATGCTTCTTATAGCAATATATATGTATTTATATTATTTTACTTTGAAATAAATGTGCGTTTCATTTGACAGATGGATTAATAATTAGACAAATAATTAGAATACCCAGTTCCAAAGTGTTTGAAGAATTATCTATAATTCATTTTTTGGCGTCAAAGTACCTTTAGGGAACTTTACGCTGAAAGCCGAGCTTTTGTGATTATGAAAGTATTTCAGTATTTTTTGTGTTGTGTAGAGTTATTACGAAATTAATTAGCAACAGCCGATATAATTTTCTGCATACGGAGAAAATTCTATTGTATAATTTCTGATTTTGAATACATTCTGCAGACTAATTGGCCGAAACACTTTCTTGGTGAGAGAATCTGCAGTGTCGCTGAAGAATTCTATGCAAAATATCTGGAGTGTATGGAATCATACACGCAGATTCGTGTACCTTTAAAAATCAATATGATTCTTAGAAAAGACACTATCAGTAGGTGAGCTGATGACAGACGTTTGCTTGATTTGTGGCGTTTATTTCTGGAATCGTTTGAGGCCGATATGTTTAGGTAATTAAAATTGATGGATTTGTTTTTTGTTTATGAATTATCAACATTTTGAGGGCATTTACATCAATAAATTATTTTCAGATTGTTGGAATCTTTTAGAGATAATAATGATTTCCTGATACAATTTTTACTAATTAACCCATAGTTGGGGAGATAAGTAGTGGATTCACACCTTTTCCAATGTTATTTGCGTGTAAATGAATATAAATTACCTGGTTGTTTATATCGTCAGCCAATTCGAAACTCCTGGGAATTTAGTCATTTAAGTGCGCTGATCTTGTGCCATTTTACACATTTTAAATAACCATAAAAATGTTCTTAACCGAAACATTTTGATAAATATATTTTTATTTTCAAGCATGATTCAAATATCAGATTTTTTTATCAGAATCATTTTAAGAGAAATTTAAAAGAAGACAGCGACAAAAAGAAACAAATAATCAACAGATATCTAATATTAGCCAATCAATGGACACCTGATGATGTCTAGCTGGTACTGGGTCGAAATATCGTGTCTCTAATAACATCTATAGCAAACAAAATGAGAACAATAATCCGAAATAATACAAGAATATTGATAATTACTCAAATGAAATACTAAATTATGAAAAGCTGGACGTACCCTCCCATCATAACCAAATGTCAAAGACCATCTGACATAGAATATAAAAGGCTGCACAATACACAGCTCTAATATCTTTCGTGTTAGTGTCGTAATTAATATAGGAGTTTGTTAGACATGTCTTACTGTCATCTAGTTGGTTCAAACATTGGATCTGGTAATGACCAATTCAGCTGGAACGAAATATAATTGATATCACAGGGATAAAATATCACAATCAGCATATATCCCATAATAGCCAATCAATGGACCAGTAGGTACTTGATCGAAACGTTGTGTCTATAAAACCATCTATATCAACCAAGGTGAGAACAACTGTTTGAAATGATCCAAGGGTACTAACAATTATTCATCTCAGGAATGAAATACGTGAAGAACGTAGTATAAAAAGAAATGCAGTATAGATTTTAAGTATATATTTATATTTCTTTCCAAATAATCTCCATCTAGATTAAAAAAAACAGATTATTTTTGCAACATAGAATGTATGCATAGGAATATGTATGCTATGCTTTCGTTCCTTTTCCAAAGATACCTTCATACATGAGATGGAAAGAACATTAAGCAGACTCCCTTCACTGACCACAATTATTGGAGTCAGTATATTAAAGTAGCTTTAAAGTCTGCAATAATGTAGCCAGACGTTTAATATTAGACTATCACTATACTAGAGGTATTGTTACATTTCAGTGTTTTTTCTTTGATTATTTACAACACATATTTAAAGTCATTTTAATATGTTCTAACGAAAACGTATTATTAAGTTTAAATGTAAACGTCATATTAAACGAAAAATAAAGTAACGCATCTTAAACCGAAATGTTTATAAAAAAATTACAATTTTCAAACTTGCATATGTTTATATAGTTTAGCAGATTATATCAATTATTTGAGAACAAGTAAAGCAAAATACGGAATGACAAGAGATACTCGAACTTCTTATAAAATTAACCTACAAAATATAGAAGTGCTGGGTATAGAATAACAAGATATTTTGAAATGACAGAGATGTTTACATTTAAACTAAATTATTTAAATCTTCCCCAGGATCAATGGGTACAAAACCGGGTAATAATAGACTAATTTAATTTATAGTGATTAATGATCTTGTTAACTCTAACGTGCCAAAAGTCACGTGATAACATTAAATAAAGATAGTTGTGCATGCCGCCACTTGACTTTAGAGATATTCCCATATCTATATAGCTTGTGCTCTCGCGAGGCAATACGAACACCGTCTTCTTTGCTCGTGGCAAGGTGACGTGAATTTCCAGAGTTCATTTTACGGTGTCAAGTGTGTACCAGGACTACGTGATAGGAGGCATTAGCGCCCGTTTTGGCCGAACGCTGCTCATTATTGATAGTAACCACTGGCTGAAATTGTCAGCAGTTACATACAAGAGAGACTGATTCAGATTCCATCAACCTGCAGAGGGTACCATACGGATAACCAGCTTGATCGGTTTAGCTTCTATGGGAGGCGAGAGTAGAAGATCCACCATGGTGTCCTTGTTAACACTACGATAACAGTTACAGCAAGTTGCCTATGCTTGTGAAGTTACCAATTCGGTCACGAACGAGTGATAAAAATGTGGCGTGATCCGTGAGTCAGGGTATCCGTTATTTCAAGCTGACGGTAGAATTCGGGTGTGGTACAGATCTGCCGTTATGGACACAAGTTTTGAACAACGGACACTGCAGGCAGTATGTGGTTCCATAATGATGTGCGGTATTTTCACATTGTAGGGTTTGACAAACAAATCACTGCGCTGGACTGATACATGACCATTTGCATCCAAACATAAATTCCATATATCTGAACAAAATTATTCCGACATCAAAATGCACAGTTTCATCGGTGGAATTGGTTTGACTAGCATTCTGGAGACGTCCAGCTAATGATATGACCTGCTTCCAATCGTAGATTTATGGGATTTGGTGGAAAATTCTATTCGGACGCAAGATCAAGCGCCTATAAATATTAATGAACTGTGGACAGCTACTGAGACGACATGGTCCAAGTTCCCTTTAAATGTCTTGTTATTATTTGCAGAATCGGAGTCAAGTCGAGCAGATGCACTTCACCGTGCTAGAGGAAAATGTACGTGTAACGAGGTAGATCTCCTAATACTTTCGGCACGGCAGTGTATGACACGTCTTTCGGGAGAGATTTAATGTTCCGAATTTAACAACTATTATTTTATTCATCATTATATATTGTCCAATGCGGCTTAAGCAACTGTCTCTAGCTTAAGTATGTTACCGTCGCAGAAATAATCTGTTATTGATAGAAAAATTATATAATACTTTGGCTGTTATCCTATGCTCATACTAAATATAACATCGAAGAAACGTATCAAAGAGACTCTATAATATCTAAAGAAAGAGCTTAAAATAAGCTCCGTCGCCCTTGCTCTTGTCAACAGATACGGATTTAACCAATATTTTCTGTTAAATATCAGTCATAAAAACAGACGTAACTTCAAACGATAAAGACATCTAAATGCATATGACAACATATTGTTCATATGGTAATTATCAATTCCAAAAGAAATTACAATATTCTTATTATTGCAAGCATAAAGCAGGGCCTCGCGATTAGTATTTCACAGACAGCTTAGCTTCTTCGCTTTCGCTGCTGTTTGATCTCCATCTGTTCGGTATGAACAAAAAACTAGAAAAGGCCTGGTGTAATTTCAAATAACCAAAGGTGAAATATAAGCACGGCGAAAAAATCAAAACAAAAACAAAACAAAAAAAGTAACAAAAAAACAACAACAGAAATCCTATTTTTGATATGCAGGGCCCTTCATAGATCTATCTGGTACTGTCTGGGAAGAAGTATGGGACATCTTTGCTGCGACCCATGTTTTCTCACACAACAGACTAACGGACCAACGCTCTCATTAAGCTCCAGAGAACTATAAATGTTTCTGTGTCTTACTGACTGTGACAGTCGCTATCAATGCCCGTCTCGACATCTTCACGAATATTTTATTGCTGACATTTATCAAAAATTTGGATTTAAAACCGAAATTTCAAACCTTCCGGCCGAGTGATACTTGATGACAAAATTTGTTTTTATATATTTATTAATATAATTCATTTAATTTTGTCCACTTATGCACAGTGAATCTTTGATTTGACATCATCTAGATTGCACACTTTTTTGGCATTAAACTGCCAGCGCTTCAGGCCCAGATAAAATCATTTACCCTCTCCACTTGAATAGGTGAATGTCTAGCATTCATATAGGAAGGAATTATTTTGTTTCATTGTTAGCTAAAATCTGCAATAAAATTGTGAAGAATAAGAATTAAACGTTCCGATATGCTTATAGCTTTTGGTACTGTCAATGGTCTTCTTCATGGTGTTTCAATTTCGAAGATAAAGTGAGTTCAAGTTATATTGGAAGATTTTTCAGCTTCGAGCTTATCAATGCAAAGTTCACGTTATGTCACCTGATATGTTTGTGATAAGAATCAACAATAATCCGATAAAAAGAAACAACAAAATACATACAAATTAAAAAAAAATAATTTCAGAACGTTAGGGTATAATCAATAAAGAGTAAAAATCCGAAGAAAGCGTATCAACATCAATATTGATTTGAGCTCAGAGCACAATGCTTCATTTCATTAAATAGATCACTGTTTTTTTTTATATTCCGTTATATAAAAATGTAACAGAAGAAATCCATAGCTTCCCCAGCTGAAACAACATAAGATAAATTGTGATGAACTGCCGTAAAAGAACCATGCAAACAAAGTAACGAAATAAAGCCATTCATTAGTTTCTATAACTATAGAAAGCAATATCCCATCATATATTTGCGTAAAAAGAATGTTGTGTTGAAGAGAAGAAGAACAACACGAAAAACAGGCCTCGACTCTGGTAATTTTCTCCAGAATAATTGTCTGTTTGGTGAAGCCAGTCTCTATACATAGATGACATAGATGACATTACTGATAAAGCTACATGACAGGATGCTGAAGCGGTGTCCCCCATAATTCATAGCCAATCTATGTCTGTGGCTACACGTATATAAGACTAACGTATTCAGCGCCGGGTCGGTTTCAGTTGATGTTGACCGCGCTGAGAGCACTGCTCGGATTTCTGTTAGTTCGGGATGGGGGAGACCCCTCATCGCTAACTGATTGTTCATACGGAATATGTGGGATGTTACATTTTCGCACCTCTGAAACGTAATTGTTCACCGAAGAGATTGCTTGAAAAATATTTAATTGCAGGCTTTCATTGCTCTCTTGTATCGTAGATTTTTGATGCAACATTTCTTTATATGTAATTTCTTTTTTTTCTGTTTATATCTCCACTATTCATCAATTGGCGAAGGTAAACTAGTCTTTATTTTTATCGATGTTATTAGTTGCGTGTATAATTACAAAGAAAAATAGATTATGCTTGCGAGTTTATTAGACATGTGAAAATGTTTCCAGGGGGAAATTGGTGCTCGACATTGTATTCATTGAATGATCGGTTCAGAAAAAAGAATGCTGCGAGCTTTTGCACATTCGAAATAATCCGCTCATTTCCTCCCTAAATATTTCCTTCTTCAAATCGAGGGAATGGATGGGCCAATAAGCTGTGAAAATCTTGGCATTTTCAATGGGACAGATCTTCAATCATTAGAAGCAGATGTCGCTTCCCACGTATGACGTCATTACCAGAGTTCTTTCACTCACACTATGTTGGCATATCGTTACTCATCAAACAGAATCGCTTAAGGATAATCTGAAGCTTTCACTGGATTAATATAGAGGCATTCATAGTGAGGTCTTCTTTGTTTATGCAGGTGAATGTATGAATGTAGATCCAAGAAACATATCAACAAAAGGACATCGTTTTCACAATGAATAGTAATGTATTTTTCCTAACCTAAGAGGAATACATCAGTCTGATAAAAGTTCGGCAAATACTCAAATAGGTGTACCGCTGAGCTAAAAATAAAGGTCAACGTTTTCTATCCCATGCTTGTGCAACAGAACGTTTGTTTTCATCGTGAATCCCCCTACTAAAAAAAACATATGGTGTGTAATATATTTTTATACATAGGGTTATCATGTGTTTAAACATTTACTAATAGATATAAATATATTATATATTTATAAATATATACAACAAGCTCCCTAATTTCCTGATGCACTTATGTTTAGTCAGCTCTTTTTTTATAAAATTAATCATACGTTTTGAACAAATAAAATGTTCATTAAAATTAATAAAGAAATATTCGTTGTTATACAAAACAATGATTTCTTTTGAGAATTCAGAAGCATTTCGCACAAGTAATAAGAGACGAACTAAATATTCAAAATATATATTTTCATAGATTCAAAGTAACATTTTTCCGGTGAAATTCTTTCTTTCTATGCGTCGTGTACTTTCAGGATGTAGACGATCATGGATCTCCACCTCCCTCTATCTCTTGCAGCTTTCAACAAATTCTTTCCGTCTGCCCCATCCCCCAAGACCACGTTCTGTCAACTACATGCTTAAGCCCGCCAGGTGTGTCATGCGTTGTTTTCCCTTGTCTCTCTTTCCCTCTATTCGACCCAAGAATATCAGATTCTCCAGGCCCTCCTTCCTCATTATGTGTGCAAGGAACTTCAGCAGCCTCTACCTGGGCTTAAGTGTAAGCCACCTCCTTGTTTGCATCTTCTGTAAGACCTCAACGTTGCTCAAGCAATCGGTTCATGATATCCTTAGCATCGTTCTGCAGAACCACATCTCTGGCGCCTAGTCTCTCCTTCATCTTTGAGGAAATCGTCCAACATTCGCTGCCGTAAAGAAGGACAGATGTCATGTAAGAGCTCAGAATTCTTTTCTTCGTTACCAAAATATCTTACTGTCGCGCAATACTCTGCCCAGCTTTTCGAATGCGTCCTTAGCCATCTGAATACTTCTATGGATCTCAGTGTTGCATTTAACGTTCTCTGTTCAAACGCTTCCCAGATATTAAACTTCAGCACCTGCTTGATTCTAGTGTTTACAACCTGCAAATCGCAATTTAAAAAAAAAAAACATTGAAAAAACTTCCCGATTTGTTACCACAAGCAAATTTGGTGTTTATTCGAAAAAGATTTTACAAATAAGTAACACTTACTCGAATTCTACATCGTTATTCATTTAGTATGGCAGCAAAACAGGATGTGGTCTATTACTGATTAAGAAGGTGATGGCAAAGCGCTGATAGAGAGTAAGGCTGTAACAGATATGATATTATGGAAAAATGAAAAGCATATTAAAGACTTCAAATACGTCTGTAATTCAGTCTATCAGGCTTACATTTCTAAATGCCATTTTACTTATCTGATGCAGTATAGATTTTAATTATATATTTATATTTATTTCCAAATACTCTCCGTCTAGTTTTATTTTTAAAAAGAGCCAGAAATTTGTGATTATTTCTGCAATATAGCATACTTATTCATATGCATACATTCTATGTTTTTGTTCTTCTTTACAAAGAGTGTTTCATTCAAAAATACACGAGATGGAAAAGAACTCCCATGTAGGTGTTTTCCCTGACTACTATTTTAACCTGTTCATGCCTAGGATTAACCGTTATCTTCTAACACCTCCCCATGAATTGTAGCTTTTAATTTCTAACCCTCTATCTAGAGTGAATTTTGGACGTATTATTATAATAATAATAATAATAATAATAATAATAATAATAATAATAATAATAATAATAATAATAATAATAATAATAATAATAATAATAATAATAATAATAATAATAATAATAATAATAATAATAATAATAATAATAATAATAATAATAATAATAATAATAATAATAATAATAATAATAATAATAATAATAATAATAATAATAATAATAATAATAATAATAATAATAATAATAATAATAATAATAATAATAATAATAATAATAATAATAATAATAATAATAATAATAATAATAATAATAATAATAATAATAATAATAATAATAATAATAATAATAATAATAATAATAATAATAATAATAATAATAATAATAATAATAATAATAATAATAATAATAATAATAATAATAATAATAATAATAATAATAATAATAATAATAATAATAATAATAATAATAATAATAATAATAATAATAATAATAATAATAATAATAATAATAATAATAATAATAATAATAATAATAATAATAATAATAATAATAATAATAATAATAATAATAATAATAATAATAATAATAATAATAATAATAATAATAATAATAATAATAATAATAATAATAATAATAATAATAATAATAATAATAATAATAATAATAATAATAATAATAATAATAATAATAATAATAATAATAATAATAATAATAATAATAATAATAATAATAATAATAATAATAATAATAATAATAATAATAATAATAATAATAATAATAATAATAATAATAATAATAATAATAATAATAATAATAATAATAATAATAATAATAATAATAATAATAATAATAATAATAATAATAATAATAATAATAATAATAATAATAATAATAATAATAATAATAATAATAATAATAATAATAATAATAATAATAATAATAATAATAATAATAATAATAATAATAATAATAATAATAATAATAATAATAATAATAATAATAATAATAATAATAATAATAATAATAATAATAATAATAATAATAATAATAATAATAATAATAATAATAATAATAATAATAATAATAATAATAATAATAATAATAATAATAATAATAATAATAATAATAATAATAATAATAATAATAATAATAATAATAATAATAATAATAATAATAATAATAATAATAATAATAATAATAATAATAATAATAATAATAATAATAATAATAATAATAATAATAATAATAATAATAATAATAATAATAATAATAATAATAATAATAATAATAATAATAATAATAATAATAATAATAATAATAATAATAATAATAATAATAATAATAATAATAATAATAATAATAATAATAATAATAATAATAATAATAATAATAATAATAATAATAATAATAATAATAATAATAATAATAATAATAATAATAATAATAATAATAATAATAATAATAATAATAATAATAATAATAATAATAATAATAATAATAATAATAATAATAATAATAATAATAATAATAATAATAATAATAATAATAATAATAATAATAATAATAATAATAATAATAATAATAATAATAATAATAATAATAATAATAATAATAATAATAATAATAATAATAATAATAATAATAATAATAATAATAATAATAATAATAATAATAATAATAATAATAATAATAATAATAATAATAATAATAATAATAATAATAATAATAATAATAATAATAATAATAATAATAATAATAATAATAATAATAATAATAATAATAATAATAATAATAATAATAATAATAATAATAATAATAATAATAATAATAATAATAATAATAATAATAATAATAATAATAATAATAATAATAATAATAATAATAATAATAATAATAATAATAATAATAATAATAATAATAATAATAATAATAATAATAATAATAATAATAATAATAATAATAATAATAATAATAATAATAATAATAATAATAATAATAATAATAATAATAATAATAATAATAATAATAATAATAATAATAATAATAATAATAATAATAATAATAATAATAATAATAATAATAATAATAATAATAATAATAATAATAATAATAATAATAATAATAATAATAATAATAATAATAATAATAATAATAATAATAATAATAATAATAATAATAATAATAATAATAATAATAATAATAATAATAATAATAATAATAATAATAATAATAATAATAATAATAATAATAATAATAATAATAATAATAATAATAATAATAATAATAATAATAATAATAATAATAATAATAATAATAATAATAATAATAATAATAATAATAATAATAATAATAATAATAATAATAATAATAATAATAATAATAATAATAATAATAATAATAATAATAATAATAATAATAATAATAATAATAATAATAATAATAATAATAATAATAATAATAATAATAATAATAATAATAATAATAATAATAATAATAATAATAATAATAATAATAATAATAATAATAATAATAATAATAATCATCATCATCAGAAGAAGAAGAAGAAGAAGAAGAAGAAGAAGCTAATTATTTTCAAATGTAATTTTTTCAATAATAATAAAAAAAACAGAATAGGAAAATGCTTTGAGAGAGGAGGGGCATAATACCGAACTGGTTTTCACACCTCAGGCCCAGTCTAAACGTAAAACCAAAAACAGGGATACGATCTGGTTTAAGTCCCCTTTTAATTTGCATTTGAAAAACAAAATTGGAAATATTTATTTTAAGTTACTGGATAAATATTAATATTCAGTAATAAGAAAAAAGAATAGAAAAATGCTTTGAGAGCGGAGGGACATATTGCCAACTTGATTTTCACACTCTTATGCCCAGTCTAAATGCAAAACCAAAAGCAAGGATACGATCTGGTTTACGTCTCCTTTACATTTTCAGTTGAAAAAGAAAAAATTTGAATGAATTTTTGTAAGTTATTGGATAAACATTTTCGTAAAACTCTTTATTAGCTAAGGTGTTTAATAGGAGTACAGTGCAACTGCTGTGGCAGTTGCACTGGTAACTTGGAAAATGTAATTAAGAATTAAGAAACATAACATTAAAATTTTGGAGATGGAAAGAAGTGGAGGGGACGGAAGAAGATATGTAACTGCAAATATAAAAATAATTTTTTATTGGATGAGGAGTGCTGCATAGAAAGCATTGCTGAGGTCAGTGATGTGAATGGTTTCAAGAAAATATACACTGGATGTACTGAGGGCTATTTCAAAAAGAGAATTTATAATCATGCTTAGGGTTTTATGTTGAAAAACCATAGAAATTACATCAAGCTGGTAGATTGCGTCTGGAAATACAAAGAGAGCTATGTTATAAGCATTTGCGTGATGTGAAGCATCGTAAGGAAGGTAAAACCTGGCAGAATTCGTGGTAACTATTGCTGGCTATGCCAGGAAGAGAAATTGGCTATTGCCACGTATCCTGATAAAGGTGTTTTATTAAATGAGAGAAAGGAGATTAAGTTTGGATGCAGGCATTTAAGAAAATATTTTAGGCGCCTATGAACCCGCATGAATGATACAAAACCACTAAATTTTCCATCCTCTTATCTTCATAGTTTTAACCCATCAATTTCGGTACTTTGATTTCCGATATTCTGGTATATTGGAGTAGTTTTGTGGCTTGTACATACTTCCACTTGCCTGAAGAGATCTTGCGGTCGAAACTCTGGTTGAGAGGTAGGCTGGCATTTTAAATATTTCTTAATATATATATATATATATATATATATATATATATATATATATATATATATATATATATATATATATTCTGCAGTTGCGCGTGGGTTTAATTTGTTCGTATGGTTTGTTGTTAATTTTCCTGTTGTGGTTTTTCATTATTTGTTCCATGTTCTCGGTGAAATTGTAGCTGATTTTTACCGTGTTTTTTTAAAAAATATTTTGTGTAGGGTGCTTGATTCCGGGAAGTGTTTGCGTAAGAGTTTGAAGAATATTTTTACTACGTTTGTTTTTACGTTTTTGCTGTACGATGGGTTGAACCAAATTATATTTCTTTTCCTGTTGACCTTTTTTGTGTTCTGTGGTGAGTATGTGAATGTTGCAGAGAATCCGCTATCTTTTAGGGTTGTTTCGTATTATTTCTTAGCTTTCTTAAATATAGATTAATTGAAGGAATTCTCGGAAATCCTGCGCTTAATCGATTTTGGCATCTGTTTGATTATAGAAGGCGGGTGGTTGGAAGATAACTGTTTACAAAACAACGTAATATACCAAGCAACGATAAAATCACCCGATAATGAAGAAAAAGTATACATAGGATTAACTGAAGGACCCTGGAAACAAAGAAATTATGTACACAAAACATCTTTCACAAATAGTAAATATGCGAACAGCACAATGCTTTCTAAGTATATCTGGGAAATCAAAAAGAAAACGCACACCATACCAAAAATATCTTGGAAAATAAGGAAAATATCATCAGCCTACAACAACCAATCAAAAACTTGCAAACTTTGCTTGGAGGTAAAAAAATAGCTATCATTACCTTCCCAGACAAAAATAAATGATTAAATAAAAGATCCGAGCTCATCTCAAATTGCAGACATGAAAACAAATTTTTAATACGATACTTAAAAATCGAAAACAGAAAAAATAAATAAATAAACAAAATGACAATAAAATAAGCAAAATAAATTAATCAAAACAAATTATCAAATCACACCTGCTAGAATAGAAGAAATAGAATAAGAAAATAAGAAACAAAATCATAAAATAAATTAAATAATAAACAAATTAGCAAACTATTATGACCAAAATATTAGTTAGACTATAAAAATCAAACCAAAAATCGGACGAAAAAATAGCTATAACTGTTATATAACGATAAAAAAATGAATAAAAACAAATAATATACTACGTTACTTAAAAATCGAAAACCAAAAAGGGAAAATATACAGTATAACAGAAAAATAATAATTAAAATAAATTGATCTAATTCCTTCAAAATATATAAATAAACTAACAACCGATACCGATAAACTAGCCGTTAGAAAAAACAAATAAAGATAATCAATCCAAATAAATACATGAAGTAATAAACAAATTAAAAACTGTTCCAGCCAAAATGATATTTAGAACAAAGTACAACAACCAACCCCAAAATTGAACAAATAGCTTTAATTATCTTCCCAAACAAAAACAAAACTATTAAATAAGCTATATAAACAGATTTTTACTACATTAATAAAAACAACAATCAAAATAAAATAAAAAAATAAATAAATATATAAGTTAAGAAATAAAAATAAAAAATTAAATTAAATAAGAACAAGCAAAATAATTTAACCCGAATAAATAAATAAAGAAATAAACGACTTCCGGTAAAATAACCGCAAAAATAGACTACCCACAATGCACCACTGACCCGTATATATCAATAGCGGAGTAAAGCATGAAACAGACTGTGTTGACTTCTATGTTTACTTTTATATATATATATATATATATATATATATATATATATATATATATATATATATATATATTGTAGAGTTTGTAGAGTTGTAGCTTCTGTCTTTCTGTTTGTTTGTTATCGATTTCCTCCTAGAGATTTGGAGATAGACCCCCATAACCATATATATTCTGAAAATACATTAGCCAGGGTACTTGGATAAGTATATTTCATTTTGATCAAACAAACTCCCCGGGAGCAGAGACCACCGATTTTTTTTTACCTCTGATTTAAATTAAATTTTATTTTGAACAAAAGAATTTCTGCTAGGATGCTTGGATCAGTATAATTCACTTTGACCAAAGCTGGTACCCGGCGGTGGGGACAACCCCTCACTTAATTTTTTTCCATTTGATTTAAATTATATTTAAATTTGAGCAAGTTAACGCCTCCTATCGAAAATATAAAAGGAGAAAGGCAGGAGATGGAGGTGGAGATTTGCTCATCAAATCATTCAATCAAGTATTACACCAAATATCTATCAAAGGGGTCAGATCAAGCTGTTTTTACACCAACCCCTACTGATCTTTTACTTTGATTTAAATTAAAATTTGAACAAGGGAATGACTCCTGTAAAAATATCGAAAGGAAAAAGCCAGAAAATGAAGGTTGCAGAGACAAGATCACTGTGTAATACATAAATGCATGATTTTCTCCACAGATTCTGACAATGATTCAAAATTAATCATCATTTTCTCACAGAAATGTGTGACGGGTAATTGGGTTTGCATATATTATCGGACATGTAAGAAATGAATAGGGTAGTTATTAATGAAAATTATTTTATACTCGACTAAGTTTACATTAATGAATTATTATAAAACAAAATAGTTAAAATGAAACAAAATGACACCTTACATTCCTTAGTTTCTTTCCATTTGATATCACTAATATTTCTATATTTTTTAAATAAGAAAGCAACGTTAAAACTGACATTAAACGGAAATTAATTCTAAAGTAAAAAACCGCATAATATATATATATATATATATATATATATATATATATATATATATATATATATATATATATGTGTGTGTGTATATATATATATATATATGAACATGCTAAAATATCAACGAAATTGTGAGAATAATCCCGTAAATGTGACGGAAAGAAACGTTAAGCAAAATAGGAGAATAATAATGAGCTAATCATTCTCTCTGTTAATTTTCAATATGAACTATTTATCTACAGGGTGCACAGTAAAAAGTGTCCAATTTATTGTCACTGTTTTATCTTTAAGGAATAATTTACCTTTAATATCCTTGAAAATATTTACTGAATATATATAACCTTTAATAATCATTCGACTCCCGCGTAATTACTTCAATCTGATTCGTTCTTTTATGATTGATCAATTGTTGCTCGAACTTTTGACTCGTCATTTAAAGGTTATTTGCAGACAACTTTCGTCTTTCATTCTGCCCTTCCCGTAAGACTAAACACCTCACTGATTTTGAGCCTCAAGTTATTGTACTTTTCAAAGAAGAATATCCAACGTGGGGTTTGACGAAATGTACAGAAATTCTTCCTGAATGTCTCACTCCCACCAGTCGGCAACAGTTTTCAACGCTTGTCTCACGTCTTTCTGAATTAACCGCTTTATTTTTACAGGGTATGCAAGAAATGGATGGCACAGTTATCAAAGAAAATAGTTTTATACGCGTCTAAATTTAGAATCGTAACATCGAAATAGTTAAAATAAAAAGTAGATAAAGAAATTTCATGAAATTAAAAATATGGTAAATAAATACAAACTGTCGAATGAAAATGTTTCTTTTAAATTAAGTACACTGTTTACATTATTCCGACTATTGTCCTCATCTTTGTCGCCATATTTATTACAACGTTTCGGCCGTTGTACGCTCCGGCCTTCTTTAGGTAGTTGGAATGTCGAACTGAACCTTTTATTTCGCTCACTGGGGTAAACTATTCTAGTTCCACGTTCCATGTTTAATGGATGTCAGTTATCTGTTATCTCCTGTTAATTCACCTCTCCAAGTTCTCTACTGCCTTAACCGGGTATTGAACTCACACTCTTTGGGTCTTGTCACTGGATTTAACTAACGCCTTTATCCACCGTGCCATGGTGAAGTTTCTGGGACACATAATGAGGAAAGAAGGCCTTGAGAATCTGATACTCACGCGTCGCATAGAGGGGAAGAGAGACAAAGGAAAGCAGCGCGTTACATTCCTGGCGGGCTTGAGCAGGTGATCTGGGGGGGATAGAAGAGGGAATGAAGTGGTTGAGAGCTGCAAGAGATATAGGGAGGTGAAGTGCCATGATCGCCTATGTCCCGAAAGGACATGGCACATAAAAAGAATGAACTGCCTTGTGTTGTAACCAGTCTATACACGGGGAAAGTTTGCGTTCCAAATCATTTAGAAAGCAAGAATGTATGATTATTTACAGCCAATTAAGAAAAGGAATTTCGGTAAACTAAAGTTCGCATACGTCATGAAGGTACATTTATAAAATATGCTTGCACAATTGAAAATTGCGAATTACGTCATCGCAGTACAACTTAATTAAGTCACTAATTATACACTTTGAGAGATGAGTGCATCTGAAGGTCACATAAAACATGTAATGCTCTTGAAGTTTAGAAACGCCAAGAATATCCTAGAAGCAATCTAATATGTTCTTGATGACTCTGGTATAGAAAGAATTTGCAATGTATTGAAAGTTTTAGCAAAGTCAACTGCAGTGGAAATGATGTGATAACGTTTGCCTGAGCTTAATAGAAAAAAAAGTGCCAGAATATACAAATATATAGAATTAGCTCAAAATCTTAATTATAGAAAATCAAAGATTCAATGTAATGTGCATTATACTGGAAAGTTTTCTGAACACGGGAAAATTGGTTGCACAAGATTTTCCAGAAGCAAAGCGGAATATTAGCCATCAGCATTCCTTCTCGAAATTATTGGACGACGACGTATTTGTCACTATGTAAGTGTAATACTGTGTAAAAATAGAAATCAGCGTAGAGAATAGCGTAACCCATTAATAACCGCAATTCCAAAAGTGTTATGGTGGGCATTAATAATCATATAATTATTAATAATAATGTAATGATTTTTATAAATCTCTATATAATACCGAATTAATTTTAAACACTATAAATTATAATGATATTTATTCTAAATAGTATTATTTGTACCGATTTTTATTTTTATAATATTGAATTTTACTATTGATGTTAATAGCTTATTATGATATAAACAGGCTAACGTAGATCCCAAAATGAACATCGACAGTGTATTTAGTCTCCAAATCCTGCTCTATCAGATTACCAGGTATTTTTAATGAAATAAAACACAGAATACTTACAACTAATCCACTTTTTTTTTTTTCAAATAAGATAATTAAAAACATGGTATTATGATACATGCGAATCATTTAAAAGTATTTAATGATCCTAATGGAAGTTATGTTAATGGTTAAATATTACTTAAATGGATATCTCCGATTGAGCAATCCTGAATGAACATATATTAATATCATTTTAGATATCGAACAATAGAAGGTTTACATTGGCAACATGCAAATACAACGTGATTTGAAAGTTTTGCACTTGTATTTCAATAGGTTATTACTGAAGAACATAAAGTTACTTTACTTTTACTTTTTAAAATTTTCCTATTCGCTATCTTTCTCACGCACGCGCACGTAAAAGGTTAGGGACTCTCTCTCTCTCTCTCATTCATATATATAAGTGGCCTAAGAAAAGTTTTTAGCCAGGAGAAACAAACTACATCCAATTTCAAAATTTAATTACGTAATCCCTATTCAAACGTAAATAAACAGTATTTGGAACTAGTATGGAGTAGGTCCTCCATTTGCTAATTTCAGTCTTTGTATTCAATTTTTCATGGATTTGATCAGATTATCAACAATCGTCTGATCCATATTTTGCCACTTCTTTAGCAATGTTTTTTAAGGGTTGCAACAGACGAGATTTTGGGTGTTCGCTCTTGAACTGTTCGGCTAAGGTGCTCCCAAACGTCCTCTATTGGATTCATGTCAGGATTTTGGGCTACCCACGGCAATGACTTGATACCTTGCGATTTCTTCCAGACTTTTACTACTTTGCCCGTATGACATGGTGCTCCATCTTCTTGAAAAAGGTAGACATTCTTGTCAATCTGATTGGTTTCAAATGGTGGGAGTAGTTGTTTTGGGGCCATTCAACTGCTCGTCAACAAGAATCAGCTCATATATACCTCCAAACCAGAGAGCACTAACAACATTACTCGAATCCTTACATGTTTCATCGTCGCTTGCAGATATTCAGTGTTCCATACGCCTGTACCTGTTTACCTCTAAAATCATTGGCTTCTTTCTTGCAACTCTTCTTTGATAGCCTAGCTCTTTCAAAGTCTTTCTGATCCCATATGGCCACATTTCCATGCTGTTAGCGACATCTTTGGTGCTCTGACGACGGTTTCTGATGACTTTTCTCTTCAGCGTCCTTTTCGTTCGCTCAGACACGATGCTTGGTCTTCCTGAACGTTGTTCCACATGACAATGGCTTTCTTCATTAAATTTCTTGACAATGTTATTAACCGTTTGATGGTTTACCTAGAAAAACTTCGAAATTTCTCTATTTGACTTGCCAAACTGATGCCATCCTATTATTTGCTCTTGTTGAAATTCACTAATTTTCTTACTTCCACGAACTTTCATTGCAAGATATAAGTCAACTATTGTTGATAGATGAAAGTAGCTTGATACTAACACGGTATTGTCTGAAAAAGGTGAGGTTATTGCACAAGCCAGAATTTCTATAATCAAGGGTGGCTAAAAACATATCATAGCCCGCTGTATATATATATCCAAGATGAGAAAATCCAGGTATAGCTCTATGTCATAGACAGAACGAGGACATAATATAAAAGGCTCAAAGATTAATATTTCATGGTTATAATTTATTTCATTAGATTTGTAATAACGACTCAAATCATCAGACCTACAAATTAAAAAATAAAACAGAAAATATATCTCCAGGTTTAAGTAAAAAAATTCAGTGACAGTGTATATGCGGGAGCGGGGGAAACAAGGATGAGAAAGAAAGATATGTATGAAAGATCTACAGAGAGATGGAAAGAAAGACAGAAGAACAGGAACTAATCTAGTGTGAAGGTGAGGAATACAATTTTAAAAAGCGAAGTTAAATATACCCACATATATATTTTAAACAGATGTTAAACGCACACACATATATGTGTGTGTGTGCGGGTGTGTATTTAATCTTAATACGAAGGTCATTCAATAAATAAGGTGAATTTTTCGGTATAAGGACTTCTAATACAGATAGAAGCTTACTTTTTTTTTTCAACGTATTCTCCCAGCATTGTCACACACTTTTCCCATCTGTGCACAAGCTTCCGTATTCCCTCAGCGTAAAAATCTTTGGACTGATGTCTCAGCCAGTTGCTCACAACACTTTTGACTTCATCGTCACTTTTAAACTTCGAGCTTCTCGTGAACGCTTTCAAGGGACCAAACAGGTGAAAGTCTGAAGGGGCAAGTCTGGGCTGTAAGGGGGATGAAGGCGCAGTTCCCAGCCCAGCTTGTTGATGGTCTGCACCGTTTGGGCTGCTGTGTGAGTCCTTGTGTTGTCATGATGCAAGATGACTCCTTCTGATTGATGACCCATGCGTTTGTCCCAACAGATAAGCTCAAAGTCCTTGCAATGTCATCCACTGTCACCCTTCTGTCAGACTGAATGAGGTCATTGACTGATTCGATCACCTCAGGAGACCTCACTTCTGTAGGCCTCCCAGGCCTGACTTCCTTCTGAACACTGCTCCGTCCTTCTTTAAACGATTTAGCACACTTGTAGACATTTTCTTTTGCTGAAACATGTGGCACCATACACAGTTGACATTCTCCTATGAATTTCAACTGGTTTGCGCCCTTCAGCAACCAAAAACTAGATAACTGACCGCTGTTCAATCCTGGAGCATGCTTCTTGGTCGGCCATTTTGTTAATCGCCAAAACTCTCAAAGTTTTTTTTGTAATCTGCAACAGAAATTAAATCAATATGAAAAAGAAGTAAAACAAAAAAAAAATGAAAAAAAGAGTAAGCTTCTATCGGTATTAGAAGTCCTTATACCGAAAAATTTACCTTATTCATTGAGTGATCCTCGTATAAGATATAAGTAATATGGAAACGGTATCTCATCACACTTTCCACCTGCTGAATTGTGAGACAACGGCAGCAACATCTAACTACATGATACATTAAGTGGCAAAAAACAGTAACATAAGAGTATTGTTTTGCTTGTAATTTATATTGTGTCTGTTTTGTATATTTTTGTAATTTTACATTGAGCACTGATTTTATATCTTCCTTGATTGTGAGTTTATTATACAATGTTTGTGTTTGTAAATATATATATATATATATATATATATATATATATATATATATATATATATATAATTATTGTCATCCACAGACAGACTGTTTCGTTGTATCACAGCTCTTCATTGTGGCTAGACGTCCGGTTGTCTCTAACTAGGATCGAAACCCGTCTGAATTGGCGTCAGTCGGAAATTCTACCACTAAGCCGTCGGCGCACGACAGGGATAAGGTGAATTTTAGCGTATTTATTTATAGATAAACTGGCTATGGTTAAGTGTAATCATCAAAATGCTCAAAAAAACAAATTGATTTGGTTTGGTTTGTTTTACGACATATGAACATCAATGGGTTATTTAAATTTTTATTGTTGTTAATATTTTTTTCCAAAAATCTATTTCTGGTAATATCTTTTTCTTCAAAAATCTATTTCTGGTAATTTTCTTTCAAATATATATTGTTGGTAATATTTGTTTCAAAAATGTATTGCTGGTAAACTCTTTATGCATAGTTGGGACCCTAACAGGTGCTACCACGCCGGGCCAGGGTGAACCTGTGAACACCAGCAATTAAGAGGTGGTTCCACGATCCTCAAAACCTTCTCATCAGAGAACTTGCTGTTGTGTTTACTTCATCATCTTACCTATGGACGCGGATGTCGTTTAACGTCATACCCAGGATGAGCAAAAAGAAAAAAGAAAAAAACAAAATAAACAAACTTCTCTACAAATAATAATCAAAGGAAGAAAAACAATGCAAAATAATTCGAAGCAAACACTGTATATGCAAGTCAAAACTAGATTAAGTAAAAGTAATAAGGCAAAAGGTTTACACTGTAAGAATCATATTCCCACGCAATCAAGATACAATCAAGTGATTGTAGCGTTCTGTCTTCAAGACAAGAAAGAGCAAAAATATGACGGATAAATTTGAGAAAGAACAAGTCCCATCATGCATCTGTAGGACTACAAGGATTGGAACCAAGTGTATATATATATATATATATATATATATATATATATATATATATATATATATATATATATATATGCGTTTACATGAGTAGTAGTTTATAACACCGAGTTTCACGCTTTCTCGATTTTCATAGAAACGGATTTATTTTATTTATTTATTTTATGCTTTATTTGTGTTTGATTCGCCTTTAAAAAAATAAACCACCTTGGCTGAAGATAGCGAAAGCTTGAAACCCGGGGTTACAAACTACTATCCATGCAACCGCATACATTAGCTCTGTCATCGATATTGAGCACTTTCCATTAAATACTGCGCATATATATATATATATATATATATATATATATATATATATATATATATATATATATATATATATATATATATATATATATATATATATATATATATATATATATATATATATATATATATATATATATGACAAGATGAATATTGCACTTCATTGAATTTCTCAGGGATATGTTCATGATCTGTTAATGAAATGATGGTTCCGTATAGGATACAGGTTCGATTCCTGTCGGAGAGCGAAAATTTTCTATGAAAATTTCTCGGACATTCAGGCCGGTAAATGTTATTTAATACTGTTTATTATTTTAAAAAAAACCAGACCATTTGCTTAAATACTTGTATCTATAAAAAGAACGTTAAACATAATATAAATGTCTTTAAATAAATATATGTATGTATATATATATATATATATATATATATATATATATATATATATATATATATATATATGCATTTGTATATGTGTGTGTATATGCGTATGTATGAGTGTATATGTATATACGTAGGTGTGTATATACGTATTTATATCAGGTCATCCCATAAGTTCTGTCCGAATTTTGAATAAAGAAAACAAGTGACCAAATGTTACATTTAATTACAGATTCAATCAACAATGTATTTTCCCTGATTATCTATGACTTCTTTCCATCTATTAACAAGCTTACTAATTCCATTACTGTAAAATTCTTCTGGCTTTGATTCGAAGAACTCACAAATGTCAGTTTGAACCTCTCCCTGTGTTACAAAAACGGTTTATTTCAAATGATTCTGTAAGCTTCGAAACAAATGGTAGTCTGAAGGAGTAAGGTCGGGAGAATAAGGTGGATTAGGAATTTTCTCCCAACCAATCTTTTGTGACGTGATTCTTGCCATGAGTGGTCGCGCATTTTCCTGATGAAACATCACCCGGTTTCAATTCACTACAGCAGGTCTTTTTTCCTCAAAGCTTGGTTCAAACGCTCTAATTGCTGACAGTATATTTGAGCATTAATTGTTGCATTAGGTGGTAAGAATTCAGAGTGGATTATTCCTTAGCAATCCCACCAGATTGAAAGAAGAACCTTTTGCCCATGAAGTTCCCTTCTCGGCTGCGACTGGGATCCTTCTCCTTTACCAAGTCCACTGTCTACGACGTTTAACATTTTGATAAAAGATCCATTTTTTGTCCTCAGTCACAAGTCTATCCAAAAAAGTTGAAACAAGTTGGCGAGAATGGAGAGAAGAGCAGATATCAACTCGGGATTTGAGGTTGTTTTCAGACAATTCATGAGGCACACATTTTCCAAGTTTAGGAACTTTTCCAAGTTGTTGAAGATGACGATGAACAGTTGTATGGTTTGAATTGAGAACCACTGCCAATTTCTCAACTGATAAAGCAGGATTTTCTTCAAGGGCTGCTTCAAGAAACTTTTCATCAAACTCAACTGGACGTCCGGTTCGATCTTTATCTTCAACGGTGAAATCTCCACCTCTGAATTTTGCAAACCATCTTCTGCAAGTTCTTTCATTTACACATTCCTCTCCATAAACTGAGTGAATGTTTCTAGCCGCTTTGACTGCTGAGTTTCCTTTCTTGAACTCATAAAGCATTATGTGACTCAAATGATTCTTGGGTACTTCCATGTTAGCAGGGTTTTAATCAAACAAAATTTAATTTTATTGTTCTCGGAAATAGAATTTGACCAGTTTAAATCCATCTAAACATAAAAATAATGTTCAGCTCCATTAGACATTATAAAATACTCTTTAAATTTCGTTCATTTTAACAAAAAGTTAAAATTCGGACAGAACTTATGGGATGACCTAATATTTATATAGTTTTAATTTACGTTTGTTTGATTTTTCATGTATATGCGTGTATTTGTAAATGTCTGTATATATATTTAGTTTATATACATATATGTATACGTGTGCATGTATGTATATGTAAATATGTATGTGTATGTGTATGTAGGTATGTATTTGTATATATGTGCATCTTTGTGTATTTATATTTTTACTAGCTTTATTTACTTTTTTACGTTGCTGTATGGGTCGATATATTTACACGTGCTTATATGTATGTGTATGTGCGTATGTGTGTATATTCGTATCTGTATACGTATATATGTAAATGTAGGTACATGTGCAGATCTGTATGTATATATGTGTGAATGTACGATTATATATGGTGGTAGTTATTTATTTTTCATGTAGTGTATAGAAAACTATATGGTTAAAAAAAATATATATATTTATATATATTTATTTGTTTAAATTTTATCTGTATATATTTGCCCAGATTAGTTATATTTCAAGTTAGAATTCGTTTAATAACATATTAAGCCCCGAATATGTTTTGGCTATTGCGTCTGATTGTCTAGGTCAATGTGCATGTTGATGTATGTGCCAGTGTTTATCGATGTCTATGTGTAAGGAAAGTGCATGCACGTTTGATTGCGTGTTTGTGTGTATATCTTCGTTTTTTTTGTTTTTTTTTTATCAACGGTCGTGTCTCGTCACCGTTTTTTTTGTGTGTATATATTGTATATATATCTAAATATGTCTCAGCGCTTATGTATTATAACCTGAGTGTGTTTGAATTGTTTTACGTGAGAGGTGGACACCATGTTGAAGTTAAACTGTAAAATGGATACATTTTTGTCTGGAGCTGTCAACATCCTTTTTAACATATTTTCAATGAAAAAATAAATTAAATAGCATATGTATTTTTTATTTTTTTATTTTTTTTCTCCTCGGTAATTCTACAATTTTAAACTTAATAGAGATTTGATTTAGATTTCTAAATAGGCAATTTTTGACTTTTAATTTTAATTTCAAATTTTATAAATCTTTTAATATCTATGATAACTTTGCTTCGTTGTCAAATTTTTTGAATTACCATATACCTGTATTTTGATTGGTCATTCTAGCTTATGTAACAGCGTTTACCCCTAGCTAAGGATTGTTATTAATTTGAAACTTTTAAAACCATTTATTCTACATTCAACATCATCACTTGTTAAGACACCAGAAGTGTTGAAACAAAATGGATATTTTTGTAGTGATTTTATAACATATTTATGTTATAATATTTAAACAAATAATTAAATATATATATATATATATATATATTATGTCATTCACAGACAGTACTGTTTCGCTGTATCACAGCTCCTCAGTGCGACTAGACTTCCGGATGCCTCAAGCCAGGATTGAAACACAACTAAGTTGGTGTCAGCCAGAGCTATCTTCACTCGGTAGAGTTACACAACTAAATCTAGCGTATTGTTTTTTTTACAAATGTAAACAAATGCCCATCAGCCAAAATGCTACATTCATTTTACTGAAGAGCTTTGCATTAGTGCAGGTGGCTGTTGTTTATATATATATATATATATATATATATATATATATATATATATATATATTATCATGCATATATATATGTGTGTGTGCGTGTATAGAGTTGTGCAGTTAGTGTAACGCTTATCGTTTAATAGAATGGTATATACAAAATCGGTTAGTGTTTTGTAGAATTGAAACTTATTAACTTACATGTGTATGTATGCATAAAGAGAGAAAACTAGAATAATTAACTTATATGGCAGTTATCGCTGTAAGCATCAGTGTCACTCATCTTAGGCATATTTAAGAAAATAAGTTTAAGTAACGCGTAATAGGCCAATGATGACTGCATGTTGCTTTCAGCTTTAATTATGACGCTTTGATCGTGAAAGATATTTCATCATTAAATTATTCATTGTCTTAGGATGAAATCTTCGTTTCACGTACCAATAGACATTGTTCACTTGAATGCCACCGAAATTCAATGAGCAACCCACTATTAAAAAGCCATTTCCCTTCAAGCTGTTTAACGCAGATAACAGGTTTTTAATGCCCATATCACGATACACATTTCTATTAGAAGATGCGATATTAAATTGCTCTATCTTTTTTTTATTTAGTAATAATCGACGTTACATTGTTTATATGCCTTTCGCATTTACGAGAGTCTCTTGACGAAAGAAAATTGGATCATGAATTTGCACACAAAATACAAGTCCTTCCACAAAATACATAACTAAATCAATTGGTTAAGTTGTCAGATCCTCATACGTCGAAATCGACGCGAGAGTCCTTTATATATATATATATATATATATATATATATATATATATATATATATATATATATATATATATGTGTGTGTGTGTGTGTGTGTGTGTGTGTGTGTGTGTGTGTGTGTGTAGTGGACTCTCCCGTCCTATTCGTCGTATGCGGATCAAGCAGCTCAATTCCTAGGAACCGACAGCCAGATTTGATTATAGTGGTGAAGGTTTTGTGCAGAACCAACCAAACTTTTTGAAGGGCCGAATACAGAAACCTGGCGCCCTATGTGTCCCAAGGTACCCAAATGACCCTCCAAAGGTTTTGAATTGAAAGTTGTTCTCCTAGACAAGTTGCCATCAAAGGCTATAGAACCCAGTCTGTCCTGCTATTTACCTATAACTGGAGGGAGAAAAAGAGGATTAATACCATTTCCCAAAGGTATTAGCACGTAATGTGTATATATATATATATATATATATATATATATATATATATATATATATATATATATATATATATATATATATATATATATATATACCAAATTCTTAAGAGAAGCGTTTATTTCAAAGAGTTCTTTTTAATATAAAAATATTAAAAATTTAAATCCATGTAGAGAACTCGATCTATAAAATAATGTATATCAAGACCAATATAAATAATAAAGAAAAGAATCATTATTGCATACTAGGTGTGTTTAACGGTTGTCGATTTGACATCTTATCCATAAAATCTATCCCATATCTTCCCTAACTCTAACATAAAACATCTTTTTTCTTCCACCTTTTCTCTTCCTTTAATAGGGTAAGCCTTCGAAAAAGGTCGGGTATTTTCGCTAGTTCATTTTTTATTTTTATTCTTTAATTATTTTTCTTATTTAAATGTCTGGTGTATCATCAGATTGTCTGACAAAATTTGTATCATTTAATATAATATAGTCGTTCTGATGTGGCAGGTATATATATATATATATATATTGCTAACAGCAAAAAACAAAACATCTGTACAAGAAGGGGAAAGTAAATAGAATTAAAAAAAACTTAAAAAAAAGAACAAAAGACAAAAAGTCTGACACCCTACCAAAACAGTACCAACATGGATCTATCTGTACTATATTAAGGCGTGGCAAAAACGCTTCACATCTCAAAAGAGACACTGTTAAGGCTTCTACTTAAGTTTGACACACCCATGACCGTCAAGGAACAAATCATGAATTTGATAAATTTTATCGAATTATTTTGAAATAAATCCGTTCCAACTTCGTGTCTTCATAATAATTAATGAACTAAAGCTCATATATATATATATATATATATATATATATATATATATATATATATATATATATATATGATGAAAATGTGGAAAACACAAAGCAAAATCCGAATATGTGAGTTTACTGTTTTTTATTTTGTTTTTTGTTTTTCTGTCAACGTCAGACGTTTCGGTCTAATAGACCATCTTCAGGACATGGTTATTGGAGACATATTTATATTAAATCTAAGCTAAAATGAAGAGACAATAGATACAGGACTAATCAGAAACAGAAAAACTGAAACTGAATTGGGCTTTTGTTTTCTTTCTTTGCTCTACAGTGCGAACTTTTATGTCCCACTTTATTGCACGACAGACAAGTCTTATTGCGGTATGGACAGTCTTTGTACCAATGCAAAGTCCCACAGCGATAGCATGGACTTGGTGGTGGTTAATTCTCAGGTTTCATATGTCTTTTTTGTTTTTGGTTTGTTTTTGTGGAGGGAGAAAAACGTGTTTGTCTTTGTACCTTTCGTATGTGAGCGACGCCAGACTCTTCGATATCTTTCCAGTCCTTTTTTACTATCTCTGACAGTCCTCAGCCAATCTTTGTAACGTCAATTCTGGTTCACTCTCAAGGGTTTTTTAGAATTCTCCGTTTGATCTCTGCATTTTTAGTCGAAACCAGGTCTTGGACGAATATCAAACATTTAAAATTGTCAGGGCTGAGTTCAGATAACTTAAAGTCATCGCAGTGTTTGTTTACTACGGAAGCGAATGTTATATAGTCTTCGCTATCCTTTTTTGTTAAATTTAAACATTTCCACATTTGTGAAATACTGAAGTGTTCGGACTAAATAATTCCGTTAAAAGTTTTACGGCTACCTTGAAAGTCAACTCATTTGTTTTCTTCGGTAGGATGTAGTCTACGAATTTAGTGTATTCGCTTGACCCTAGTTTCCTCAGTAGTAGACGTACTTTTTTCACGTCTGACCAATTTTCGTAATCAAACTCATATGAATTTTCATATCTTCTGAAGTAAGCCGCGAAGGTCTTGTCTTCGTCCAGTGCATAAGTGAAGTCTTTGATAGTACTCCATATAGCATTTTGCGAGAATGCCGCTTCATTTCCAGAATTTTGTCCTTTATTTGTTACTGCCCGTAGTAGTAATTCTTGTACTTCGAGTTGCTTTTCTTCTTTTTTCTATTGAATTTCTAACTGTTTTTCTTCGAGTCTAGTCTGTCTCTCCTCATGTTTTTGTTGCTGCTCGAATTGCATTTTCATTAGTTCCAATATGGTTGCGTTAGAGTCTTCCAAGTTTAAACCGTAATTTTGTGTAACGATTTTTTTTTTTTTTTTAATGTAGACTTCAGGTCTTTGTCGCCTGTTGATCTGGAACCTTAGCACGAAAAAAATTTCTTGCGTAGAATTCGATTCTGTTCTGGCTGACAGGTAAAATTTGTGTCTTTGTTACCACTGTTAAGGTTGGTGTCCAAAATTTATTTTTTCTTTTTGATTTTTCGCGCAGAACTTTTTTCTCAAAACCTCTGTCGCCTCTGTTATGGACGACCGATAGCAAAAAGGATTTTCTTTTTTCTTCTTTTTTTCTTAGATTCTCTGCGTAGAATTCGTTTCGTCAATATCCTCGTCGCCACTGTTATGGTCCAGGTTAGAACCAAGGAAGAACAACACGAACACAAGAATAGAAATAACGAAAATATATTACACGGAATAATAATACAAGATGTGAAAGGTGTTAGTATGACTATCAGTCTGGTTTGGAGTGAACTACTATCGACTCGACTCGATTCGTCTCTCTTTCTTGAGAGGCGTAGTATACATAGTGTTAGGAAGAGTTCATTCTGTAGTTATAGGTAAGGACCCATAACATATATATATATATATATATATATATATATATATATATATATATATATATATATATTATATATATATTCATCCACTGACAGACTGTTTCGCTATATCACAGCTCCTCAATGTGGCTAGAGGTTTGATTGCTTCAAGCTGGGATATATATATATATATATATATATATATATATATATATATATATATATATATATATATATATACATATGATGTATCCGTTTATCGCGTGAGGTAATGATAGTGGTCAGTTTGTTCAAAATTCTGTCCTTTTGACACCACTCCAGTGAAAACGCTTGTAAACCGAAAAAGGCTCATGAATATAACAAAAAATCTTTCACAAATTACTTTGGTTGATTTGTAACTAAACTAGTATAAATAAAAAATTGCTGTTTGAATACACCCGATATAAATATATTAGGGAAAGTGACCCAATGCATCTGAAAATCTCTTCACTAACTGAAAATTTCGATTTGCTTGCAATGGCAAAGCTTAAATAAGGCTTTTTTTATATAACTAAACACAGTACTGTGCAATGAGATCGAAAGATAACACTAAAATCACTAGAGTTCGGGACTATTTTACCAAGAAAATATTAAAAAACAGAAAAATACAATGCTGTTCGATAAAAGTGATTCACCTGATTTTTTTACTTAAAATTTTTTTTCGTCTATTGTTTTTGGAGTCAAACTAATTTTTAATCTTACTAATATAAAGACCCCTTCACGACCACCTAGTAAAAAAGTTTACTCACCCAAAGGTATTCTACTGATAATTATAATTTTTTATATAAATGAGATTTAGGCAAAAACTCTGTGCAGAAAAGAGACTCACTTATTCCCTGCAATTAGTAATCAGTAGAAACATAACCGAACAGCTTTAGATAAAGAATAATAGCGGTATAATTTATTTATAATAGGTAATATAGTTCGAAATATTTAATAATCTATGGGTCCTCCTTTATTTTGAATTACCTTTTCAACACTTTTTGGCATTGACTCGGTTAGGTTCTGGCAAATCTCATCTCCAAGCATTGAATTCCATTCGGATATGAAATTCGCCATCAAATCCTCTTTGAGACTGTACTTTATAATGCTCCATAAGTTTTCTATGGGGTTGAGGTCAGGAAATTGGAGCGGCCATGTCATAACACTCACCTGCTTCTCATCAAGTTATTCCTTCATCAATTTTGATTTGTGACAGGGAGCATTATCCCGCATAAAAATGAGCTTGGTGAGGTCGATTTTCACCCTTTCAGCAGAAGGGAGCAGACAAGACTTTAAAATTCTCATTTACTGCTCGCTCCTGAGGGTCTTTTCAATAGGTTTTAAGAAACCAGTTTCATGAAAAGAAATGCATCCCTAGAATATTATACTGAACGGATGCTTGACAGTACCTACTGCTAAATTCAAAGAACTTTCAAAGTGTCTTCTTCGGATTTTAGATCGCTTATCCTTTGAATTTAGCTCAACTTTCGTTTCATCGGAGAAGAGAACATTTAGTAAAAAAAATATCAGGTGAGTCACTTTTATCGAACAGCACTGTATTTAATGCGACAGAGATGTATTTTAATGGACTAACCTTTAGAATATCATAGAGAATATAAAAAAACACGGAATTTACAAACAAATGCGACTAACAAGAAACTCCTAACAATTTGAAAGAGACGGCTGAAAAGTAGGTAACGCATAATGAAAAAATGAAGCTTGAGAGATTACAGTACTCGCAAGACACAATGAGTATAACAGAAGCAGATGAAAGGACTGAGTAAATACACTAGTCTGTAAAGGTTTTCGCAGCAACGACATAAAATGATTATACACCTTTATTTTATTAAGAAATTACGGTCATAAATCAGTATGCAATTATCAATCATCGTCTGTGAACCTTGGAAAATGACTTGTGTTTTCGAAGGCATCGTGCAACGGAAGATGCACAATTTTAAGCAGCTTGAAACTGAAAAATGGCCTTGCAAAACTATTATTTCAATGAAAGATCTGAGAAGATAAATTCATGATAATATGTAAAGGAATTGTTCTATTTTATTAATATACCTTGGCAAATTGTTGTAGTTGAAAATTAGCTTGTCTTTACACTAAAACCATGGTTTCTGCTGAATACTTTGACTTGAATAGGAATACGAATCAATGAGAGGTAGCCAGGTGGATGAGAATTGTCAGAAATGGTGTCCAAAATACATTGGAAGTCTTAAGTGCTAAAACAAAAACGGAAGATTACAAAGGCTAGACAAGAAAGATAGAAAAAAGGATTAAGATAATCACGGGATACAATAAAAAATTAACAGCCAGACAAGTGAGGATTGAGTGTTACCTTAACAGCTGGGTTTCAGCTAATACAGTACGGAGAGTATTACGTAAAAGCAACTGGTCCTGATGTATAGCAGCAAAAAATGTCATTAACCAAAAGAACATTTGAATAGAAGAATTTTAGGACAAAAAATATCGGATTAATCGAGTTAAATGCAACAACACAAATTTGTATGTCTATATTTTGTATTTTATGTAATAAATAAAAATATAGGATTTTTAAAATAATAAAAAATATAGGATTTTTAAAATAATAAAAAATATAGGATTTTTAAAATAATAAAAAATATAAGATTTTTATACAAGGTAACGAAAAAAGTTCTGTCCGTTTTTTGATTAGTCATAAAATGAACTTGAAATATATATGAAATGTGTGTAGCAATTGTTTTCAAATTCAGACAGCCGGAATAAGGAACATCAGGCGTTATAAAAAACACAATTACCGTGCCCGGCCATCAGTTATAAGCCGGACAGCTGTGAGATGGATGGAAGTGTCTAGAGATCTCGTTCGGGGCTGTTTGCTTTACGACTTCAAAGTGGGCTTATCAAGTCGCCGCATATGTCAAGCATTTAGGGATAGTACTATGGATGAACGTACTGCAAGGCATTTGTTTCGAAAATTCAAGTCGGGAGATTTGTCTCTCCATGATAAGCCTCGCAGTGGACGACCACAGGTCTTGAATGACGGAGTCCTGAAGGCGGTCATTTAAGAGGACAGTAATCTAACGTGTGGTAACCTTGCAAGACAGTTTAACGTTTCCGATGAAACAGTTAGACCTCACCTGCACCGCCTAGGTAAGACGTACAAACTGAACAAGTGGGTTCCGCAAACGCTGTTGGAGGTCCACAAGGGACAACGAGTGGCAGCCTGCGTATCGCTGATTTCTCGCCACCGTACAGCATCCTTATTCAATCGAGTGCTTACCAGTGATGAAAAGTGGGTTCTGTACGAAACTCCCAAGCGTTCCAGTCATTGGTTGTCTCCTCAGGATGCTGTCCCTCACACTGCAAGACCGCCTATGCACCCATTTCGCCAGAAGGAGCCAGCACTGGTGAATCGCAAAGGTGTGCTTTTCTTCCATGATAACGCCAGGCCGCATGTCGCGCGAGTGGTCAGGGATACCATACAGCAACGTGGGTAGGAGACTTTGCGCCATCCACCTTATTCACCTGACCTTGCGCCATGCGATTACCACCTCTTCCACTCCCTGGATAATCATCTTCGTGGGAAACCCTTCACCAATGAAACAGACTTACGCAAAGCCCCCACGGACTTCTTTGCGTCAAAACCTCCCGAGTTCTACCGCAAGGGCATTGAATAGCTGGAGACACGTTGGCAGAAGTTGCTGGATGCCGATGGCGATTACTTCGAAGACTAAATATAAGTTACACATACTGTGAAGCATTTTCTTTTTTTCCTTTAAAAATGAACAGACCTTTTTTGGTTACCTTGTAATAATAAAAAATAGGATGTTTTTATGGTAAAAAACACCTACGAAAAAATAAGTCAAACAAATGTTTGAAGTAATAAATATAAATTTATATGGGCACACAAAAAGGACAGACGACTCGAGCCGAGTTCAAAAACGTACGAAAATTTTAATCGTAACAGAAAAGAATGAATTACACAAATTAAGTGCTTTTTGTGCCAAACGATGCCCAATAACATTTAATGAGAATGTAATATTCCTTATTACAAGTAAAATTATCTTGCTGCATAAAAACGTCCTTAGAAAAGAAAACTAAAGTGAAGGCAATGCGAAATACATCTCTGAATAGTTTTCAAAGAATAATTTGCTAACATTTATAAGCAAAGTACGTGGTAACGGCGACGAATAGATCAAGTACACCAGCCGAATACTTTTCCTTTGATACTGGATCATCCTTGTTGTTACTTTCAATTCTCATCTGGTGTTTGCCAAAACTTTTCTGTGTTGTTTTCTTTCTGAATCTGGCCGACCTGGATTCATGCAGAAGATGTTCATCGACTCCGAAAATCAAATCCAGGATTTCCATTAAATAAACTACAGGTAGGCTCCAAATACACTGATCAGAATTTAGAGGGAAACCTTTTTTATTGGTTTTGGATGAAAAACAAATGCAGCTGTTTTACCACAAATTAAAATGTACCAAAAATATTTTCGAAATTTAAAAAAATCAGCAAGAGCCCAACGCAGTATTTGCTTTAACTCTGAAAGTTTCTCAAACAGCTTAAACTTCTCACAAGATCACTTTTACATTAAATTACTTCATAACTTAAGAAAAGTGGTGAAAGCTGAAATTATCGCTAGTGGCCCAGTGTTGTAATCATAACACCAAAAAGATTGGAAGAGAAGATTGATGTGTTCAGAAATACATGGGATGCTTCAAACTGATGAAACGTAATTTTGGTAATGAATTAAACAAAAATTACATTCTAATGCAAGAGAATGTTTAAGTAGATCACTGGGCGAATGAACTATGCTAGATACAACATAAAAACGGGAAAAAGTTATTGATGCACACGTAATGGTCTGGGGTTACATCATAAGCGATGGAAATTGGTAGAAGCTGATGGAAACCTAAACAACAAAAACTATATTAATTTACTACGGTCTAATTTTCTGCCAGCCTTCAATGGCGGAAAAACTTTTTTGCGTGTCGGTGCTCCTTGCCACATATCACGTGCAGCGAAATTGTTTCTTGTGGATGAAAATTTCCGATTTTTGGAACGCTGGTCACTAGAATGTTCTGATCTTTGTATATTTGTAAAATTCTGCTCGGTACTCCTGACACTAGTGCTCGAAGGAAAACTATTACATCTCCAAGAACGTCGGTATTACAGCCAAGAATAATAGAACACAATCATAATAATAAAATTCGAATAGTTATCCCCCAAACTGGGGTCAAAACACTATGAAAGTGTAAAAAATAGGTTTTAATACCAGAAATACTTTTTGTAGAAAATTATTACCAGCAATAAATTTTTGAAGAAAAGAATATTACCAAAAATAGATTTTTGAAGGAAAAAATATTATCAGCAACAAAAATTTTGTCCGCATTAAATAACCCATTGAGGTTGATATGCCATAAAACAAAATAAACCAAACCAATCTGCTGAATAACCTACACAAACCTAATAGATAGGGCTTTATGTAAACAACTTAATCTCAAGTGTTTTTAGAGACACTTAGTTGGTCAAAGTAAAAATTAATTTATCATTTGTCCCCATTTTCCTGACTTGTCAAGTACAGCAGGTGAGTATGAGACCATACCCAGTTATCTGTAATTTAATGTTCAACTTTGATTAATTCGAGCCAATGGCAGAAACACTAATTAATGACTCCATACTTTGTCGGTCTGTAATTTCTTTAATAATAAAGATCAATTTTTGCACAACTTAGGAAACCCCTTTGTGACTTAAGAAGAGAGCTAGACGCTGAAATTATCGCTGCTCGTTCAGTATTTGCGCATGGCCTTTTTTTCATCATCACTATATTTAAAATAATCTATCATCCACAATACAGATTTAACAAAAATGCTGTAACTTGTTTTCTAGTCCTCAAAGATCATGAAATATACCTAGAAAAGCATACTGATAATCACCCTCTATTTGGGGTATAAAGTTAACAAAAGTAATGAATTTACCTGAGTGGCGCAAAGATTTTGCGCGCATGCTGATATTTCATAAGTTTGATCAAATGGATGGAGGGACCTGTTTCATAAATGAGGGACTGTTTCTTAAAAGGAGTAATATTTCTACAAAAAAAAAACAAACAGAATTTATGAGAAATATTTTCTCGAATATTCATGACGTCTGACGTCGACGCCTAAAAAGATGGCCGTCTAAAAAGAATATGACGAATCAAAAATGTCAAAGTACAAAGGAAACTACATCAGATGAAAGCAAAGATTTCAAGAGATTATTGAAACAAAACATTTCATTATTTTATATTCTTCTTTCTAGCAAATTTATCAACGGTATCCACAAGCTATATTTGTATCATTTTGCCGATTCGGGGCGATTCGTTTTCTTATTGAAGTCCGTCGATAATTTTTCTGCCGTCATCACGACACTGTTTTGACATTAATCGCAAGCAAGACCTACTTATTTAGTTTTTCATATAATCAGATTCGAGGTTTCCTTTTTCATTGTAGAAAAGTAATGATCAGATGTCCAGATTTTCTTGTGTTATTTTCTGTTTACAATAGAAATGTATTCCTCTATTTATGTTCTTTATAAATATTGAAGAATTCTATGTTTAGAAACTGCGTTTGAACAAATTAAAACTTTAAAAGTGTTTTCGGTGACGCCTTTCCCTTCATTAAATTCGCAGCTTGGAGGCAATTCTGTTTGATCTAATCAAAACCAGGCTTCAATTTGCTTGCTTTTTCGTTTTCTAAAAATATTTTCGCTATAATTTTAAATAAATGGAATCTGAAGATGAAAAGCATCTGATATGGAGATGGTGGCATTGAACTGATATTTGATGTATCGTGTTTGACATAAGTCCACACAAAATGCGGGGAACGGTGATATCGCTACAATCTTTTAATTTATTTATAAATAACTAGCTTTTTTCAGATAAATTATTGACATGGCCTCATCAAGGGAATCAAAACATATTAACTGGGTCTAAATAATCGCAAACAAAAGTCTATACTAAATAAAAAATTATTTGAAATTAAACTGATATCCTCACCAGTGTTATCATATTCTACATCCCGGCCTTCTTCAGGTAACTGGAATCTCGAACCTCACCTTTTATTCCATCCTCCGGAGAAGTTTATTCTAGTTCCATGTGACATGCCTCTTCCAATATCTCATTTTCTGTTTCGGCTATTTCCCTTTTAGTAACTTGTTTTTGTTTTTATTCACCTCTGCTGTGGCCAGGTATTGAACTCACCACACTTTGAGACAAGTCACTGGATGCGGATAAATAGCGTTGGTTGTAGTAATCCAGTAACTTGACCCAAAGTGTTGCGAATTCAATACCTGGTCACAGTAGTCATGAACTAAACTTGGAGAGTTGTGTTACTAAATGGAAGTAAGTGAAACTGAGATATCAAGAAAAGGCTCGACACGTGGAAGTGGAACAATCTAACTTAGTGGACTAAATAAAGGATTCGGTTCGAGATTTAAGGAATGCCAGAGCGTGCAATGGCCGAAACTTCGTGAATATGACAACAATGATGAGGATACAAATCCGAACAATGTAAATAGTGTAAATAGCTACAATACCTCATTTCAGCAATATAGACAGAGAAAAGCGACATCATGTAAAAGTTTCCAAGTTTCGAATAGCAATAACAAAAACAGGAAATACATATAAGTTGACGGCAAAATAATAATATATTCAAAATGTTGCCTTTCCACCCATCCTTAAACGAAAAGCTAGGAAGGAACCTTCTAATAAAACTAACAAGAACGATAACAATAACATTGAGAAGTTTATTTTCCTCAGATACTATTTTAAGTGAAATATTTTATAACTTTCAACCGACAGTACCACTTACTGATCGGTCAGTGAATGTTGAAGGCTTTCTGTATAGAAACAATTATTCTCACAATTCCTATTATCACTGCGGCTAATTTGATAAGATGACTTTATTCTGTCACCAGGTAGTACTTTTTTCTGATTTGGTAAATAGAGATTTCAAACATTCTCTTCAGATTTAAACCTATATATATATATATAATTAGATTTCCGCTTCTAGATATATTTGTTTGTTAGCGTAAGACAGATTTAAGACAGCAAAAGCGACACATCGTAGCGTAATTTATGTTGAAACAATATCTGCTGCAGACCAAGTCCATTCCTTTTGCTTTAAATCACAAAATATACTTTTAAAATTATTTTGCGCCAGATTTTAAAATAGGCCATTGCTCTTTGAGATATATTACATTATTTAAATTTAATTTACTACACAGGGCGCGTGTGTAAAGAACTTTATTACGCTAACACTAAAATTGGAAGTGTGTTTTCACAAAAGATTTTTTCAAATAAATTTTTAGCTTAATTATTTAGTTCTCAATAGAGATTTTCTAGACCAGGCTTAGATGTGGCACAAGACCGATTATTTAGTTCTCAATATATTTCCTTTGATTTCAACTACATTAAACCAATTTTACGGAAAGTGTGTTTGAGAATCTTAAATTAACACCAATACTTTCGAGTCAATGAAATCTTTTAAGAAATCTTTAATATAAGGAAATGGTTAGAAATATTGATCAGAGAAGAAGCATAGAGCGAAAGAAATATGAAGGTAAATGACGTGAAGGATACACTGCATGTAGTCGACAATTTCGTCCTTGTTCGGTTATCATCGGTTGCAACATGTGTGCATACGGAGCGTAATCATTGGTCGGCCTCCTCATATTTGTTCGTCTAATGTGCCCTTTAAACGATCGATTTACTTACTTTTGCCTTGCTTAGCTTTTGTCCAGGTCCAGCAATTCCTAATTAAGTATTTCTTGTGAATTCCACTAAAAACCTGGAAGAATTTTCCCCAGTGGATTTCGTTTAGTTTTAGATGATGCAAAATGACCTGAATCTAAGGACATTTATTTTGTTTTGGTTCCTCTTTTGTCTTTTATCCCCCATTAAACATATTGTCCCCAGATTCATTTTCTCTTTGGTAAAAAAAGAAGAAGACAGGTTCTTAAACGCTTCCTTACGTTCGTTTCCGTAAGTTTCCGTGGAATCCACTTCCATAGCTTCAAACATTTTCATATAATTGGTAAACAATTTACTCCGGATGACTGGAATTCACAGTCAAGAAAAGCCTTTGTGAATTTCGAAGATCTGACTTTCACCTTGTTTGGTTGTCTGGAAAATTATTGCAAGACACACATTCTGAGATTTTGCCCGCTTATTTTGCCGCATATTGTAACAATCCATGAAGAACTTCGAATGAGACGATTTCAAAACAATTCTACAGTTATTTGGTGAAAATAGAAATTACTAAATCCACAATATGTACACACTATATTATAGATTGATTGCAATATAAAATGAAAAATATAGAATAAACTAACTTTCACGCCAATTTTGACCTATAGGTCACTAACAATGAATTTTTAGAATTTAACGGTTAGTCAACCCACACAAATGAATTGATTATATTCGTGAATGCCTGTGTAGAATCAGCTACCATTTTAAAAATGGATAAAAGACAAATGGTGCAAAATGTGCCAATACATCTCAAAACAGGTGATTTCGAATTCTATCTTTTACTAGACTTACACAAATTAAGAGAAACCTGTCTGCCATGCTATTTAACCCGTAGTTAGAAGAAAATGCATTCATGCCTTTTTGCAAAGATATTAATGCTAAGTGAACGAAACAACAACTCGGTCCCCCAATTGCAATTTACACGCCAATAATCACTGAACAACTACATATTCATATGAAGGAAACAGCGCCTAACAAAATTAATACATTACAATATGAAGTTGTGTCGTTATTTTTTCAGTCCCATGTGAGGAATTGAAGCATCTAATGGTAACATGAATAATCGTTTCATTATCGAGGCTTAATGACCGTAGCTTTGTGTGGGAAGAACTTAGATATCTCAGTAAGTAAACTCAACTTAGTCTGGCACAAGGTCAGAAAGATAATCACCCCCCCACACACATTGGTTTTAGAATTCACCGTTGTAATTATATACTGGGGAACGAAAATCCTAACCTGTCTTAGAAGGCAAACTGTAAAAATATTGATATTTCATAATCTTAAGAGAAGACAAGGTTTAAGAACAACGAGCGAGAATCAAACTCGATGCAGTCGTCATGGTATGAGAGGTTAACTTGCTATGTAGTACTTCACTGAGTGCTCGCTAAATGTTCATTAATCTGTGCAGTGGGCACCGTGCTGTCTGCAGTACATCTAGTGCATTCAAGTTAGGATATTTTATTCATGTTCTCAATGTTAATGGGCTTTAGCTGTATTCTTTTGTTAATCTTCAAATTAATACCCCCCTCCTATTCGCGTGGTCTTAGTTGAATTAAGGGCTATAAATTTGGATAAGTAATTTTCATTTTTCACACTCGGTCGGATGTTAACGCCGGGATATTTAACCAGCTATTAGATTGATTGATTCGTTTTCTACGGCTTGTCAACCGATTGAATTTTATTTAAAGCCAGCAAAAATTTTAGATTTTAAGAATTTTCTTTGGAGGTAATAATTATTTAGTGATACAAATGTTACTAATTAATCCATAGCTGAGGAGAGAAGAGGCGGATTTTTAAATTGGAACTCAGCTGTCTGATTAAAAATTCCGAGCAATTAGCCATTAGACCAATCGCACATTAAAGCTCATCTGGTGTTTCAACGCTATAGTGATTTTCTAAGCGTAGCTTAGATGTGGCACAAGGCCAAAACAATGGGTCAGCCAGTGAGAAGCTAACTTACTACTCAGTGGTAACTGCTCTAGCGAGACTAGCTTGCTAACCACTACACCGCCTCGAGGTGCCCATGTTTTTCAATGCTATATGGCCGTAAGCCGGTTAATTACACAAAATGTAAAGTATGTAGCAATCAGTGAGGATTGGACTCACTAAACAGTCGTAATAAATCTAGCAAGACAAGCTTACTCACAATTACGCCACGTAGAAGTGCCCAAAATAATAGCGATATTCTGAGCGTAGATGAGATGTGATAGAAGGCAGAATGTATGGAGCAACCCAATAAGGATTCAATCATAACTGATCTAGCGAGACAGCTTGCTAACCATCATACGACATCGGCGATCACAAGTCGCCAGTTAATGTTTGAATTTTTCCTTCGTTCCCCGTCCATGTGGAGGTAGATTATTTAAGTATATAAAAATGGAAAAAATAGTACTTGGGATCTATATTTTTCTCACTTCAACATTAATAAAAGTTAAAACTTTATATTCAATTCAAACTTTCTATGTTCATCAATAAGATGTTTGCCAATTTTAGCTTTCGTTCAGGTAGATTTGCTTTACGATAATATTTATTTAAATTAAGGTAAGGGATGCTGGTGCGCCCCTGTGGAACCTATGTAACCCCACTTATCCCAGTGAATCTTTTAGTCCTCACATAAGAGCGAATTTGTCTCGATGCCAGGTCAATCACGAGGTTTCTCTCAAGCGAAGTTCCGCTGCCATAATTGTAGACAAAATGGTATTATGACTGTATCTTCTTCCGTGATTACTTGTTCCTTCATTAAGTTTGCTGGAGGCAAACGTTTTCTGGGTTGGCGTTATCCGCCTTATTGTCAGAGAGACGAATAATAAGAGTGACTTCTGAGGAGGCAATGCTAACAGCAGATGTATAATATCGGTGTATTATACTACCAATTTGTGAATAAGATCTGGGCCCTGTAGTAGTTTCCCGTTGCGACTTCTCTATGACGTGATAAATGGCACAGTCACGGCTGTACTTGCGGACAAGTCAATTAAGGTTGTTGATGCACCCAATACCTGTGAGATCGTCATTAACTGTGCACAATATCTGATGTCAAACCGTGACTACAGCAATATCAAACAAAATAATCAAACCCAATACCGCAAAAACAAGATTCACTATCGCTTACACCAATGCAAACGACTTGCATCCTGTGAGTTCTTGAAAAACTCCAAACAAATTCTTAATAGAGGTAAAACATCAGTGCCTGTTATAATAAATGGCCCTGAGGTTATTTCACGCTCGTCAGATAAGTCATACCTCCTCTATATGATCTTTGCCTTTAATTCCGAGTTAGATGACAAAGACTATCCATTTCACCAAGCACAAACGTGTAATATTTATATCAAAGCCCAGAAAGTCTCAAGACTTATCAAAAGCCTTAAACTAAAGATGTCTACCGGTCCAGATAAAATCTCAATGGTTGTGCTTAAGAATATTAGCCCTTTTCTACAAAGACAACAATGCAAGCCACTGGCTATTCTATCTCTATATGCATAGTAAATGTTCAGACAAGCTACAATCATTAGTTCCCCCAATTGTAACCCTCCAAATTAAGACCGACCACGCAGCGTGCGCTTAGAGGGACTACCCTCATACTCTTTCTATTCCATCAGTGAAAAGTAAGTTCCACGCGAACTGCTTCTTCATACGAACAGCTCCATTGCGGAACCGACTCCCAAGAGGATGCTTTCTCGACCACTACAACTTTAACCTCTCTATGATTTACCGTTAACTTTTCCACATATCCTCATATACTGCGTCTTTAACCTCTTACTCTTCTCAGTCACACAGCAAACTCTTTCAGTAAACGTCTAACTGGAGTGGCTCTTGGTTCTTGTGCCTGGTGAACATAAGGAAAATAAAGGCCAGACCTTTACAACTTTCAAATTTACCACTAAATGCATATTGTTTGATAAAACCATTACATCTTCTAATATTCACGGGTTTTCTTTCATAACAAGCAAAATGTCACTGCATTGCCATATTTAAATACCAAACAGTGATTTCCTGAACATTTTCCAAGTCAACTAATCTCAGAAAGAAAACATCTTTGAAATTCAAGGTCATTATTTTCATCTCTAAATCTAAATTTATGAAGCAGGGATAGTATTTCAAGATCTTAGATAAAAATTTAGTTGAGAAAGGAATTGGTATCTACCAATTAGAAATTGTATTCACTAAAAATAATAAAACCGGTAATTCATCTGGAAACAGGTAAAACTTGAAAAAAAAAATTATAAAAATATAATACCTTAGTGGTATTTATAAAATACTAATTTGCTAACAGTAATAGGTTAAAATCGAATTGATATTAAGCCCTGTCGCCTGGGGCTTTAAAATACGCTGCCGGCACATCTGCAGCAAGGCCTCTGATCAGGAGGTTTTGAGGAACGGGGAATCATCTCTTAATTGCTTGTGTTCCCTAGTCCACCCTGACCCGAAAGGAGTAGAACTTGTTGGGGTCCCAGCTATGGGCAAATAGTTAACACCATATTGGGCTCAAACTCTATGAAAGTGTAAAAATAGGTTTTAATACCAGCAATACATTTTTGTAAAAAAATATTATCAGCAATGAATTTTCGAAGAAAAATACTATTGTCAGCAATACATTATTACCAGCAATACATTTTTGAAGGAAAAAATATTACCATCAATATATTTTTGAAAGAAAACACATTACCAGCAATACATTTTTGAAAGAAAACACATTACCATCAATACATTTTTGAAAGAAAACACATTACCAGCAATACATTTTTGAAAGAAAACACATTACCAGCAATACATTTTTGAAAGAAAACACATTACCAGCAATACATTTTTGAAAGAAAACACATTACCAGCAATACATTTTTGAAAGAAAAATATATTACCAGCGTTACATTTTTGAAAAAAAAAAACTACCAGCAATAAGATTCTTGTCGCCATTAAACAACCCATTGAGGTTGATATGCCGTAAAAAAACAAAACAAATGGATATTTATTTTTCACCTGAAAAAATTTAAATTTAACGAGAACATGATTGGAAGAAAAGCGACAATTGGTTTGAAATGTTACACCATTATACTTGAATAACAATTTCTTCTTCATCTTCTTTTATTTCTATGTACCTTGTTTCTTCTTTGATGATCATGGCTCTCCACAATTTCCTGTCCTTTTTAGCGCTTGGTAAATTTTGTTTTTTTGTTATCTCTCATAAACCACGTTCTACCATCCATTTATATAAACTTATTATCTAGGCGATGCGCTCTTTTCCTCTGTCCTGCAGGCCTTGGATTAGGGTTAGTATGTCCTGTGAGTGTTAATTTTGTCAAGCCCCCTTTCCTCATTATGTTTTCTGTCGATTTGTTTCAATTTTCACTGAAGCTTCATACAGATTATACATGAAGTAGCTTGTTTTAAATTAATTTTGGCTGAACACTTGAAGATCTTGGATGTACAAAATTTAATTATGGCAAGACAGGCGGACATAATTAAAATTTCTACCTCCAACAAGTATGCCGTGGTGGGAGGACATTTAATAAGAAAGAGAAAAAGAAAATAGAAAGAACAAAGTTAGCGCTACCGGTTATCGTTCTTCACCTATCAGAATTCGATCGAGGGAAAGGAGTATTTAGCGCGCAACCGACTGAAAAAAAGCACATGAAATCAGAAAATACGGTATCAATAATATATTGAAAATAGATATATTTAAAACCCATTTTATGTAAAGCTAAATTACATTGGATCACAGTAACCATTCCTTCTATTCAGATAAGCACAGACGCCTTGGCATAATAAAAAATGTTTCTAGGACCTTGGTAGGATGATTTGAATGTTACCTGTCCAGAAAATGTCCTCTCCATGAGCTGAAGCACTCACCTGGATTGTATAAGGTGCTCTAGAATTGCTGACAAAATGTAACATCAGACTTATACAAGTTATGAACATATAGGTCGAGAGGTAAGCATAATTAGCGGATTATTCGATAATAACAGTGGACAACGCTTGGTCAATCCATAGAAATCTGAGATTCATAGGATATTTTTCGGAGCCAAAAGGGTTTTTACAAAAGTGAGCAATCTTAGCATTTATACTCAATAGCACCCACATCTCTACTTTCATTTACTCACGTACGTCCTTCTAGCTGTAATCAGAAATCTCTTCAGACACAAGTAGTTGTTGGATCGTAACATTCCAGTAGAGGGAGAACGCTTGGTCAGTGTTTTTGTGTTGATGTGTTAATGACCCGCACCTATTTGCTTTCAGTGCTTGAATCTAGATTCTAGTAAAGGACTTTTGTTGCAAGAGTGATCGTCGTATTTAGATCGGAAAAACACATGTCCCCTTGTATATTTTTCTCACAACAAAAATGGCGGACCCGAAATGTGAGTCCGCAGAATAAATTGGAAATTAGCAAGAAAACTATATATAGAAACAAATGATAATGTCTGTATTAACAGAACAAAGGTATACATAGGCAATTAATGATCGTTGCGTTCGACAAAACAATGAACATGAATATAGAAATTTAAAGACAAAAGAATATGTTTGTGTGTGTGCAGTTTGGTGTCGGAGAATATCCCAGAGAAAATGAAGTGAAAGGTGCGTATGTGTTTGTGTGTGTATTCCCCAGTGGGGAAAAAGCTTTCCTTGTTCGGCCTACATCTTATCGTCCCTGAGTGGAATAGGAAAAAGACTGGCAGAGAATGTTACTGCTTATTTATAGTCTCAGAGCGCTTTTTAGGAAAGCAAGTGGGGTAATTCAACACACTCTTCACCGTTCCCTTTGTTATACAAATATTTACGACCTTTTAAAATTTGAATTAATCCACTCTTTTGGTGATGCCTTTCTGACAAAGATACTAGTGCCCTGACACGCATTATTATCTGAATTAGGTGACAACCAATAACAAATGTTAAAATTATCAGAAAATATTACAGAATAATTTGTTTTAATCATTTCACCTCAAGCAAGGCGATAAAGCCACTAAGACACAAGGGGTTACTGAGAGAGAAAGAAACTAACATGAGAGAGAGAGAGAGAGAGAGAGAGAGAGAGAGAGAGAAAATGAGAACAATAAAAGATCAGGATTCAAGGTAACAGAAAATGACGTTACATGCCAATAGGAAAGCAAATGAAAGATGTTTTACAAATCAGTATCGTAAGATACGCTTCTTTTTTTATGTGCCGAGTCTCTTTAAGATGTTTGCGATCATAGCCCTCCACATCTTCCTATTTCTTGTAGTTCTTAATAAATGTTGTCTTTTTGCTATTTCTCCCAAACTCTGATGTACCATCCAGTTAGTCAAGCTCATCAAGTATGTTACGCGCTGTTTTCCTCTGACCAACTTTCCCTCAATCTGTCCTGTGAGTATCAGGTTTTCCGACCCATCCTTCCTCATTTCGTGCCCCAGAAACATAAACCCTCTCTTTCTGATGTTAAGTATAATTTTTCGTTTTGTTTTCATTTTCTCTAAAACTTTGTCTTTGCTCTCACATGTTTGATCCATGATATCCTCAGCATCTTTCTGTAGAACCCCATTTCTGTTGCTTCAAGTTTCTTCTTCATGTTGTCCAACATTCTTCTTTTTCTTTTTATATGCCGGGTCCTTTCAGGATGTAATCAATCATGGCCTCCGACTTCCCTCTATCCCTTGTAGCTCACAACAGGTTTTGTGTTTTTTTTATGCCAAATCCCCCAGACCACGCTCCACCAATCACCTGCCCAAGCCCGCCACATCCGTCATGCGCTGCTTTCCCCTGTTTATTTTTCCCCTCTCTTCATCACATGAGTGTCAGACTCTCCAGGCCCTCCTTTCTCATCACGTGTCCCAGAAATTCCATCTGCCTCTTCTTTATGTTACGCATAAGCTTCTTCCTTGTTTGCTTCTTCCTTGTTTGCATCCTCTCCAAGACCTCAGCGTTGTTCACATGCTCGGTCCATGATATCCTCAGCATCCGTCTGTCGAAACACATGTCCACCGCCTTGAGTCTCTTCATCATTCTTGAGGATACCGTCCAACGTTCGCTGCCGTGGCAGTCAAGCGTTCACAATTTCAACTTTCCAATTGATGGGACCTAGCTACAAATCTAGTACTACACTCAATCTTATGTGAGTCAAGGTAACGAAGAAGAAAGCTCATCTGAACAATTACCACGAAAGTACTTGCTGAAACGGCAGTTGGAAGCTTCATTACGGTGGTGGGAAAGTGACTGAAGCGGAGATGCCAGGTCAGGACCGATTACATTGCTGATTCTTCATTAGATTTTTTCAAGTATCTCGAGTTACACAACAGAAGCACCAGAGCAGGTGTGGCAACAGTATTCGCTACACGGACGAATAACAGACAGAGACTCGACGAATAAAGAAGCTTAATTTCTGTGCTGATCGTTTTTCTTTGGCGCTTCTCGGTTGTAGAACCCTCCTCTCACTTTTTGCCTTCCTGCTGAAGTTGTAAGATAGATTTTTAAAGTGAAAGAGTGGACCATCTTTTCTAGCAGCAGATCGTTCAATGTAATCGCTTCACATCATGACAGTGGAAACCATTACTGGTGCATCGATTCGCTCTCCTATTGTTTTAGCACCAGCCATCTTTATCGTAATGGTAATAGTACCATTAGTCATTTCCTTATAAGGAAACATTCAGTATTCATTAACAGAACAGCCAATAATATTGTCGGTTGAAATTGATAAAAATTTTCTCTTTAAAAAATATTTCTTGAAAATAGCTTTCTTATGTCCAGTCGCTGTTATCTCTGTTTGTATTATTAACGGCGCTTTCCTTTCTAACCTTTTGGTTGAAGTAGTGTAGAAGGTCAACATCTTGATTATATCATTGCTTTCTCTTCAAGTTGCATGTGCTATCCATTTTAGTTGTTGTTTGTTTTATTCCGTGCTAATAGGAATACATACTTGAAAAACACGGCGGATAAAATAATTTATTGTAAAACCAGTACAATAAGAGTAAGGGTAACAGTTATGCACAAGGTCGTCGCAAGTCAATCCAGTAGTCAGTGTTACTATGGGAAGGTCGGCAGTTCTTGCGTAATTCTGAGTCGTACTCAACAGATCTCAGCTAGACAATATTTACCAGCCTCCTCACGAGGTAGAATGCGACACAAGGCCGAATTTAATGTGGGGTAATCCAAGCCCGTAGGCTCGGTCAAAAATTCCCCGTAACCCCGCATAAACGGGTTCGGGTCTGTTAACATCCCCTGATGAGACTCTGCCCTTTGGCATAGCCTCGTCCGGATTCCCAACTGCCAAGATCCGAATAACAGATCCCAGCTAAACTCTGTTGTCCATTGACATACAGATAGTTATAGGAAGTTACTACCTATAGTGTAGTCACTACAGTGGTGACAGGTGATTCCATTACCTGACTGTTGTTGAATGACAAAATGGCAAAAGATAGTATTAGCAGTTTTCTTAAAAGGAAATATTCAACAATGATTGAGTGAATCATAATGATAATAATAATTAGCAGTTTCCTTATAAGGAAATATTCAACAATCATTGACTGAATCATAATGATAGTGATAATTAGCTGTTTCCTTATAAGGAAATATTCAACAGTCATTGACTGAATGATAATGATAATTAGAAGTTATATGGTTTCTCATGTTTGATAGAGTTCTTTGAGATTCTATAACAATGTTCTTAAAAGGCTGGTTTTCATCAAGATCCACAGGCTTCCCTCACTCAAAGGAGAGCAGTTTCGTTTTGGATGCGTTACAATTAACAATCCATTTCTAGTCGTAGTCCACAGCAGATTATTTGACTTTATCGAACTTATCAGACTTACTATGAAAATAGCAGTAAATAGGTGTATAATTACCATAGATACTGAGTCGAGAACAAATGATTTCAGTTCTGAAGTTCTACTGAATAAGACGAGATAAAACAGCTGCATCAATTTTCAATTATCTACAAGTACACTTTATATCTTTTTCTATAATTAAAGTAAACATTTAAAGAAATACGAACGAGAGAATTAATATCTGCAAAGATATAAATGTTTTTTTTTTTGTTACGGAAAATTAATTTAAATCATTTACGCATTCTCGTCAGTGTCTGGCTCGGTCTTGAGTTCTTTGGGTGACAGACATTATTCGGGAACATCCAAAAGTATCAAGTTAGGAAAATAGCATTATCCACAGAGAGAAGAGATAATCGCTACATAATTAAAATCTATTTGGAAACGAAATGCATCAATAAGAAACGAGTATACTTCCCGGAGGCACGGCGGTATAATGGATGGTGGAGAGCCGAGTCCGAATTCCACTCGAATCCATTACATTCACTTACGTGCTAACACACTTGGGAAAGGTATGAATCCTCTGTTTCTCACCTTTGGCTAAATACCGGATTCTATAGCCTTGGATGACAACTGGTCTACCACAGAAATAAACGGCAATCGACTACCTCATCAGTCATGTATCGAAAGATA
>OZ038484.1:43515548-43545548 GCA_964036315.1 Acanthosepion esculentum
CGACGGCATAGCACGCCTTGCAGTAGAAGATTAAGTCTCGAGAAAGCAGCAAGATTGATCGGTTTTTATGTAAATGATGACACAACAGATACTCAATCAAAGGCTACGCCAATTCCCTTTTAGGGAAGCCAGTTAAATGGTAGATCAGTTAAACTTTCTTGGAATTATTATCTCCTCCATTAATTGATATGAACATCCCCATTTGGCAAATCCTGAGCTACAAGGGACAAGTTGTCAATGGTCTTGAGATCTAGTCTATCGAATAAAATGAATAAAACTTCTTCCAAGCCATAGAGGTATCAGTCTTCCTCTGTTATAGTGCCGTGTTTAAATTGAGGAAAATGTCCGGAAAAGAAAATAAACAGAATACTCACAAGGGTGTAACGTTCTGAATTGATTCTATCCTGGAAGCAAAGCTTTAAAAAAATAAAACAAAGAACAGACTCGCTCACAAATCATTCAGGAGAGAACAATATTTGCTGGACATTCCTGGAGAACCAAAGGATGCGTTTATCAGTAAGTGGACATACAAACATGCGACATTCGCCCTGAATACCAACTAGAAACGCATCTGGAGGTAAATAGTCAAAGACACTGGATGCTAAACTGAACACACACCACGAGCGATAGATAATCTGGAAGACGGATGAGTAAGTCATCTGAGGATCTGTGCAATCGCTAAGGTCTGACGATAGCATTGATATTAGCTGAGAATCACAGCGAACGTTTTCTATATAGATATTAATATCTTCTGAAAATCAGAGAAATATTGGTTGAATAATGACAATTTTATTGTGAAAATATTGACATGTTTAATAAAATCTCACCTTATATATATATATATATATATATATATATATATATATGATAGACATTTTAAGGAGGATTTGATAATTATAATTAAGTAATTCATTGAGTCTGAAAGAAACCTCAACAGAATGCAGAAAGCACTGGACGGTCGTTTCGGTCCTATATTTGGGACTCACCAGCAGTTTCAATTCTCAGTAGTGGATGCGCACTGCTGATGAGTCCCAAATATAGGTCGAAACGGCCGTCCAGTGCTTTTTGCATTCTGTTGACGTTTCTTTCAGACTCAATGAATTACTTAATTATAATTATCAAATCCTCCTTACAATTTCTATCATATATATATATATATATATATACACACAGTGTAACCCGGATATAAGAGACCCGGACATAAGAGAAACCCGGATATAAGAGAGATTTTCTCTGGTCTCAAATTAGAGCCTGTGTTAATAAAACAAAATAGACCAAACCCGGATATAAGTGAAACCCCGATATAAGATACTTCTTCTCCGGTCCCGACAACTCTCTTATATCCGGGTTACACTGTATATATAAAATTTACCCGTCACACCATATATATATATATATATATATATATATATATATATATATATATATATATATGTATGGTGTTGTCACAATTTTATACTTTAATTTCGCGCATGCGCGTTGTTCGTTTGTTTTTTATTTTGTCGCCTGCACTGTATAGTATGTTTAGTTGGGCATCATCTGTGAGAAGAAGAGCATGGTGACACAATTCCCTCCGCCAAAAATTTGGAAAGGGCTCCCTGTACTGCTTGGAATTTGCGCCGGAAGCTCCAATACAAACATTTCAGTTCTCTCTTCGTTATGTAAGACCATTTAAAGAAACTTTTCTCGATCAATTTATTTATTGTTGCTATTGGGTCATTTTTTATTTCTTCCTCCTTTCCATTTTTCTCTCCTCTTTTCTCTCCTTAATTTTTTCATTTTTTTTTTATTTTTCTTTAATTATTTTCTTTTTTTTTCTCTTTTTCTTATTATACATCTTCTTTTTTGTTTCTCTCCCCACACCATTCTCTTTTTTATCGCTGTATATCTGTCTGGATGAATTGATTCCACTTCTTTAAATATTCGGTCTGAACAGATGACTATAACAATATTCATGAAATAAATTATACCCATTACGGAAATTTAATGTATTTGCTTAATGTATCATTAGATATATATATATATATATATATATATATATATATATATATATATATATATATATATATATATTGGACGTAAAATATAGCGATAAAAAAGCACCACTACGTTACTGAAAACTCAAAAACCAAATAGAATAAATAAAAATAAACAAAATAAAATGTAAGTAAATGAATGAACACATTAACAAATCGCCCCGCTAAAATAACAGTTACAACTACTAAAAATAAGCATAAATAAGCAAAAACAAGTAAAACTAATCAATCCAATTAAATAAATTAAAAAATGTTCACCCGCCAAAATAAGGGAATAGACTACGGCAAGCAATCTAAACATTAGACAAATAAATAGTTTTAATTATCTTTCCAACCCCCCCCATTTTTACGACGTTAATAAAACATCAAAAAACGATAAGAATAAATAATACAAAATGAAAAACAAGTAAAATAAATTAACCCAAACAAATAAATAAATAAACGAGCAACTCCCGCGCAAAATAACCGCCAGTATAGATTACCCACAATGCACCACTGACCCATGTATATAAATAGCCGAGGAAATATCCAGCATTTCCGGCCTGACGATTGCGTTCAGCATGAAACAGCCTGCCACCTCTGAGTGTTGACTTCAATGTATATATATATATATATATATATATATATATATATATATATATATATATATATATATATATATATATATATATATCACATCATGAGTACCGATGTTAATAAAATAGTACTCGGTGTAATATGACAGAAATATAAATTATAAATTAATAATTATACACTTTTTCTCGTTGGTAACAAGACTCGGAGTTTCATGTACCACGCAATCTTCACATTTTGAATTGAGACAGACATGAGTTTCAGAGTCGTGTTACCGGTGAAGAAATACCTCTCTCTCTCTCTCATATATATATATATATATATATATATATATATATACATATATATATATATATATATATATATATATATATATAACTTGTAAAATTCTGAAAATATTTCTGTATAAATTCCCCATTCAATATAAACATCCTTGCATGCATTTCTTAAAAAAAAGCTTCAAAGAAAGCTTTTTTTGCTTTTTTTTTAATTATAGAAATCTTTTTTACTTTTGCTATTGTTCAAAGTTTTTTACAAAAAAATATTTGATTTGGCTTGTATTTGACATTCACTGAAAGCGCAAATGATATCAATAAATGATATTTCGCAATCGAAAAACAAAAGAAAATTGAAATTCCGTGATGAAAATGAAAACTTACGTATGCTCTTCGTTCAAACATCCTCGCACTGTACTTAAATAATTTCGTGGTTATTTCTAAGAGAGAAACATTTCGATAAACAATTCCGAAGTAGGAAGAATAACAATAAATTATTTATATATGCGTTTATAAACTAAACGGTGAAAAACGTTTCTCTTTCTTATTTCTTTGTAAATTTTCAGTCACCGTTTAAGTTATTTTTTATTTTATCTAAAATATTGAAACTGAACACCGATATATTTTATCTGTATGCGTGCACGAATAGATAACAATTTAAAGAAAAAGAATAGGTTAAAATATAATTGAATCAAAAGTGTCTGACAGAAAAATGAGATCGATTGGAAAATGACTTAAGAAATATACGGAATGAAACAAATATTGAGAATAGAACGAAAGAAAAAGAATGAATGAACGAACGAAAGAATGAAAGAATGAACGAACGAAAGAACGAACGAACGAACGAACGAACGAACGAACGAACGAACGAACGAACGAACGAACGGAATAATGAACGAACAGAAGAATGAACGAAGGGAAGAAAGACAGAATGAACGAACGAACGAAAAAAATGAACGAAAGAAAGAACGAATGAACCAAAGAAAGAAAGAAAGAACGAACGAACGAAAGAAAGAAAGAACGAACGAACGAAAGAACGAAAGAAAGAAAGAACGACCGAACGAAAGAAAGAAAGAACGAACGAAAGAAAGAACGACCGAAGGAAAGAAAGAAAGAATGAACCAAAGAAAGAACGAACGAACGAAAGAACGAAAGAAAGAAAGAATGAACGAACGAAAGAACGAAAGAATCAAAGAACGAAACAAAAATGAATGAAAGAAAATGAATGAAAGAAAAATGAATGATAGAAAAAGAAAAGAAAGAAAAAGAGAGACAGAAAGACAAACTATTAACAGAAAGAAAAAAAGAAATACTGAAATAAAAAAAGAAAAAGAATAAAAGAATGAAATAAAGAAAACAGAAAGAAAAAACTGACACACAGAGACATGAAGATGTACAGAGTGAGAGAGTAACTTAAAAAGAAATAACTATTTTGAAAGACTGGGACAGTTTTATGTACATAAGTATATGCGACATATAACTTATCTAAATGAGCACTTCGACGTCGTGCAATGGTTAGCAAGCTTATCTCGCTATATCAGCACTGAGTTAGATACTTTTTCGATTTCATATTATCGGCCTTGCGCAACTTCGGCGTGTTATCACGGTTAGCAAGTTTCTCTCTCTAGAACAATTACGATTGAAGAATGAGTTCGATCCTCACTGGGTGTTCCATACTTTCGACCTTGTGCCACATTATGTTTCGCTTAATAAATAACTATATATTATTAGTTAAACAGACTACTGTTCGATATTTATGACTGAAACTGAAGAACTAAACACCGTGGATATAAAAACCGTCAGCGGATAGCTGATGATCATTGTAGGCGCCTTAAGCGATCATCAAATATGGTCTCCATGCAGGGTTGATTTCTATGTCCAAAATGTGAAAGAAATAATTTAATCGTACCGGCATTTGTATTTGGCATGCGAAAATATCTATTAAACATAGCTACCGGATTTCGTCATGAACAGTGTTTGGTTTGGAAACCAGCTACGGCTTAATCGTATTGTATTGCTCGACACAAAACTGACATCGACATTTTTTCAGCCATCAACACTGTTTACTTTCCCATCTGCCACTTCCTTCATTTACCCCTCCCCCTTTTACTTTGCGAAATAAAAAAATAATAATAAAAAAACACCTTGCGCTTCCAATGTTTCCTTGTCGAGCAGCAAAGCGGCTTACGTGAGTATATTGCTGTGGCCTCTGCTTAGGAAATTCTCTCTACTGCCAGGTGATCGACCGAACCACACCGCAGTGAAGAGAAACCTTAATTCTATTGCAATGCTTAAGTTGATAACACATAAACATCCGTAGCAATACAACGAAAAAGATTCATATCCAGAGAAAAAGGGAAAAAGAAATCATTGACTATATACGAGGACAGGTGAGTGACCTAAAATGTATTGACATCGCGGAGTCAGACAAATAGTAATGGTGAGATTAGCAGCTTCTTTAGAAGAAAATATTTGGCGTCCATCGACTTAGCAGTCAGCATTACTTCTGGTTGGAATATATAAAAATAATATTGCGCTTCAAACAGTTTTTCAAGTCCGCTAACAATTATCGATTTTTCTAGCATTGATGATGGTTTCTTTACTCGCCTTTTGATTAAGGTAGTGAGAAAGTCAGGATCTTGAATTCGTCAGTGTATATTCGAGTTACATATGCTATCCATTTTAAACGTTGCTGCTTTTGAAAGTCTTCAAGTAATTTGGTTTCTGTTAATTGCTAAAATTCTGTAATGCGTTAATAAACATAGTAGCAGTAGCAGCCCTTAATAAACGTTGTATCAACAGCAGCCCTGGGGTATAAAATAACAAGCAAAGGCTAAAGTAGCTCTCTCTTCCGGGTGTCCTTCTTTCGAACTAGATGGTATGAACATATTACACTGAAGCTAAAACGCCTGTGAATGCATTCCACTAAAACACACCAACATAGTAAGTCACACTCACATATATTCAACAATATTTCTTTGTGTACGCAATTTACTTCCAGGAAAAGAAACTCTTGTTTAAAACTTTCTTTTTGTTAATTTTGTTTAATAAATATTATCTTGTATGCAAATCAATTGGTTTCTTATTTTGTGCATGTACCCTTTTCCACCACCATTAATCCATGTATTGTAAAATATTCTCGTAAGAAACATTACACATTTATTTTGAAGTAGCCAACACACAAGTTCTTTGCAATTCTATGCCGAGAGTTTACGAGATCTGACGAACGCCATGATGATTTATATTGACCAACTCTTCCATATTTAGTAACCTATTTTAGTCTCTCATAAGATTATAAATATAAAGAACACCATTAAATTTCCTATTAAAAATAAGAACTTAGTAATGATTGTATTTTTGCCATCATTCCTGATACAAGTTCTGCTTGTGTTCACGCAAACTCTTCAGGTAGGTGACCTGCTGATTCATCCTATACATTTTAGCTGCGAGTGTCAAATATTTCTTAATCCTGCTTTCTTATTATGTGCCCCATAACTATCCCTTTTCTTATTCTAAGTGTCCTTTTTGTTTCCATTTTGCTATTTTGTTTCTTCATTGCTTACACACTTCGTGAATGGGAAACAGTTGGACTAATATATAAAGACAATCCCAGAGACACTGGTGGAAATGATGCTTCGAAATTCCACGAGATTATAAGAACATTTTTTTTTATCTATCTGTCCATCTGTTTTCGCAACTTACCCGTCATAATTGTCTCTCCTGGTTTCTTTACACATTGTCCTACGAATCACTTCACGTAACTCTGTTTATTTAGCTACGGGGTGATACCCAGTACAAATACTAGGCAAACATAAGTGAAAAATTAATCTTCTAAAAAAGGTCGTAGTTTTTTTTTTCCTCAGGCCTAGTTATAGAGCAACTTTAAACCAGAATTAGAGGTCTATCTCAAATCTGGTCGTTCCGCTGGGAACACAACTTTTTACAGGTTGCTTGTGTTCATTTTGTACTAATTCTTCCCGCTCTCTGACCCATTGACAGATACTTAAAAATATCTGGCATAATGCGCTGGCTGGTGAGAAGGGACTCGGTGAATAAATATTGTGTCAAATCATTCGCCTATAACTCATCTAATGCTCAGTTAGTAATGCTAAAACAATGTACAACTTCTTGTTAGTCCTGACAATAGCCAGTCACTTTTGATAGAACATGGTGAATTTCCTTTCATGATTTCGCAGTTCGATTTTTAAACTAATGCACATGTTGAAGAAGTTTAATGGGCGCCTACATAAACGCTTAATTCTAAGAAATAATTTTTTAGTTTTATGTTATAATCATTTATTATTTTTTCCGTATTGCTATCGATTAAACTCTCCAGATCACAAATAACAAACTTAAAAAAACAAAAAAATCCAAATTTTAAGAGGCGAGGTTCAGTTTTCTATGTAAATTCATTGTGAATTTTTCTCACTATGCAAGCCCCTCAGTCAGTTATGTGCCATGCGTGATAGACGCATAGGCGATTATGAATCTTGAAATGACTGACGAGGCAGATTTTTTTCCCGCAGTAGGTTGCCATTTTTTTCTGCGGTAGACCAATTACTATCCAATGGTCTAGAACCCAGCCTATCCTACTATATGCCTATAACTGGAGTGGGGGAAGAGGATTCATACCTTTACCAAGGTCATTAGCACGTAAGTAGATGTAATGGATTCGACTGAAATTCGAACTCGGTTCTATGATTCCTCAATCCGAGCAGCTATTCATTGCTCTACCGTGCCTCCTCTATGCAAGCCCCTACCCCACCAAAAAAGGGGAAACAACAACAACAACAACAACAATAATAATGTGTACATAGTTCCGGGTTAAAAGCTGAAACCGAAAGTTACATTCTTGCTTCACAAGACCAATGACCAACTAGAAATTTCCAAGAACACATTAAAAAATTGTGTTACCACAAAATGAAGATTCTGTAATAAATATTCAGACAAACTGGACCATCTTGAATCAGGTTGCACGGCACTGACACCTACTGAATATAAAAGCCGACACGACAGAGTGGCAAAATATCTGCATTGGAAAATATGGCAAGAAACCCGCAAGAAATTGGTATGAACATCACCTAGACCTGGTTACAGAGATAAGAAATGTAACAAGTTTATGGTACTTTAAAACAGACATGTACAGAACAATCAAAGCTAATCACCCAGGCATTGTGATCAGAGACAAAGAAAAATATGCCTTCTTATTGACATTGTAGTCCCAGCAGACAGTGATGTATCTTTGGAGATCTTCAAAACCTATCAACGTACAAAGGCCGTGAAAACGAAATCTTAAAAATGTGACACGCGAGGAGATAAAAAATTCCAGTTGTAGTTGGAGCTCTCGGTTTGTTTGGAAAAAGTTACGATAGACTCATCGAATGGATTCCAAGCCTTAAGGAAATACAAAAAAATTGTACTCAGAAGTACAGCTCTTACCTTAGGAAGAGCTTTATCTATGCAAAATATGCGTGATCTTTGTTTTTTTTTTAAATTTTGTTTTGTTTATAAACGCTCAGAGGAAAATGTCATAATGTCATTTCTGATGTTAGGTCTCTAGTTGGGACCCGGAAAGAAATGCGTATTCAGCAGAAATCAAAAGAAATAAGATATAAGAAAGTAAATAAATGCTTTAAATTCATAATTCGCAGCTGCATGACAAATATTTGAAATGTAACAGAAGAGGAAAGAAAGTAAATAAAAACATGCTTTACACAATCTAAATATCAACATTGTATTTTTGCTTTTTTTTTACGTAACAAACTGAATCCCCGACTATAAGATATGAGAAACTTATGAAAAGAAAATATTATTCCAAATCTGGAGTGTTTATTCAATAGTAATATGACAAACATTTTTTTTAAAGTTATTACTTGGTACGTTACTGAACAAAAGTCATTTAGCGATATTTAATAAATCGAGTTTAGCACACCCGAAGAGCAAAGGTGTAAAGAAAGGGGAAAAGACTGAATTATATCAATCTCCTAAGGAGGTGGATGTTTCTTTGAAAAATATCATTAGGCAAGGTGGAGTAATGGAGAGTGGCTCGGATTGAGGAATCGGAGAACCGAGTTCGAATTACAGTCGAATCCATTGCATTCACTTATTAAAATTGTGCTTATGTGCTAATACTCTTGGGAAAGGTGCGAATCCTCTTCTTCTCCCCTAGCTATGGCTAAATAGCAAACAGACCGAGCTGCTTGCATAGCAACAGGTCTACCGCAGAAAGAAATGGTAACCTACTGCGAGGAAAAAATAATCTGCCTCGTCAGTCATGTATCGAAAGATACATGATCGCCTAAGTTTGAATTACGCATGCCACATAACTAACTGAACAGGCTTTTATCTGGGATTGGAAAACGGTCTTTGAAACTAACGTTAAATATTTATTTCTGCCATGTGATCTGATGCAAAAGTTACTAAAAAAATAATCCACCAGCTTTCGACTAAACCATGGGTCCTGATTGTGGTAGTTTTTCTAAAACCAATTTCATTTTGCTCGATCATTTTGTTTGGATTTGAAACTCTTAACGTGCCTCAGTGTGAGGTAGTCATCAGCACCGAACCTCACTGTGTATACTATACCTGTGACCTTGTACCAAACTAGGCTAAGTTCAGTAAATAAAGACACGCGACTTCTATATATCTCCTTTATTGAATCGTTTGCTTTATCTTTCAGTGGCGCCAAAGTTATTCGCGTGGGCTATTCATCGTTTTCGCTTGTTATCGAGTAGGAAAAGGTCGAGGCCCGGAAATTACACCGGCATCTGTTTAGGAAATTGTTCTTGCGGCCGTTCGCTTAAGCAAATATCGATGCAACAAAAAAAAAAATAAAATAAAAAAAAAACGAAGAGCTCTTTTGACATCTTTATATCTATTATTCCTTCAAAACATAGCTATATAAGAAATAGCCTTTTTTTAGCTTACCATTCGACATTGCGAAAATTCTCATCGATATTTCAGACAATAGATCTGGGCGCTTGATGCAGAGCAATAGTTAAACTATTTCACTCTTTAATGTATGGATTTGAGAATTCACAAAATATCCCACTGTTTAATGCTTGTGCCATGCTCATTGAATATTTTGTAAATATTTCGGTTGCCTCTCGCTTGTTTTATGTTTATCGAACTACAGGGTGGCCTGAAATTCTTGTCACTCCCTACCAAAAAGTAATGAGAACAATAGAATAATTAATACAGTAATACAAAGCACATTACTAGATCCAATTTATTCATTTTTATTGAAGCTGTCACACATCGAGAAGTCTGAAAACAGATATGGAGGAAGAAGAGCAAATATAATGAAATAATTCGAAACCATAATAACGAAATGATTCGAAACAAAAATAATAATAATTAGAAACCATAATAATAAATTCGAAAGCATAATGATAAATTTCGAAACCATAATAAAATGATTTGAAAACGTAGTAACAAGAAAAGGAGTGTATAACCTGTTTCTGATACCTGCTCTTCCGAGCACAAACGTACAAATTGTATATATAACATATAAAAAAGTAATAAAAAACGAACAGCCAGGGAATCAGCAAAGAAGTAAAACAATCACATTCTTATTATAGTAAGGCCTATCAACCTTTCCTTCTTCTTGCAGAGAGAAGGCGGACCGATTAGTCATTATTTTTTAACTTCTTGTTTAACGTTGCTAATGTTTTGATTCAACTCTTTACGGTGATTTATTTTTTTATTGTTCTTGCTTTCATTCAATCTCTTGTGTTATTTCTTACACAGAAATAATACTGTGTAAGTTATACACAATTTCAATATGTCCGTTTTCGTCGTAATAATAAAAATATTTCAACAGTAAACTCACAAGGGATAAAAATATACGAAGGATTGATTTCAGAATGACGAGTCTAAGATAATTATCTCTGGATACAGTAGAGTTTAACGACTCAAGTCCTGTATACAGACTCGACTGAATAAAGAAAGTGTTAACTGTGTTTGTTAGAATGGCACGTTTATAGGAAATTATTTCAATCTATCTTTTCGAATCACACCCAGCTATGTGTGAAAGGCAGTCTGGGTTCACTAACCGTCGCTGGAAACCAGTAAACTAGAATAACCCTGAATTCAAGACCGGTATGTAGCCCTGAAGAAGCATATACTGTGCAGTCATTGTAAAGATTATTTAATTCACAGTTAGCTGCAGTGATGGGGTAGTGAACTCTGATCTCTACTGAGGTCGATTAATAAAAGATGTCTACTTTGTTAACAGTTGGATATAGTCAAACCGGTGTAGTGTATCGGATAGCGTCCCAAAAGAGAACACTGCGTGTCGTGTTCAAATAACAAGCTAGACTGTTTTTCTCTCGTACTAATGTCCTTGCGTAATGCATAAACCAGTTTTTCTCCACACCAATCCAAAATGGATAAAATAGCAGTGGAAAACCGAGATATCTAGCTTTGTGGGGTAACCAATTTAACAGAAGGAAAACACTGACTTTTAAAACGCGAGGAAGTGAAACTAAAATCGCACAACTCTATTTCCCCAAGGAAGTTTAGTAATTTACGGACAATAAAAAGACGGAATCTATGGAGAGGCATAATCCTTTATACCATGAAAGGTCATGGCTTTTAAAGCAGCTATGTCGCATTGCTACATTGAGGTATTTAGTTGTTTAAATGAAGGAGCAAAACCGACGAGATTAATTAATTTTACTGCATGCCGACCCCCATCTGCATGTTATAAAGACGACGTAGCAAAAGATTGCTGGAAAGGGAATTTTAAATTATTTCTCATGCGAAGCATTATTTACTCATAGTATCTTCAGGTTATAACTTGATTAGCTTCATTCTCGACTTCTTTGATTGTTAACCATTCCAGTAATTTCCAGTTATTTAGATATTTCTATAACAATTCATCTGTTTTCAATGTGTAACTTTCCTTCATCACGGAATAAGCATTTTAGCAAGAAGGTGAAATAAAGAGTTATTAAGAGCAAATATTAGAATAGTTGTTCTATGTATTTATAGGAATGAAGTAATTGATAAAACAATGTATCTTACCAAACAACTTTTCTTCAATAGATTCTTATGTCTGGTCACACTAGGAGTTTTACTGGTACTATTTAATCTAGTTAGCTGGCCATTCGTATTCGAGCATACCCATCTACTAGGGAGGCTAGCCAATCCATATTGCAGACGCTTGCTCATGCGCATTTGTGTCAACAAATACAACACCCACAGAGCCCACCTATGGTTTATACTGCAACTATGCTGAGCAGATCTTAGTTGCATTTTCTGGGAAAGAACGTGATATCTCACGTGATCAACAATTTTAACAAAACCAAGCTCTCGATGACTTCGTGCTAGCACATATATCGACGGCTCCCTAAGGGTTCCGTTTGTCCTATTTCACTCACAACGATTTGTTCAACCCGTGGTATGTTTTTCAGGCCGTTTCCAAAGGTGGTGAAATCCATCACGCCAATCCGATAAGATCAGGAAGTCTCCTTCCTGCCAAATCGACCATTGTGAGATTCGAACCCTGGTCTCATGGTTCGAATACGAAGGTTCTAACCACTCAGCCACGTGCCCATAATTTAACCTAGTACTAAATGCTCGGTGACTAAACCGTTTACCCCACCAGGATTTTCTGATGAGGAGAGGGACTAGACACCTAGCAAGATTAAAATCAAGAACTGTCAACTGTGCTGAAGAACTTTCTTATAAGATCAACGATTATCTAGAAATGTGTGGTAAACTGGGCTCAGTCGGTATACATACAGCCAGTACAGGGATGACATGACATTTGTGGATGGAAGGCTTCCGAGAGTGAAGCCAACAGCAACTGACAAGAGCTACCCACCGCCCCGGCCAATGGAACCAGCGGCCACATGTCCGTAACCAATGCTGCCCTTCGAATTGGAGGACATCGGCTGGGGCTTTTCCTTAGAGAAGGATGAGAGCCGTCGATCTACTTCCCTAAGTCACGCTACGCATAAATTAATCCCTATTCGGCTTTTAACCCTAATGTGTGGAGAGAACTGGTCAGCCGCTCAACTCTTGATCACAATCGAGCATGGGACTGATGATGATAATTTTACAACCAATCAATGAACAAGAGAGGAATTTACTGAAGTTATATCCAGTTTTCTATTTGCATGCAATGCTTAATAATTAATGGACAACCTGATCATTGGTCAGGACGAGTGTAATGCGTATTGAAGATACTGATATTGGTTTAATGTTTCGGCTTTATGTTATCTGTAGTTAAGAGAAAATGATTATACTTTATTTTGTAAGTTTATTTTGACGTTAAAATATTTTTTGTTGTTTTGGATGACTCCTCTGAACATTTGGAAGGTCATTCAGTTCAATCCGATAGTTTTAATCAACAAACATCTCAATTAAATGGTTTTATTTGTGGAAAAAAAATCAATTTAAAAAAAAGTAACACAACTCAGATTTTTTTTCCTATTTCGTTCGCAGTTCAATAAAATTAAAGGAAAATATTTCAACATCGCATACACACCCAAAACAGAATTCTTACTATATAAATCTATAAAAAATATTTTTATAATTTACGTTAGGATTTTGTATATGCGCGCATGTGTGTAAGGAAATAAAAAAATATGTTCGTCTGTTTTATAAGAGATGCAACTAAATTCTCTGTTATTTCTCTTAGGCATTTTGTCTCCAGACCAAAGGAGTGGTTTCCATACAACCATCAATCGAACAATTTATTTTTCATATCAATAATCAAAAAAAAAAAAAAAAAAGAAAAAAGAAATATATACATATATATCTATTCCAGTTTGAAATAGTTTCTTTTGATCGTTGTTATTTAGTATTGTTATGAGTTTACTAAAAGAATCATCTCGAAATGATAGCAATTAAAATTTATTGGCAATATTATTTATACTATGACAAAATACAGAACAGACGAAAAATAACCTCTTTCCAATTAGAATAATTAAGAGGATGGTGAGAAGTAAATTTTTATCTGAGGCGTCAAATGTTGATTGTTCGATCAATATTTTTGAACAGTCTATTTTATTTTGATTAGAATATGCACCATTCACTTTTGCGAAGAAGCTTTTTTTAACGTAGCTACACACCCTGACTTCACGCCGAACGTTTTCAATAGAAAACAGTTGAAATCGACAGAAAAACAACATGTCGTCTCCAACTTTTTTAGTTTAGAAGAAATGTACGTGGTCCGAATACGCAATTGCTTCAAAAAAGAAAATCTCTCTCTCTCTCTCTCACACACACTGATGGATTTTACAAACAAATTGCGAAGTAAATTAAAAAAAAAAAAAAAACAAATGATGCCTGAGTACACATCAATCTATTCTGACTCGTGTTTTCATCATTTTTTTTTATTTTAATATCTATAGCGTTTCCATTTTGTAGTGTCTAGAATTTTTCCTTTGATTGTCGTATATGTTATGCTTCTGGGAAAATTGAACTGAGCTTTTCAATCAATCCTTTGAATATATTCGATTATGGTTATTATCAGATTCATCTATTTAACCAGTTAATCACCCTCGTCAAGTCCGGTATCATTTATTATAACAAAAATAAAAATGTGGTATTATTTATTAAATAATCGGATATTTTCAGTTAATTCAACCCAAATAATATACATTTATTTATTGCAAATATTAATTCACCCCAAGGATTATAAATTTTAAATCAAAGTGTTTTAGTTTTTTTTTATTTAAATTTTTGGCATTCTTGAAATAATAAATTTTAAATCAAAATTTGTTTAACTTACCTCGCAACATCACGAACCCTCAGAATGAAAAATTACAAAAAATAAGGTAGTTATTCACATTTCATAAGTACGGATGATATTCAAGTACTTAGAGAGAATTTTTTTACAATTAAAAAAAATCTGTTTGTGGTTTGTTTATCAGAGTGAGTGCGAAAGTAGACAACGCCCTTGGAAATAGCGCAACCCAGTCGCTGAGTTCAATGCACTGGGAGTATTTGATTTAAATTTTAGTAAATTTAAATTCTTTTTATTTTGGTGTGAATTAACAGAAAAGATTCAAACAATCTATCATTAATTATAGAAGTTTTAAAAAAAAAATCTGGTAATAATTATAAAAATCGAAACCCGGTAATATTTACAGGTTTCTAAAAAAAAAAAAAAAAAAAAAAAAAAAAACACGCACAAAAAAACTGGTTAATTATTGTCGAAAAAAAACAAAAACCTTCGACGCAGAAAAAAAATGGGGGGGACCCAGAAGAGAGCAGCAACAGCCTGATAAGGGTTGCAAAAGGAGTCCTCCTACTGCGACCTCCTCCAACTAGGTCTAGTAACAGCGTAAGGAAAAAAAGTAATATTATTAATATTAATTTTTATTTATATATATATATATATATATATATATATATATTTTAAATAAAAACAGACCACTTTAAGGTTCCATATAATAAATTATTTCACCACAGCCCTTCCAAAGGACAGTGGATCATCAGATTTATTTCCAAAGTTGAAATGAAAAAATGAAAATATATTTACACATTTATGACGGGCAATAATAAATCTGATGATCCACTGTCCTTTGGAAATAAATCTGATGATCCACTGTCCTTTGGAAATAAATCTGATGATCCACTGTCCTTTGGAAATAAATCTGATGATCCACTGTCCTTTGGAAATAAATCTGATGATCCACTGTCCTTTGGAATCCTTATTATTGCCCGTCATAAATGTGTAAATATATTTTCATTTTTTCATTTCAACTTTGGAAATAAATCTGATGATCCACTGTCCTTTGGAAGGGCTGTGGTGAAATAATTTATTATATGGAACCTTAAAGTGGTCTGTTTTTATTTAAATTATTAGCTCTGTTTTACATTGAGCTCTCTGGATTCTATCCTCATTGGGTCTACCCATACGGATTACCTAGTTTTTCCTAAACTAAATATATATATATATATATAGGTCACATATATATATATATATATATATATATAGGTCACATATATATATATATATATATATATATATATATATATATATATATATATATACGTCACATCAATAGGTCACTTGCTTCCTGTTTAGCCGGCATATTTCCCCCGAGACTGAGGCAACCCGTCCGTAAGTACCCCCCTCTCTATCTTTCTCTTTTCTTTTCTTAACATTATAGGTTTATAATAATCCAGTTTATACTTCTTAATAGCCTGAATCCCAAAATTGGTTAGTAATGCGGCTTGCCAAGATATTTAGAGAAATAATATTCGACTGCTTTCGCGTTGACTTCTTTACGGCTTTTTAATTCAAATCCCCCGTCTCCTGTATTGGCCGCCTCGCAATCACCACCGTTAGTGCGAAAATAAACCACGGACGAATAGGCCTCTATTTGAACTCGGCTCGCCGAATGCACTTCCTAACAGCGTCGATAACCTTTATGCTACCCAGTTCTATTATTTCGCTATACATGTTAAGTTATACCAAATGCAAAGTATGCTTGCATTGTTCCCCCCCTAGTATATACCAACGGCATCCTGCAAAAGAATAAAACTTCCAACATTCCAGTTAGATTTTCATAGACTCGCCTATGAACTGAAAAGTGATTGAATTTTCTGTTTTAGCTTTCGACATTAAGCAGCACCAAAAGGGTTTATATGACTTTAGCTTAACCAACTAAAACTAAATATTAAATATTTCTTCTTACTGACATTTTCCTCCGACTTCCATTTTATTTTTCTTCAATATTTAATTAACCAAAGCAAATAGGTTCCTGCTAGCCGGGAATTAAAAGTGTAGTGGTTCAATTCGGTTTCGTTTGTTTTGTTTTCCGGCATATCAATTTCAATGGATTATTTAAATGTCGACAAAATTGTTATTGCTGGTTAAATTTTTTTCAAAAATGTATTGCTGGTAATAATTTTTCCTTCAAAAAATTCTATTTCTGGTATTTTTTTTTCTTCAAGAATCTATTGCTGGTAATAATTAAAAAAAAAATGTATAGCTGGTAATTTAAAAAAAATTATTTCTAGTATTTTTTTCAAAAATATATACTAGTAATATTTTTCACAAGTGTATTGCTGGTAATATATTTTGTTCATTTTTCTTCAAACATTTCTTGCTGGGAATAATGTTTTACAAAGTTTTTCTGGTATTCAAATATAATTTTACACTTTCATAGTGTTTTGACCCCAGTTTGTGGGTTAACTATTTGCCCATAGCTGGGAATCTATCAGGTGCTCCCACCCCAGGTCAGGGTCGACCTGAGAACACCAGTAATGAAGCGGTGGTTCCACGCTCCTCAAAAACTCCTAAACAGAGGCCTCTTGTTGACATAGTTTATCATCATCCCAAGGACGCTACAACAATTCAAAATTCGGATAATATATGAAATCGTACACTGAATAATAAGGATATTTGATTTCAGTAGAGCAGTGTGGATAGACATAGAAAACACGTGCAGAAACGGGGTGATCCAAAATACAAACTATCCGAATAATTAATTGGATAGAAGCTTCCCAAATTTAGGCATTTGTTGGCAAAAAATATTGCCTTGAGGACACACGGTCCAGTGGATAAATGTGTTGGCTAGATCCAGTAGTGGTGAAACAAAAATCTGAGACACCCGGAAGAAGTATAGCACGTAGTGAATATTGCTATGAAGATGAGGGTAAATACTGGAAAGGAATAATTGTGATTTTAGTACCTTCAGTAGCAATTCCAGTGAAATTTCACGGCCTCGGAGACAATTGTATCATGAATTAGTGGAGGGATTCACGATGGATCCTCTATGTAGGCGCTCTTTTGGGGCTTGCGCGTCAGCGGTAGATTAACTCAGCTTACCTGGCGATTGATTCGGAACGTGCTATCTCTCAATGAGGTAGCCTTCAGAGTGTGATGAGCGGATTTGCCTGACTGTCATCGGTTTGACCTTGGTTTAGAGGAAACGGCTTCGCACGCCTTCTACATTATCTTCAGGTGCGTCCGTTCTGCGACTATTTCAGCGGGTTGACAGCTCGTATTGATCCCTAACTTCTCGTTCCCATCGATCTCGCATACGCGTACGATAACGTGTCGACCCCTTTCTCCGGGGCGAAACGAATGGTGTTTCTCACGTTGCTAGACGTGGCAAGAATGGTGATGTGGACGTCGCGGATGGAGGTAATCTAGCGATACAAACGCTATTCTCATCAGGATCTGGCCCGATTCTTAGGGCATCAGCTCAAGATGAAGATCAGAACTGATAGAAAGCGTTTGTTATCGACAGATTTCAACGAGAGGTGGGTAAATATGGCAAGCTTGGTTTGTGTGAACGGGGCCTGTCTAATTTTTAAGTCCCCTTTGATGCAACGGGGCTGTTTCAGTGAACTCTTCTCTTAAGATAGAATTCTTTGTTTACTTAGTTAATGTGAGTAAGTGTTGTTCCCGGCCTGCTCTCCATATTCTCTTTTGTTCTGATTCATATCGTGATTCCCAACCTTTCCAGTTTGTTTTTCTCCCGACTGGGTCAGTCTTAAATTTCCCCACTCCGTCATTTAATTTTTTTATCCTTCCCTCTCAGTGAGCGAGCTTCTTGATTCTGTCCAAGGACAGAATACAGCAGCCGGCCTCATTTTTGTGAGGTAGACGGGTCCTACAAGCATCTATTCTTTTTAGTTTTATTATTTTTAGTTTTGTTTTTTGAGTTCATCGGGTCTCCATCATTTCATGATTATTATATTTTTTTTATATACTTTTATAATAAAAACGAGACATTTTTGAACTGTTAAAAGGTTTATGTCAGGGTTTTTTTTTATTTTGTAGATTCCCTGCGAACATGTGGCAAATGTAAGATTTAATGATAATGGAGGAGTTCTTGTAGTGAATGAATAAATTGTAATGGATGATTGGATCGTAGAACTGGATTAACTAGGTCTAGCATAGTTAATGCTGACAAGCCTTACCCCACTTCGGCCTTGTTTATTTCTGTATAAAATGACATTGACAATATCCGAAAAATAACTTCTTTTATCAAATAGTTTATTTCCAGTGAAGGTTTACTGTGTGACATTCATTAATCCAGGTATTTTTCAGTTAGAATAGATTATTCTCGGCTTCTCTGAGAAATTAACTATTAAAGGAATGTTCATTTATCCCATGTTTAATTATTCATTCAAAGTAATCAGTTCTCCATGTAAATGTCACTTGCCCGTAGTTCTAATTAATCCCCTGAGAAATTCTTAGGGATAGTTTCGCTTGATTGTAAGGATTTAATGAGATCGCATCTGGTGTCAAATACTCTTGAAACTGAATAAGTATATTAGATTTATTAAACGAAAAATACACGGAATTGTTGTAGAGTTGATCAGATTCCTTATAACTATTTCTCTCAGCCAAGATGTAGGTCTTGCGTAACGACTAAATGCCCGGAGAATGGGATCGACGAAGCGAGTTCAAACTCTGGCTCGGGCATTCATTTACTCGCTTCACACTACTATTGGTAAAGAAGGCATCAGTAAGACAGAATTTATTGTTGTTTACAAAGTAGACAATCCAAGAACTCCGTATTTGGGGCGTTCAAATCAATCAGGTACACAAAATTTAATTTTGTAGTTTGTAACTGGCGGCAGAAAATATTACTCTGAAATCCGATAACACAAAAGATTGATTTGTTTTTTAACGGTTTATCAACCCTTTGACGTCATTTAAAGACAGAAAACATTTTCATATTGAGAGCAAATGTTTTTGAGATAATGGTTTTAGTGATACAAATCTTACTAATTAACCCATTGATGGATTCATGCATTTACCAATGGTATTTCCGCTTAGGTGAATATAACAAACTAAACGGAAATTAGAACTTTGCTCTTCGATCGCCAGTTCCGAGACATTAACCATTACACCACCCTCACATCCAATATTACAGCACCTGGTATTCCAAAGCTGTCACCATCTAGTTACTGACTAGGCGCGACGTTGCTCAACTTCGGTGATCGTAGCGTAACCTGTGTTTCAACTTGATGTAGTTGTAAGCTTCTATCGCAAAAGAATAGCAAAATATGCATTCCAGGAAATACGCAAAATATTATGACGTAATAATGTTTTGTTGGAAACAATCAAAAGCCTTATGAACTGCTATGTGCTACATCCTATAAAGCAGTGAATGTTGATCTCACTCCGCACAGGTGAAGAAGATATGGACGACGCGAATGGAGGAAGTCTTGCGAGGCAACAGTCTTTCGCATCAGGATCTGATCCGATTCTTTGAGCATCAGCTCAGGATGAAGATTAGAACTGATAGAAAACGATTGCATTCAACAGTCTTCAGTGAAAGGTGGGTAAAAGAGGTGAGCTTGGTTCGTTTGAACGGGGCTAGCCTTGATTTTCTTTTCTAGGTCAACCTAAGTCACATCGGGGTGGTTTCCTCCCGTTTCATCTTTTCATGATTAGAATTTTAAGTATTTTATTATCATCAAATTTTTATGGTGTGGGGCGCGTTTTTGTAGGTCCCCCTGGTGAGGATGTGGTATCATGGTGTATGGAGGATTGAATGGTGACGGACGAATGCTTGTGGTGAATGTGTCAATTGTAATGTATGAATGGGTCGCGAATCTGATTAGCTAGGTATAGGATAGTTAGTTAAGACCAGCCTTTACCACTCCCTTTTTTCGGCCTTGTGCCACAATTTGTACATTTTTGTACGAATAAATAATGTGAAGAAGAGTTTTCAAAAGATAAAGTTCTAGTTCTAGCGTGGACGCTATAATACCATGGACAGCGCAGGTGAATGGCTAATAGGTTATGGATAATGTACCAATCACATGACATATTGAAGACGCGTGGACGCTATAATACCATGGACAGCGCAGGTGAACGGCTAATAGGGTATGGATAATGTACCAATGACATGGCATATTGAAGACGCGTGGACGCTATAATACCATGGACAGCGCAGGTGAACGGCTAATAGAGTATGGATAATGTACCAATCACATGACATATTGAAGACGCGTGGACGCTATAATACCATGGACAGCGCAGGTGAACGGCTAATAGGGTATGGATAATGTACCAATGACATGGCATATTGAAGACGCGTGGACGTTATAATACCATGGACAGCGCAGGTGAACGGCTAATAGGGTATGGATAATGTACCAATCACATTACATATTGAAGACGCGTAGACGCTATAATACCATGGACAGCGCAGGTGAACGGCTAATAGGGTATGGATAATGTACCAATCACATGACATATTGAAGACGCGTGGACGCTATAATACCATGGACAGCGCAGGTGAACGGCTAATAGGGTATGGATAATGTACCAATCACATGACATATTGAAGACGCGTAGACGCTATAATACCATGGACAGCGCAGGTGAACGGCTAATAGAGTATGGATAATGTACCAATCACATGACATATTGAAGACGCGTGGACGCTATAATACCATGGACAGCGCAGGTGAACGGCTAATAGGGTATGGATAATGTACCAATCACAAGGCATATTGAAGACGCGTGTACGCTATAATACCATGGACAGCGCAGGTGAACGGCTAATAGGGTATGGATAATGTACCAATGACATGGCATATTGAAGACGCGTGGACGCTATAATACCATGGACAGCGCAGGTGAACGGCTAATAGGGTATGGATAATGTACCAATGACATGGCATATTGAAGACGCGTGGACGCTATAATACCATGGACAGCGCAGGTGAACGGCTAATAGGGTATGGATAATGTACCAATCACATGACATATTGAAGACGCGTGGACGCTATAATACCATGGACAGCGCAGGTAAACGGCTAATAGAGTATGGATAATGTACCAATGACATGGCATATTGAAGTCGCGTGGACGTTATAATACCATGGACAGCGCAGGTGAACGGCTAATAGGGTATGGATAATGTACCAATCACATGACATATTGAAGACGCGTGGACGCTATAATACCATGGACAGCGCAGGTGAACGGCTAATAGGGTATGGATAATGTACCAATCACATGGCATATTGAAGACGCGTAGACGCTATAATACCATGGACAGCGCAGGTAAACGGCTAATATGGTATGGATAATGTACCAATGACATGGCATATTGAAGACGCGTAGACGCTATAATACCATGGACAGCGCAGGTGAACGGCTAATAGGGTATGGATAATGTACCAATGACATGGCATATTGAAGACGCGTGGACGTTATAATACCATGGACAGCGCAGGTGAACGGCTAATAGAGTATGGATAATGTACCAATAACATGACATATTGAAGGCAAAAGAATGGGCGGGGAAGAGCGAGTCAGCTCCCTAAGTAGACTGTGCAGAACAGGGACGAATAAGGATGGTAAGGGGTTAAATGTTTTCAACTAACAAAATACAAAAATATATCGAGAGATAGGATGCGTAAAAGAAGAAAGGAATCTATCATTTTTTTTCTTTAGCCATGGGTAAATAATAGGATAGTTAATGTCCTTGGGGCTTGTAATACAGTACATCTTAGGTTAAGAACTATCCAAATGATTTACCAAAAACATCACAGTTGATAAAGGTAGAGAGTTAAAAAAAATACTGGTGGTACCAAGCCGCCTAACATAGTAATGGTTATTATCGCTTTAAAGCTTTAAGTAAATGCAATTCTGTAACCTTAAAGCACCTTCACCGTTGAAACTGTTAGATGTAGACGTCTCTTCTACTCCAATAGCTTCATGTCTCGCGCATCTCGCCTGTGGAACTCCCTTCCTTATTCCTGTTTCCCTGAAAAAATACAATCTCCAACTATTTAAGTGTAACGTCAATCGACATCTCCAGTTGCCTTGATCTATCCACTTCCCTTCTCCACATCCTTTCACCTTTCATCCCTATCTGCTCTCGCTCCAAATATTCTGTAACCCCCTTGCCTTGATCGATCCACTATCTTTCTCTACATCCTCTCCTTTACCACTCCTATCTGCTCTTCCTCCAAACCTTCTGTAACCCCTTGCATGCTAGTGGCTTCCAGCCTTGCTTGGGGTGATAAGCTTAAAAAAAAAAAATTAAAGTAGGCACTTCCAATTTTCCGCTGAAAAACAGCATAGCATGATGAAAAAAGGCCGCAAACTTGATATATATTTATTGCTTTAATTAATTCAATTGTGGCACAAGGCCACAGGGGAAATGGGGAAAGGCTGGTCGATACTTTCTATCCTAGACATAGCTAATCTTATTCATGATTCATTACGATTTACTAATTCACCACAAAAGCTCATCACTCACAATTCAATACTACATACACCACAAATTCACAAGGAACCTGAATTAGCCCATGACATAAAATTTCAATATCTATAAATAATTCAAATGTCTCTTTTTTTCCCTTTTTTTATATATAAAAATATATTCTCGCGAAATGAGACGGGAGGCGATGAACTCACAAAACGAAACTAAAGTATAAGAAAACGTTCAAACTAAACATAACAAATAGTAGTAGGACCAACCATACCGCAAAAATAATAAGAGTGGTCGCTGCAATCTGCATTTAGACAGACTCATTAACGGAGGGGGAAAGATAAAAAATTATTAAACATTTCATAGTCAAAATGTTTGTTATTATTAAGTGGAAAGAACAAAGTATTTTTTAATTATTTAAATTTTTTTTTACTTGTTTCTAACCAGTTCAAAAGGTAAAAGTCCTGTTTTTTTTTAAAAACTTTTATTGTACCTCACTGTTTTTGCGCTTTTTTCTGGTGAAAAACGCATTGGTTTCGAAATTATTGTAAAAATCAAATAATGGTTGGATTTTAATGAAGCTTTCAGGACTTATTCACAAACGAATTAAATTTTTTTCTTAAAAAACTTCTTTGAAAATCTTGGTATGAAAATAATTTTTTACATATGTTACCGCCATTTAATTTCATGAAATTTCGGGAAATTAATTTTCAATCCCAAAATTTGTTTTATTAGTTAAAAGCAAGATTACTTGGAGAAGGTAAATCATCAATTTCCTTTTTCAAACTACTAACCATTTCTCGAAAATCTGCTCCAAATCGTAAAATAAAAAAAAAATTAATAAATTTATGATATTATTTAATTAGAGAGGCTTTTAATTGCTTTTATACACAAGAATTATTACGGAAACTGTTATCTTAAGAAATAAAATCGATAAATAATGAATTTTTACAAGAATTGTTTTCATTTTTTAAAAAATTAATTATAATAATTTATATGTAGATTATAAAGCGTTTAAAATTCTGCATTACATCAATCCGTTCAGGTGATATTGTTATCAGGTGAAAACTATATCTATGAATCAAAAATTGAACAGTTCAGTAAAAGCCGTTTACAACAAACATTTTTTAAAAATTTTATTTTATTTTTATGTATACGTAACGTGTGCTTGTTTGAAAGTATGTTTAAGATACACGACATAATCAGAAAATAAGAGCGCTGACTATAGTAAATGTGAACTTAATATTCTTAAAATTAGATAACTGTTATGGTCCAAGGTTAGGACCAAGGAAGAACAACACGAACACAAGAGTATAAATAACGAAGATATATTACACGGAATAATAATACAAGATGTGGAAGGTGTTAGTATGACTGTCAGTCTCGTTTGGAGTGAACTACTATTGGCTCGACTCGTTTCCGTCTCGTCCCGCTTGAGAGGCGCAGTATTTATAGTGTTAGGAAGAGTTCACTCTGTCGTTATAGGTAAGGTCCCATAACAATAACGGAGAACATTTTCCAAGATTTTTAAAATTACTGAATACTTAAAAATGATATATATATATATATATATATATATATATATAAAGCGTTTAGCCGTCATTTTTTAAAATTGTTTTAAAAGGTAAGGTCTTAAAACAATGATAAACGTGTCAACACACAAATCACTCATCAAGTGATTTACAAAGGTTTTGAAAAGTACTGTTTGATTTTTAAACTTAAATTAGATATTTTTTGAAATCAGATTAATTAAATTTTAAATCAACTAATATTTCTCAAATAAAGTTTCAGAAAAGTGAATTTTATTTTTGGAAGATTTTAAAAACTGAGAATAAAATTTTGTTTACAAAAGTGTCAAAAGTGGCCGATTTAAATGATTGTATTCAAAGCGAAAGTTGAGATTTCAAAATAATTTCTATTTGAAATACACTAGAGTATTTTTCCTACTGATAATAGTAAATTTAATAATTTATTTTTCAATTCAAGCTAAACAAAAAAAAAAGTTCGAGAATGCGTTTTCATTTTTAAAAATTCATTTTAAACATCAGGTATCGAATTTTCAGTTGAGGTACCTAATTTAAAGGTAACATAACACATTTTTAAAAGTGATATTTCACTATTTACTACTAACATATTTGCATCGACAGAAGATTTATCCTTAAATGCATAAATTTCTCATATATATTTATGGCGGATTTTCTTTTCTTTTTGGAGATGCGGATTTATCATTATTATATGCTTTTCCTATTCATACCAGCATCCCCATGAACGTTGTTATACTCAAAATATTTCACTTGTCGTGCCCGCCGGGTATTGGTTTCTTGGACAGAAGACTTAGTGGATTCAAGTATTGATTGTCATATCTATTTCCCCAGCAGTTGTGTCGTCAAACCCCGAGTCTGCTAGTACTGAAAAGTCATATAATCTACTTCAGTGAAAGAAACAGAGAAGTGACATAAACGTGAATAAGTCTAGTGAGTATAAACTGATACGAAATATTCCCCCAGCATGGAAAGCGGACAAATAACCATATATTACGTGAATAAAGTGACGTGGATAAAAGATTCGTGTTGAAATTTCGCTAAGGTAAACGAGTATGGCGAGAGACACCTGAAGACAGCCGGAGGTTTCGAAACGGGAACGTTTGGAGAATAACAGAAGATAAGAATAATCCACGTACAACGACATCTGAATAAAACCGGAAATTATATCAACCTAAACGTTGTTAGTATAATAACTAAGATAAACAGGTTGGTCAGAAAAGCGAGGATTCCAATAATTTCTTCTATGATTTACTGTCATTATGTTTCGTTATTTTGCGTTTCTTTTTTTGTGTTGATTTTCATCTTAGCACCTAAGTTTTTCATTTTGTAACTGATACTTAAGCAGCAGGCATAAGAAAGAAAACTTAAGCATAACTTTCTCATCCGTTTTAACTTCCCTCCCATAGACATTGTTTACAAGGAACTTAATAGTTTTACGTTATCCTAATGTCTTAGCTGGAGAATTGTCATTATTCACTTTTTTCGATTAGTCATGAATTATCTGAATTATGATTATCTGAAATTTTTTATTTCTTTATCGCAATACTCGGGTACTTTTTATATCTTATGATTGTTAAGTAAGCAGCACGAAACAGAAGTTGTCTACAACGAGATTTGTTACGAGATTTAAATCAGATTATTTCCGGTTCATACTGATTTTTGACAAACGCTGAAATTAATACAAAAAAAAAACATTAAGATTAAGAAAACAAAATGCAAGCGGAAAGATAAATGAATAAAACATCAGCAAAGAATTTAATCTTAGTCATCTGAGGTGTAAAACAATTGTGAAATTATTTAAATATAATTACAATTGTAGCACAAAGCGGAAGAGGAAGTAGCATGACTCTCCTAAATCAAGCTCATCCGGATCGCGACCCATTCAGTTATTATAATTTACTCATTCCCCACAAGAACTCATCCATCGCCATTCAATCCAACACATACAACAATACCGTATATTCGCTGATATTCTATTAAAAACCTATGATATATAAAGTTGATAATGTACAAACTGTCTGTTTTTTGGATGTTTTCTTACCTTTCCTATAGTAAAAATATAAAAAAAGAATATATGAGTGGGGAGGGGATGAACCAAAAAGGAAACTAAAAATAAACCAAAACAGTCAAACAAAAACAAAACTGTCTCGTACACCCAACTGAAAAATATGAGCAGCCGCTGTATTCTGACAAAAAGCGTCAAGAAGATCGCTCACTCGCTAAAGAGAGCGGAAATAAATTACGGAGTGGAGAAGTACCAGTAGCTGATCAAGATCAAATGTGGACACAAACAAACTGGGGAGGTTGGGCATTTTGACATGGATCATAACAAAAGAAAATGCCGGGAGCAGACCAAGAGCAACAATTATATTAACTAGGTAAACAAAGAAAGTCTATCTTAACCAGTGATGGGTCCGACATAAAACCGCCATATTGTGTGAAAAAGAGCCTAAAAAAGGAAATCAATGCTGGCTCTGTTTAAATGAACCAAACACGCGATGTTCACCCACCTTTCGCTGAAATATGCCGATAACAATTTATTTCTCTCAGTTCTGATGATCTTAAACCTTAGCTGATGTCCAAAGAACTAAGGCGTTGACCAGTTTGATACATAATGGAATGTCTATTCATGCCTATAAGAATCTAAACAAAGATATAGGAACAATTTGGGATATGAAAATGTTCAAAAATGTATGTGATTGTATGGTAATTGTTATCAGCGAAGCAAGTAGAATCGATGAGCCTCGTAAAATTTCCGGCCAAATAGGTTACCTAACATTTCGCACTGATGCCTCTGGGAACGACACTGTTGCATATAGCCATCCTCGATTAAGCATAGAAGGTAAACAGTTTTCTAGCCGTGGGTTTCATCCAAGACAACACTGAATTCAAAACCGTACAGGAGCCAGCGCGAAATCACTCCACTGTATTTTCCACGACAGCATTGCAATTCATAGATATAGTTGTTTACATTCATTTTCGAAATACTGGCCTTGAGAAAGGCATAAATCCATCTTTTCCTTTGCCTGCATTTGATTAAATCTCGCAGTGGCTGGCAACAAGGAAAACTGTATTTAAAAGAGAATGCAATGGGATGCCACTCTAATATATTTCTCAAAATGTCATAAAAATACGGAGATAAAAAAAAGATCTGCGTTGGACCATGATTGCTTACCTACCTGAATGACAAAAAATGGTGTAGAAAACCCAACGCCATAAATGAACTCTAGTGTAACAACTCTAATATCTATATATCTATATGTGCACACACTGTCGGTGGATGACAATATATATGCCCCCGGAAAATAAATTTCAGTCGAGTACACTGCGAGGAAAGCGCGATTTTGTAAACTGTGGCTGCTCATGCTGATAATGCAAAGCTTTTATGAATTGAAACCTCTCGGTCACTGGTGTGGTTATTCAAAGAATAAATACACAAAAATTCATCTTCGTCTCTAACGGGCGTCGATAGATTAAAGGTAAAATCTCCGACTGATGCTGAATCAGTCGGATTTCGATCTCTGCTTGAGGTAATCAGATGTCTAGCCACACTGAGGAGCTGTGATACAGCAACTGTCTGTCTGTGAAGGTATATATACATTGAGACGCTAAATATATATAGATATATGTGTGTGTGTGTGTGTGTATATATATATATATATATATATATATATATAATATACACAATTATATATATATATATATATATATAATATACACAATTATATATATATATATATAATATACACAATTATATATATATATATATAATATACACAATTATATATATATATATATATATGTAATATACACAATTATATATATAAATTTGTAATATACATATATATATATATATATATGTAATATACACATATATATATATATATATGTAATATACACATATATATATATATGTAATATACACAATTATATATATATATATATATATGTAATATACACAATTATATATATATATATATATATGTAATATACACAATTATATATATATATATATATATATCATTAATCGAAAATTATAACATAAAATCACTACAAAAATAGCTATTTTGTTTCAACACGTCTGGTGTCTTATCAAGTGAGGATGTTGAATGTAGAATAAAGGCTTTTAAAAGGTTCAAATCAATCAAACATTCCTCGCTAAGGGAAACGCTGTTACATAAGCTGGAATGACAAATCAAAATACAAGTATACGAGTATTCAAAAAACTCGACAATGAAATAAGGTTATAATAATTATTTAATGCTTTAATGTTGGTGTTAGACTAAAAGAGAATTTATTCTAATAAATAAATATAAAAATATAGGATAAAATTAAAAATTACCCGCAGGATAATATAGGGGAGGATGACATCTTGCAAAAGACAATACATACACAATCAGATTATAATACATAAACACGCAGACGTATTTAGATATATACACAAAAAAATCGACGAGACAGGAAGTATCTCCACGACCCTTAAAAAAAAAACAACAACATGCACACATACTGAAAGGTACACACAAGTGACCATACACACAGACACCGATAAAGACACGTATATACACACATATACATTGACAAAGACATGTCGATACACCTACCAAGAAATATCCAAATTTGAGAGTGTTATTAAACGAATTTAACCACTTATTAAAATATAACTTATACGGGCAAATATACATAGACAAAAATGGTAGAATAGATAAAATTCGATATGGGCAAAACAGAAAAAGAAACATTAGGGAAAGAAATGACATTAAAACAGATAGACATGGAGAGAAAAATAGATACATACACATACAAATAACACCACTTAATATATAAAAACGAAAACTCCAAACAGACAAATATATATAAAAATATATTTTCTATATAACTATATACGCACTAGTGCACATACACGTGTACAAAAATATAACAGTAGCTGAAAGAAAATAAAAACTATATACAGACATATGACATATACAGACATATGTGTACACACATGCTTCACTAGAGACAGAAATGCAGAAAAGCCTACCTAAAGACAAACATATAAACACATATACATATATACATACATATACATATATATATATATATATATATATATACACACACATACACACACATACATATACGCATACAAATATAAATATATACACATACAGAAGAAAGCAAAAATATATCAATCCACACAGCAACATAAAAAAGTAACCAAACGAAATATATATATATATATATATATATATATATATATATATATATATATATATATATATATATATATATATATATATATATATATATATATATATATATATATATATATATATATATATATATATATATATATATATATATATATATATATATATATATATATATGGCACAGTGGATAAAGGCGTTGGTTAGATCCAGTGACAGACCC
>OZ038484.1:43553048-43560548 GCA_964036315.1 Acanthosepion esculentum
CTACCTTGAGTGGCTCTTTGGCCTTGTACTAGTTGATCGACAGTATGAAAATGATTAATCAGTGACGATAATTAGTGGACAGTCATATCAAACTTGATAGAATAATAGTTTGTTTCTTTTAAAACAGGTTCAAAACTATTTTAATTCCAGGTTTTGTTTAGATTCTATACCCCCCAGGGGATACTGTTAATGCAAATTAAACTAAACAAAACGTATTGAATAAATAGGTTCGTTTACCTCATTGTCATCCTTCCAATGTTGGCTAATTTAATGACGGCTATTCTCTTCATGTCCTCCTAGTGAGTGACATGGTAATTTGGTCAGAGAAGGAACAGATGTATTTTCCACTACAGCCTAAAAATAATAATTTATAATATTGGTGATATGAGAACAATAACAAGGCTATTATAAATGGCGGGTTTGGGGCACGCTACTCCTACCCTTCAGTATATTAATGTCGGTTACATCATACAGTAAGTAGAACAGGAATATAAATGCTATTTAAAAGTTTTTCTCATAAGATTTTTAGTTACATGATGTGTTGAAAAATTGTTTTTCCTTTGCGTGATATATCGATAAGGAGAAAATTGTCCTAACGTTGTTAAAAAAATGAAATTCGATAGAGACTAGACTAGACTAGTTCTCTACTTCAAAAGCAACCGCTCGCAAAGTGATTTGAAGAAAGTAATGGTAGAATTCTGATAAATGTCGGATCATGAAATTACTCCCACTTTTCATACTGTTAATAACATGAGATTTAACAGCATTCTCAGTTATCAGTGTCCTATTTCTAAAAGAAACTAGATAGAGAAGTCCAGAAAATCATATAGATTATGAAATTAAAAGTTTTAACAGAGAAAGATTTAAACATCTCGAGAGAAAGGATACGTACAAAAAGAACTGGAAAAGAATAAGAGAATATGTTATTAGAAGTATGCAGGTAAAGGAATATATTCATGAATATTCAAGAGAAAATACCACATAGATAAAATAAATTATGAACCGGGAATGCAAGATTCCTTGCAACAAAGCAAAGTTTCACTGACCAATCAAAACAGATATTATAGAGAGATTCATTCTATGAAATTGAACTTTAAATGTAGGGGTAAAAAAAATGTACACCGGAAATCAACAGGCAAAAAAAAGAAAAGAAAAATAAGAGTGAGGACCTGATTGAATCACATTCCAACCCCACAACATGAGAGATATTGATAACCTAACCCAAGATGAAATGGGTAAGGAAGAAATTGAAAAATAAGAAAAATGATGCCAAAAATCAAACAAAACACCATCCTAAAGTAATGAAGTTATAAGAAAAAAATGAGTACAGAAACCGAGGAATTAAATGGCTTAATGTAATATATTCAATCCGGAAGCATCACTGAAATGAATCACTTACTGTGTACAGGAGAGATGACGATTATTGATAAAGAGGTTGCTTGGAAGAGCTACTCAAAAAGAAAAGAGTGAAAGCTGTTTATTATATAAGCAGGTCATCAAAATAAATAGGATAGAGGAAGAGAAGAGAAATTAAGAAAAAGGACGTACATATATACATAGAGAGAGAGAGAATAAAAGTTTAAAATATGAAATAAACTGGTGTTAATGCCAAAGACGACAGAAAGCAAATATAATAATATCATCAATACCAACTCAATTACTCAGTGTCATGCAGATTTCGCCTGATGATTGTTAGTGAATTTATCTGTAAGTAGCGTAGCGGTTCTTATTAATAATATATGCATACAAATATATATATATATTGTACATATGTATAATATATACATATATGTATATATATATTGTACATATGTATAATATATACATATATGTATATATATATTGTACATATGTATAATATATACATATATGTATATATATATTGTACATATGTATAATATATACATATATGTATATATATATTGTACATATGTATAATATATACATATATGTATATATATATATTGTACATATGTATAATATATACATATATGTATATATATATTGTACATATGTATAGTATATACATATATATATTGTACATATATGTACAGTATATACATATATATATATATATATATTGTACATATATGTATATAATAGAAATATATATATTGTACATATATGTATATGATAGACAGATATATATTGTACATATATGTATATAATAGACATATATATATAGGTTACATATATGTATATAATAGACATATATATATATATTGTATATATATGTATATAATAGACATATATATATATATTGTACATATCTGTATATAATAGACATATATATATATATATTGTACATATATGTATATAATAGACATATATATGTTGTACATATATGTATATAATGGACATATATATATATATATGTATAGTATATACATATATATATATTGTATATGTATATGGTATATACATATATATATATATATATTGTATATGTATATGGTATATACATATATATATATATTGTATATGTATATGGTATATACATATATATATATATATTGTATATGTATATGGTATATACATATATATATATATATTGTATATGTATATGGTATATACATATATATATATATATATATTGTATATGTATATGGTATATACATATATATATATATATTGTATATATATATATATATTATATACATATATATATTGTATGTATGTATATAGTATATATATTGTATGTAAATATATATATATAGTATATACATATATATTGCATGTAAATTAAATATATATATGGTATATATATGGTGTATATATATATGGCATATATAAGGTATATATATATTTGGTATATATAAGGTATATATATATACGGTATATATATATGGTGTATATAAATATATGGTATATATAAGGTGTATATATATATGGTATATATAACGTATATATACATATATATATGGTATATATAAGGTATATATATATATATATGGTATATATAAGGTATATATATATATGGTATATATAAGGTATATATATATGTATGGTATATATATAGTATATATAAGGTATATATATATGGTATATATAAGGTATATATATATATATATGGTATGTAAGGTATATATATATGGTATATATAAGGTATATATATATGTGGTATATATAAGGTATATATATATGTGGTATATATAAGGTATATATGGTATATATAAGGTATATATATATGTGGTATATATAACGTATATATATGGTATATATAAGGTATATATATGGTATATATAAGGTATATATATGTGGTATATATAAGGTATATATGTGGTATATATAAGGTATATATATGGTATATATAAGGTATATATTTATGTGGTATATAAAAGGTATATATATATATATATAAGGTATATATATATATATGGTATATATAATATATATATATGGTACATACAAGGTATATATATCTATATATGGTATATATAAGGTATATATATATATATATATATATATATGGTATATATAAAGTATATATATATATATATGGTATATATAAGGTGTATAAATATATATATATGGTATATATAAGGTGTATATATTTATATATATGGTATGTCTAAGTTATATATATATATGGTACATATAAGGTATATATATATATATATATAAGGTATATATATATATATATATATATGGTATATATAAGTTATATATATATATATATATATATAAGGTATATATATATATATATATATATGGTATATATAAGTTATATATATATATGGTATATATAAGGTATATATATATATATATAAGGTATATATATATATATATGGTATATATAAGGTATATATCTGGTATATATAAGGTATATACATATATAATATGCATATATATTGTATGCAGATATATATATTGTATATATATATTTTATGCATATATATATATATTTTATGCATATACATATATATATTATGCATATATATATATATTTTATGCATATATATATATATATATGTATATATATTGTAGTCATATATATATATATATATATATGGTATATATATATATTGTATACATATATTTATATATATATGGTATATATATATATAGATATAGGGTATATATATATATATATTGTATTCATATATATATATATATATGTTATATATATATATATTATATTCATATATATATATATATGTTATATATATATATACATTGTATTCATATATATATCTATATATATATATATTGTATTCATATATATATCTATATATATTTATATATTGTATTCATATATATATATATATATATATATATTGTATTCATATATATATCTATATATATATAGTATTCATACATATATATATTGTATTCATATATATATATATATATATAGTATTCATATATATATATTGTATTCATATATATATATTGTATTCATATATATATATATATTGTATTCATATATATATATATATATATTGTATTCATATATATATATATTGTATTCATATATATATATATTGTATTCACATATATATTGTATTCATATATATATATATATTGTATTCACATATACATTGTATTCATATATATATATATTGTATTCACATATATATTGTATTCATATATATATATATATATATTTTATTCATATATATATATATTGTATTCATATATATATTGTATTCATATATATATATAGTATTCATATATATATTTTATTCATATATATATATATATATATATATTGTATTCATATATATAGTATTCATATATATATTGTATTCATATATATATATATATTGTATTCATATATATATATATATTGTATTTCATATATATAGTATTCATATATATATTGTATTGATATATATATATATATATTGTATTCATATATATATATATACTATTCATATATATATAGTATTCATATATATATTGTATTCATATATATCTATATATATTGTATTCATATATATATAGTATTCATATATATATTGTATTCATATATATCTCTATATATTGTATTCATATATATATTGTATTGTATTCATGTATATATTGTATTCATATATATATATATTGTATTCATATATATATATATATTGTATTCATATATATATTGTATTCATGTATATATTGTATTCATATATATATATATATATATTGTATTCATATATATATATATATATATTGTATTCATATATATATATATTGTATTCATATATATATATATATTGTATTCATATATATACATATATTTTATTCATATATATACATATATATATATTGTATTCATATATATACATATATATATATTGTATTCATATATGTATATGTATATATATATTGTATTCACATATATATATATATATATTGCATTCATATATACATATATATATATATATTGCATTCATATATACATATATATATATATATTGTATTCATATATATATATATATATATATATATATTGTATTCATATATATATATATATATTTTATTCATATATATATATATATATATTGTATTCATATATATACATATATTGTATTCATATTTATATATATTGTATTCATATATATATATATATATTGTATTCATATATATATATATATTGTATTCATATATATATACATTGTATTCATATATATATAGTATTCATATATATATATATATATTGTATTCATATATGTATTGTATTCATATATAAATATATATAATGTATTCATATATATATATATATATATATATATGTATATTGTATTCATATATATATTGTATTCGCATATATATATATATTATATTCATATATATATTGTATTCATATATATATATTATATTCATATATATATATATATATATATATATATATATTGTATTCATATATAATATATATATATATATATATATTGTATTCATATATAATATATATATATTGTATTCATATATATATTGTATTCATATATATATATACATTCATATAAACATATATATATATATTCATATATATATATATTGTATTCATATATATATATATATTCATATATATATATATATTCATATATATATATATATATATTCATATACATATATATATATATTCATATATATATATATATATATTCATATACATATATATATATATTGTATTCCTATATACATATATATATTGTATTCATATATATATATTGTATTCATATATATATATATATATATTGTATTCATATATATATATATATATATTGTATTCATATATATATATATATATATATATATATATATATATTGTATTCATATATATATTGTATTCATATATATATATATATATTTTATTGATATATATATATATATATTGTGTTGATATATATATTGTATTCATACATATATATATATATATTTTATTCATATATATATTGTATTCATATATATATATATTGTATTCATATATATATATATATATTGTAGTCATATATATATTATATATATATATATTGTATTCATATATATATTGTATTCATATATATATATATATATTGTATTCATATATAATATATATATATATATATATATTCATATATATATATATATATATATATATTGTATTCATATATATATTGTAGTCATATATATATATATACATTCTATTCATATATATATATTGTATTCATATATATATATATATATTGTATTCATATATATATTGTATTCATATATATATATATATATATTGTATTCATATATATATTGTAGTCATATATATATATATATATATATATATATATATTGTATGCATATATATATAGGGAGATTGAATGGGCAAGAAGTTAATAATAATAAAATGAAAGAGAAAAAAATGGATATGTACCGCAAAAATGATAAAACATTTTGATAAACATTATTTGGAAACTATAGTCTGAAAATGGGGGTGCAGGAAGGATAAACAGACAGAAACTTAATTGTAGTAATAACAGTGCAGGAAGGAAAGGTGTCTGCAAAAATAGATGCTTTTTGTGTTTAAGTTTTATAAGTGGGAATATATCTTAACTATCTTACAAAATTTCGAAATCCTAGATGTCAGAGCAGAAAAATATACTGGGAGAAAATGTCTGTTAAAATTTTGATTATAAATGGGGGGGGCTATTCCTTCGTTGAGTGGTGTTGATTGTAACGTGTGTCCTTGTAGAAGGTATACTCTTTTTTGAGTAAACCCAAATCTCTGTTTAGACCGTTTATGTGTGAGTTTATTTTCAGTATGTATTTCAACTCTGACCAGCGTCTGTTTACCCGGCTGTCGAACTCAGACGCTAAACGCAGGTACCTGACGTCGTCGATGCTATGACCGGGTTGATTGAAGTGTACGGATACCGGCAAATTGTTGTTGTTAAACCGTAATCGGAACTCAGTTCCGGTTTCTACCACGTAATTCCCCTTCTCGTATTTGTCGCAGAAGAGTAGATATACGAGTTTAAAGCTGTCGCAAATTAGAGCAGGGGGTCTAAATACTAGGCGAGTGCCGTGGGATGTGTAGGTGTT
>OZ038484.1:43563048-43600548 GCA_964036315.1 Acanthosepion esculentum
ATGGCCAAGATCCTGACCAGATATTGCAACAATAATTCATTATTTTTTGTTTGATCTAACCTTTGTTTACATAAAACATGACAGGTGGAGTCAGTTAATTACTTGAATACTGTAAGAAGCTAAGCATTTTCAAACCATCGTCAGCGATGGCTCGTATATATTAATTTCACTTGAGGTTTAAGTTTAACATGAGTCCCGATAGACATCTAAAGCCTGTGGCCTTTTTGAGATTATACGTATACATCGTGACTCGAGAAAATTAAGGGCTTATTCTGTCAGTATCAAGTGAGGTTTCCAAGATGGACCCGAAGACTGATCAGCTGCTAGATTTTTGGAGGTACACCCATAAACCGTGCAGTCCTATTCATAGTTATTTACTAACGATTTGATAACTTTCTTAACCAAATAGGTAATATACATCAAAAACAGGATACGCCCGAGACCAAATATTTGACTGGCGCCTGCATTTATCTTCCGATTCTCAAAAACCTGGTCATTGACAACGATATTCAAGTACGTGCATATCAAGAATGACGTGAGTAATTTTCCAGAAAGTCTATAACTGGAGTATTTTTGTAGAACCCTCTTTTCCATACCTTGTCAAAAGCCTTTTCGATATCTAAAAACATCGCTCTTTTGATGAATTCATTATCGATAGTCTCATTGATTCGGTGTGTAATGACAGTTGAGACATCAGCAGTGGACATAGAAAAATATATACTATTCATCGCTTACAGAGGGTAGCGAAATCTATACTGCTTAGGTAGTTGTTTTTGCTGACGTAATCAACACACTTCTCGTTGATGACAGATTCAACGTGGTTGCTGATGAGTATATGGTGAATTATGTGTCGAAACGTAAACGGGGATGAGCACTTACATTCTTGAAGACAGAGCAGACAGCCCACATGCTCCACAGACTCTGGAAACATTTCTACTTCAGGCAGCAGCTAAATACATTTTCCAAGCCTGCTGATAACTCTGGGCTATGTTTCTTAATAACAATCGTAGTAATTTCTATCCGAACTTATATCCTTCGTAAAGTTACGATTTTGATGACTTTGGGAACTACCCAAGTCGTGATAGAGATATCACGATGTTTGACCTCCATGAGAAGCTATAAGTCAGGTAGAGGATGCCAGTGTTTTCTAACGTGGAATTAGGGACAAAGTTCATTGCAAAGAGCTTCACGGTACATTTTCCTGACAGAATAAAAATTCAAATAATAATTTGACTCTAATCCAAAATATTCGCATAAAGGAACAGTAAAAAACAAAATATTGCAAACCTAATATAGAACATTTGATCTAAGTTTAATATTGTAAGATCTTTCTGCTGTGTTGATATTACTTATGATTTGGTTTTGATTCAATTGCTAATGCCATAATGTCTTCACTAAATGTATACTTAATTTTAGTCTTTTAAAATATCCAGGTTTCAGGCAATAACAATTATTAGTTCTACCTGATGACTGATATTGTATTTAAGTTATGGATTATGTTATTGATAACATTATATATTCACTCATTTCTGCGGGAGTTTTCTTGTCTATGGTGTAAGATCTTGCAAGTCGTCTGTTGGTCACAACACCATAGTTGTTTTTTCTTTGATTTTATATATATATATATATATATATATATATATATATATATATATATATATAATAAAGGGTTGAGATATACATTGATGGAAACATTGAAATATATAAATTCTGTATTAGTTCATCGACTGGCTTTTTTTTAGCTTTCACGGTTAAATTTGTATGTCTGAGACGAACTCAGTCTACGCTAGCGTTGATAAGACAGACGACCTATATTTCCGTCAGCCAAAATAGGCTATTCTCCATATGAAGCGATTTGGGATGTTGTTTATCATTTTATATATATATATATATATATATATATATATATATATATATATATATATATATATATATATATATATATGCACATTTCATTAAAAACGACCGACAAGGTGCTTTTATTTAGTTTTTTATATAATTTCTCGTGCGATCTAATGTTTTTCTTTTCAGATGATAAATTATATAACAACTGTCCAAATGTTCTTTTTATCCGAGCGCGTTCGGCTATACATTTAGCCATTTTCAAGGATTATATTTCAACTGTTAGAATTAGAAATAGTTTGTTATATGTATGTTTTATAAAATGTTTCATTTTTTTGTTTCAAAACACGGTCAAGATATTATTTCCATGTCCATGTTCAAAATAGGTCACACTGCAAATTGTTTAACACGCAGACTAACTCTACACCTTTCTGACAATAGCTCAATTAGATCTCATTTAAATATTCATGGAGACCTACCGGACCCTATTCGGAACATACTTGTCGACAACACTAATATAATAGCATCATCCACTTGCAAAAAAAGGCTAAAAATAATGGAAGCGATATAATAAAAACAAACCAACACTTAATAATATTAACTTTGAACAGGATAGAGGATTCTCGAATGAGTTTTTTAAAAGGAGTCAAGAAATGCAGATTATGAGCATATGAAGAATAGCTAACAGTTGATTTTATACAGAAATATTTTATATATTAGCTGTTTTATACCTTTATTTTACAAGTTATATATATATATATATATATATATATATATATATATTTGTGTGTGTGTACAGGTAAAGATCCGTAAATAATATAATCCAAGTGATTCCTAATAACATAAAATATAAAATCTGATCCAGAAAGAGAACTCGATGTATTTATTAAAACAATACTTTCTTCTCTTCTCTTGATTTTTCACTATTGACTTTACTCAGTCCTTTTTTCCGTCTTTCTTTTTGTACTGCCATATTTTATGATTTACTTTAGGAATTCATTCTATTTTATCTTTTACCGACAAAGGTTTGAAAGTCCTTAGTAGGGTGAAATGATTATCACCATGAAGTAGTTTTAAATTTCTGTGTATGTAATATATATATATATATATATATATATATATATATATATATATATATATATATATATATATATATTCCTTTTCATTACTATTTTAAATTTCTTTAAATTGCGTTGGTTAAATTTCGGATACATATTTCAGGAGAGGAAAAGATTTTAGTGATTATTCAAGGGATACTGAATTCCATCATACTAAAAAGTGTTTCAGCAAATTTTCATAATCTGTTGCTATTTTGGGCATTCTGCATTAAAAAACTGAATGAGATCACGAATTAATTTACATTTTATCTAGAAAATGAAGAATACTAATAATATTATAAATTTATTTTCAGGGAATATTTTTAGCAATGAAATGCGTAAGTCAGTTAATTCACTTCGATCCAAAATTAGCGCGATAAATTTTCTACAATAAAAAGAAAATGTCCCATTTGGCAGAAAGGGATTTCGGTTAAATGAAGTAAATCATTGGCGATGTTATTTGAAGAGAATTTCTATTCACTAATCGGCCGTAAACGTTAATAAAGAAATAAACGAAAATTGTCCCGAAACAAACATGGCGACGTAGACTAAATCACAAAAGAAATGAATCGCATATTGACGAGAAGGAAATCAACAATCGCGACTACGAGAAAGTTTCCCTGAAGGTAACGCTTCTAAAATAGTTTTTCTTGTAGCAGTTATTGACTAATGAATACAAATTAAAAACGAAAATACACAGTATCTCACACACACACACACACACGTATATATGTGACTGTGTATTTTCGTTTTACTCAGTCCTGGACATTGAGTTTTACCTGGATTCTATCCTCTTGGGAATTATATATATATATATATATATATATATATATATATATATATATATATATATATATATATATATATATATATATATATATATGCACATTTCATTAAAAACGACTGACAAGGTGCTTTTATTTATTTTTTTATATGGCGTTGATAAGACAGATAACCTATATTTCCGTCACCCAAAATAGGCTAAACTCCATATGAAGCGATTTGGGATTTTGTTTATCATTATATATATATATATGTATATATATATATATATATATATATATATATATATATATATATATATATATATGCACATTTCATTAAAAACGACTGACAAGGTGCTTTTATTTACTTTTTTATATAATTTATCGTGCGATCTAATAATGTTTTTCTTTTAAGATGATAAATTATATAAAAACTGTCCGAATCTTCTTTTTATCCGAGCGCTTTCGGCTATACATTTATTTATGCTATTTCTAATTCTAACAGTTGAAATATAATCCTTGAAAATGACTAAATGTATAGGCGAAAGCTCTCGGATAAAAAAAACATTCGGCCAGTTTTTATATAATTTATCATCTGAAAAGAAAAACATTAGATCGCACAAGAAATTATATAAAAAAAAACTAAATAAAAGCAACTTGTCAGTCGTTTTTAATGAAATGTGCATGAAAGAAGGATTGCTTCTAAAATACACAATTGACCAATAACATTATATATATATATATATATATATATATATATATATATATATATATATATATATATATATATATATATTGTCATCCACTGACAGACTGTTTCGCTGTATCACAGATACAGTCGGGACTGAAACCCCAAAGATTTGACATGAGTCGAGATCCTACCCCTAGGCTATCGTCACAAGCTTGATAGATCCTACCCCTTGGATATCGTCGCGCGCCAGAGAGAAAGGGAAATTTTAATATTTTCTCTACGAAATACTCCGGTGACCCGGAGAACTCAGTTCGTACTTGAAGAGTAATGCATTAATAGGGGCCACTGTTATTAAAACCCCATTTATCTCGAGAGCTCAATCGGATTTTTGTACACTTGTATGTGTACGTATTCCTTCATATATATGATTGGTCGTATCACTATATTTAGATAATTTCTACATATATATATATATATATATATATATATATATATTGAGAGAGGGTAAGATGTAAAAATTAAAAAATATAATACTTGTAATCACGGTTCTATATTTTCAAATGCTATTTAGTTTTAATCTACAGTTAACCATTAATTCACTTCTTTTATTTAATATTTTATAGTTAATTATATTTTTTTGTGTGCTAATTTTTATTTTGAGGCAATGGTTACATATTACCGTTTAACATATGTCTTCTCACGATATTTCGAGGTTTACTCGATTTCTTTCTTTCATCCGCTAATATTATTTTATGAGTGCTGTGTTTGTTTTTATATTTTTCATTATTCAGGTTTACTTTATAGTTATAGAATCGTTTTTACGCACTCTTTCCGTAGAACCAACATTGTATACAATATTGCTAGTTAAATATTCACCACTTAAGTGACATTTATTTCTTTTTCGGCAGATTTCTAATTTTTCTATTTTTTTGTTAATATCGTTGGTGTTGTTAATTTTGTCGTTGTTGGGCTTATCCAACAAATTTCTATTCATTACGCAACAACAGCATACATTTGTTTCTATTGAATATAATCTTTAATGATGCATAACTTCTTTAAAGTTTTAGGAAGATGTTTCCTTCTTTTGTCTTTTTCCGTCGTGGCTGTAACACTGAGTGTTGAGACATAACATGCTGCTTCGTCGTCTTTTTATTTCTTATATTTTCCGCCTTTTATGACATATTTACTCTGTTTACTCCGTTCTAGAGTGTTTAATACTTGATTTTCATTTTGTCTAGTACTTCCCTATTGCGCGATTTGATTGCCAACCTGTACTGCACCGATGGCCATAAGTTTTATGTATGATATGTGAAGGATTTGATTTCCTGTTTAAATATCTCAACGTGCTTACTTCTTTTATATATGATTTATATACTCCAGAATTCAATCCAAGGAAAAATTATCCATGTAAACAATCGAACGTTCCCAAGCAATACCTCATGATATAACTGATAATTTTTGTTTTAATATTTTATAACAATCAAACATATGTTTGGCTATACTCAAGTAGTGTTATTCTTATGCTCTCAGTAAAAATGATTTTTATTTGATTATCTGAAAACTACTCAACATTGTTACTGAAATACTGATCCCTTTTTAAAAAAAGTCAAAATTGCTCATTTTATTAATTCTGTACAAAAGTTACTTTAATGATATCAACACTTCCATTCGCACGGGCTCATAAAATGTATCGATCACGAGCAAATAATGACAAAAATTTGATTTAATTACGAAAAGAAAATTAAGATCTTTGATAAAATAAAATTGTGCCTGAAATTGCAGGCGTCAATTTGATGCCCGTGAATTTTTATAAGAAAAGTTTCAGGCGATAAGAAAGTTTATTTGCATGTTAATTGGATTTGCGTCGAATGTCACTTATATCTTTTGATCTTTGCAGCGAATTTACTCGCAGCCGTTCATTAATATCCAAAGCGAGCGATTAACAGATGATTCAAAGAAATTATTTTCTCTGCCAATTGAAAAACCATCGAAGATTTTACTTACACTGAGTACACATAATAATGAAACGTGTTATTCCGTCTTTTTAAATAATTTTGGCAAAGGTAGGTAATACAATAATATATAAACAGATACACAGTTTCTTGATTCGAACATGACGTCTTTACAAAAAGAATTCTATTGTTTGGGAATATGCTCAAATTTGGCCGCGTTATTCGAGCCAAGAAATCGTCAGCACATCTTCATAACTGTTTATGTAGACAATGTCACCAGTTGATAATTATTACCATCTATTTATCCAGATTTCTGGCGAGTATCCTATGGCAATCTCGTAATGAAAATAAAATTAATGCTAGTGAAAAATTAATGTACCCTTGTAACATTTATGAAACTCCAATATGTAAAGTGTGAATGTCAATTATATGTAATATTATTTCTTGTCTCTATTGAGAGAAAGGCAATTAATATAATATGGAGTGGTTGTAAGATGAAAATATTTTTAGAACTTCCCACAAGGTGTTCAAATATGCTGAAAAATAAGATCCAGGCCCATAAAATGTGATATAATATTAAAAGGGGCCACGTAACTAATCCTAAAATTAGATATACCCTAAAATGGGCTTAAATAATAGAGGAAAGTAGCGAAACGTTCAAAACCGAAAATTTGACATTGTATTTGAAAGGATTTTCTAGGGAAGTAATATATATATATATATATATATATATATATATATATATATATATATATATATATATATATATGTCACTTTAAAGGTTATTTTTTGTTTCCATCTTTTCCAAAACCTCGTTGTTGCTTACATGTTCTGTCTATGGTATCCTCAGCATTTTTCTGTAGATCCACATTTTTTTGCTTCAAGTTTCTTCGTCTTCGAATAGATTATCCAGTATTCGGTGCTATACACGAGGAGACATAAAGGTTGAATACTCTTTTCTTTATTTCTAATTAAATTTTTCTGTCTCTCATTACTCTGATTAGCTTTTGGAATAAGAAATGATTCGTCTCAAAATTCACACCCAACAACAAATAATCAGTGATCTTCCACAATTCATCATAAATATTTTGGCATAACTGGATTTTTCATTAGAAAAGCATGATGAGAGTAACATTTCATTAAATCGTTGCTGGTACATTTTCCACATCCAAATCCTTACACACATTTTCGAGAACATTTAGGTTCATGAGTATTACCTTCTTTTATAACAAATTTGGTTCACTTTAAAATGTCTGCCGTTTGATACACCTAACATGGCGATGAAAGAAAATCTAAAGTAAATTGAACAAGCTCATACAACTACTTCTTTGGTTAGATGAACAACCCAAACGTTAGAAAACAACTTTGAACTCCATTAAATGTGAATGATTGAACAAAATATATAGACCACCTTCTCTTTAAGCTGGTCCATCTTTTTTAATATTCCAAACAAGTTTCATTACTAACATAGTTTTATTTATTATGTTTTTTGTTAATCATTTCACCCCAAGTAAAGCGTGAATGCTACTAGTACGCAGGCGGTTACAGAGTGTGAAAGTAAGAGAAGAGACTGGGTAATGGGAGGATTGAGGAAAAGACAAAAGATGAACGGAATTCAAGAAGATAGAAGATGGCGATTGACGTTGCATTTAAACTTTTGAAGATTTTTACTTACCAGGGAAGTAAGTGAACGGAAGGGTGATCCACAGGCATTAAGTGCGAGAGAAAAACTTGTGGTAGAAGTGGTGGTTGCATTTAAATCTTTCAAAAGTGAACGGGTGGGACCTAGATGCCAATCTAGTAGCACGCTTAAATTCATGTAGTCAAGGCACCAGGGTAAAAAGCTCGTCAGAGCAGTTGCCGTGGAAATATTTGTAGAAAAGACAGAGAGAAGCCACGTCACTTCGGTGCGAAAGTGACTGAAGTCGAGATGCCAAGTCAGGATCGATTACATTGCAGATCCTTCTTTGGATTTTGTCAAGAACTTCAAGATGAATAGCAAGATTCCCGGACCAGATATGGCAATTGTATTCAATGCACGGACGAATAGTTGATTTGTAAATATATAAGACGGACTCTGTCGAGGAAAATTGTCTAGCATGACAGAGTGACCTAAATTCCTCTGCAGAAGATGCAGCTATTGATTCGATATCGTCGCTACACTTCAAGTCAGAATATAGAAATAGAATTTCCTGAGTATCAAATACACTATGCTAAGAAAATTCCATTATGCTTACTATAACATTTTAGAACATTATATTTTTCGTCAGTATGACATAAGATTTCAGACATTATGACAGTGTAATGTTTTCGACATTTTCCTTGAATTTACATGATTTGGGGTCGAGTGGTTAGAACGTTCGCATTCTGAACATAAGACTCTGGTTCTAATCTCACCATGGTCGGTTTGTCAGGAAGGAGATTCTTGATGTTATCGGACTGGAGGGGTCGATCCCAGCGTGCGGTACCTTTGGAAAGTGCCTGAAAACCATAGCACGGGTTGACCCAAGCCTTGTGAGTGAAATTGGTTAGACGGAACCCTTGGTTGCCGTCGATAGCTTTGCTAACACGAAGTCACAGGTGATCGTGGACGAGCGTGCTGCCCATGTTCAAATTCTTGATCATGCTAGATAACACCCTCTTTTCCAGAAAATGTAAGTAAGCTCTGCTCAGTAGTTGCAGTATAAACCACAGGTGGGCTCTGTGTGTATAAATGTGTTTACTAATTCCGCGTAGTGAGACAGTGTATGTTCGGAGGGCGAATATACACAGCATGCTGACAGAAACACACGAAAATGGAAATAGATCTAAGAACACACAGGGGTCACTAAAACATTAAAAGATAAGATACTGCCAACTAATTCATCACCTATCAAACCAACCTTAATTGTTTTATGACCCTTGGCGCAGAACTCTTCATGCCAATTCAAGAAAGACATTCGGATTACTAACAGAAAAACAGAGAATGTCTCATATCGAGAATATTTAACATTGAAAGACATAAAGGAAAAAAATTATTATTTTTAATAATATGTGGAAATCTCCACCCTTTACCAGAAGACGGTTGCGAGACCAGAAACAAGTGTAGTAAAATTATGGAAAATAAAACAATATTAAAAAAAAAAAACGATATTGCAACAAAAAACGTTTGCGGTACCTCTCTTCTTTTTAAAATAAATAAATATATATATATATTTTTTTTGTCATCCACAGACAGACTGCTTCGATGTTTCACAGCTCATCAGTGTGGCTAGACGTCCGGTTGCCTCTAGCTAGGATCGAAACCTGACTGAATTTGCGTCAGTCAGAAACTTCTACCACTAAGCCGGAATGAAGGTGAATTTTAGCGTGTTTATTTTTAGATTTAGATAAACACACAGTGACTGACAGTGACTCAATTCTGCCGAAGAGTCATGTACGATTATTCCCTGCCGTTTGCACCCGTTGGCACAAGCGCTGTAAGGTTAACTGAACCAGTCAAATATTGACTGATCACATTCAGTACATGTACAATCAAGTCGATATCTGGTGACCTTACCGGACAGTGTTGCAGAGCATGTTGAGTATTGCAGGAGTCTTACTGATGAAAAAACCAGAAGCAAAATGAATTAAACAATATTATCAAAGTACAACGTCCTCTTTTCAAAGGCGAGCGGAAGTTGAAAATTAATGCCATAATGTATGTCGTGGGCGAATACCCTCTGGAAGATATCTCCCTCCCAGTTCAACATAGAGCACGCAAATGACTATCATTTGTATGAATACAAACATTACCCCGTTCCCGGAACCATTCGATTGCTCTTGTAGCATCACGAGAGGTGTGCTCAAAGGTGTCGTTAGGTAATGCACATGATGGAAAATCAATTAATGCATTACAACCGTTCCCCGACTTTCCTTAAGCCCCCAGAGCTCGCAAAAGGAATAGCGATATTTTTTTTGGAGGTCATTGGAGGCGTGAAACCAACAGTCAGCATGCAGTTTATGGAAAATATTACAATATCGGAATTGTTTTTGAAGTCTTTTATGTTCGCAATACAAATTGTATTTTGGTAATTGCTGTATTCACATCAGTAAAAAAAGGATACCAAAATTCATATGTTCAAGCAGACACACACAATATCTATGTGTGCGTGTGTATGTGAAAATGTACTGAATAGTTTTCGACCTGACCAAAGTTTTCAGAAAAAGATTTAACGTTTGACCATTTGATTAGAAACTGGAAAATAAATCAGCACAAGAAGTAATATCTGCTTGCATGATTTCAAATAAATTTTCCAGAAAAAATAGCTATCACAAGGAAATTCTTCAATGATCAAATCTCAAGTTAAGCACTAACAATAGCAAACGATCATATGAAAGTAATAGAAACCGACAGATATACATTCCCACGGTTAGCACATCCCGGGTATCTAGTAAACTCTATGATAGACCGGAGGGCTTAAAAATTGTAGACATGTTATTATTTTTATTATTATATGCATTATTTTATTATCATTATTTTGATTATTATTGCCATTATTATTATTTTATTATTTGCATTATTTTGATTATGATTGTTATTTACGTTATTTTTATTATTTTATATAATATTTATTATTATTATTTACATTATTTTATTATCATTTACGTTATTTTATCATGACTTTTAATATTATTATTTACATTAATTTATTATTATTATTTGCATTATTATTATTATTATTATTCTATTATCATTTGCGTTATTTCTATTTTTTGCATTATTATTATTATTATTTGCATCATTATTGTATTATTATTATTATTATTACTATTATTTGCATTATTATTATAAATTGATATTTTACAATAATGTTTAATATAAAATTTATTATACAGCATTATTAGCTGAATAATAACAGACTAATATGCTTAGTAATATAAAGCTCAAGTTCCAAACTCTCGTGATAATGTCTGCGCAATAATATCTTACTTCCTCATGATTTTTTTTTGTCTGTTGTTATTTCTTCAATTATTTGTTCTTTATACGCAGCATCATTGTTATCATACGCTGATATGTTTAACTTCTTCTTCTTCTTCATATTATTATTGCTGTTTTTATTTCCTTTGATATCTGCCGTTTACACATTTCTTTCCGGGTCTCGCCCAGGGACCCAAGGTTAGAAATGGTATCATGAAACTTTCCACTTCAAAAAAATTACATAGATAAAGCCCTTCGTAAAGTGTGGGCTGTACTTGTCAGAATAATTTTTTGTATCTCGTTGAGGCATGGACCTCCAGGGATCCCTTCAATTAGTCTACTGAAATCTTTTCCAACCAATCCTAAGGCTCCAACTACAACAGGGATTGTTGATGTTCCCATATACCACATTTTTGAGATTTCTATTTCAAGGTCCTTGTATTTTGACAGCTTTTTCGAATATCTTCAAAGATACATTGCAGTCTGCAGGGACTGTCATATCAATAAGGAGGCATTTGTTTTGTTTGTGGTCTTTAATAACAATGTCTGGGCGGTCGGTTTGATTGTTTTGTCAGTATGTATTGTGTAGTCCCATATAATTGTAACAGGTCCTATCTCTGTAACAGGGTCTGGGTGGTGTTCGTACCAATTTCTTTCAGTTTCCTTCCCGTAGAAGTTGCAAATTTTCCAGTGCAGATATTGGCCCACTCTGTCATGCCGGTTTTTATATTCAGTGGGTGCCAATATCGTGCAACCTTATACAAGATGATCAATGGTTTCTAGATATTTATTATTATCGTTATTATTATTATTATTACTTTTATTGCGCTCAAAATCACTGATAGAAATATAGATAATAGCCTTCTGATCTACAGAAAATAATAACATATATGCATTACCGCATACTACTTGGTGTTTATCCAAGTTTCAGTATCTTTGTTGTTTGTGAAACATTGGCATATTGCATCATTGATCTTTAGTCTCGAAAATTCATAATTATTTTCTTATTTTAATTATATTTCCATTGTTTCGTTTTGTGTAGAAAATACTAAAGTAAAACCTATTTTTGTCAGTGTTTCATTAACAAACGAAAGCTTATAACAGTAATTATGTATTTGTATTTGTAAGATGTATTTGTTTATTCGCGAATAATGTTCAAAACTGAATGTCATTATCTTTCGTTCTACGAAAGTAAACTTCAAGGAGTCAGTGTTTTTTTTCTGCTATATATCTTGTTACGCTTGAAAGGTATGTTATGAATTCAGTTTTATTCGGGAAATCCAGAAATGCTCTAATCAAAGTGAAATGGAAAAAAACGATATATACAGACTATATCTCGATGATAAACGCTATCTAATGTTTAGTTAACCGCTGTGAATGGTGGCAGCTGAAGGTCACACAGATCAGTCTATAGAACAGATGCATAAGTCGAGCTGGCACGGATTTCAAAACTAACTGCTTTTTTTGCGTATTGATGCAAATAGAATCACCTAGGCGTGACCAGCACTATGGATACAGAGATCACTGATGTGTATATGAAAGAAAAATTTTCGAAGTCAGTTTGTGTTGGTCTAAAGAACGGCGTTCCCTTTATTCTCACAAAGATCGAAGAATGAATCGGCAGAAAAAATGTTTAGCATTAAATATGCATAAAGGAAAATGATTCTTAATGTAGGTGGTAACGCCATCTTGGTTGCTTTACAAACTCTCGAGGTGGCACTAAAAATTCAATCGAAGTGAGATATTGAACACTTTGAAATCAGATTGGGGGTCGTTTTAACATATAACATTTACCAATTTATTTATTTGTTTGATAATATATTTATATTTTTAACATTATTTCGTCAACTATTGTTTATGTAGCAGAATTTTAACATTGGGCGGGTGCTAGTTCGAATGCAAATAATACAAATGGGAATAATAAAAGACTGAGGACCGATGGATTACAATGTTCTCGCAATACTAAATATGTAAAGCCTTGAAAAAAATTTAAACAAGAACATCAACGTTTAAGGAGTTTACATTTCGATAAGGCTACAAAGTTAATAACTGAAGCTAGCTGAAAGAGAGATTTAGTTTAAATCATAAACTATGATTTTTTTTTATCACCGAATAACTTACACTAATTCGAAATCATTTTCCATTAAATAAAGTGCATTTCATTCCTTTGAAGAAGACAATTCGAATCTAAATTTACTGAAATATTTGATAGACAGCAGCAGGTAAACAACACATTCACATACATACATACATATATATAATTTATTAAAAATTTATAATATAAACATGTTATAACATCACTACAAAATAACCATTTTGTTTCAACACTTCTGGTTTCTTATCAAATTATGGTGTTGAATGTTATTCTACATTCAACAGCATAACCTGATAAGAAACCAGAAGTGTTGAAACAAAATGGCTATTTTTGTAATGATCTTATAACATGTTTATGCTATAATATTTGAATAAATAATATTTGCTCTATTCTGTGTTAGGCACTCTTAAGAATAGTATGATTGGTTATTGGAATTTATTCCGTTTACACCAATCCTATACGTGTATGTGTGTGAATATATATATATATATAATATGGAGAAAACAACTGAAAATTTGCAAATTAAAAGAAAAAAATTGAATGTATTTTTTGTGAAAGTATTTATATATATATATATATATATATATATATATATATATATATATATATATATATATATATATATATATATATATATATATTTGAGATTTCAGATCGCTCCGATCTTTCGTCAGAAATTAATTAAATAATTTAGTTATTTAATTAATTTCTGACAAAAGATCGTGGCGATCTGAAATATCAAATATATATATATATATATATATATATATAAATATAAATAAATACTTTCACAAAAAACATTCAATTTTTTTTTAATTTGCAACTTTTCAGTTGTTTTCTCCATATTATATACATATCAAGAAAGTATATGTGGGATCTCATTATGCTATATATATATATATATATATATATATATATATATATATATATATATATATATATATATATATATATACTATGAAATGGACAAAGTCCGGCAATTGCGTTAATATATTTATTGTTTTACGTTATTTTTATAGATAAAAATATTTAAGTAAATGTTTTGTTTATAATAAACAGTATTAACATCTCTTACTGGCCTAAATGTCCGAGAAAATTCATAGGAAATACGTGTCTTCCGACAGGAATCGAACCTGTATTCTATATGGATCCGTCTCGCTAGCAAGGTCGAATTACTGCTTTTAAACTACAAATTTCCCGTGATTTCTCTCGAATGATTATATCTTCTGGAAGCGTATCTTAACGTAAACAAATTTTATTTTAATATATTTATTGTTATAACTAAGTAAATGAAAATAGAAAATATCTGCCAGGCCGTTAGAAAATCTTGTTAAAAATATTTTTCTATGTGCTTCTCCTATACTTAATTTTATGAACACATGAGAAATTCAACGTTATCATTTTTAGTGTCTATATTAGTTATAAGAAGAATTATTTGAAGAATTTAAATCACCGAATTTTTCTTGCAAAATCGGACCTTGTCTTATCTATAATGACTAAATTTGTTTTTTAAAAAACGCAATAACAGTAAGACATTATTTAATTGGGGAAGCTTTTAATAGTTTTTATGAATGACATATACTAAAGTCAATATTGTCTGAAGAAAAAAGTATTGTTTTCATTTTTTTACAATTTTAAATTATATATTTCAAAATTCAGTTTCAGTGTGATAACTCTTAGGAAATAGTGTTATTAAGTAAAATTATATTTACTTAGCATTTACTATTGTAAATGTTATCTAACGACCCCGAATATTTTAAAAAGAATTTCGATTTATTTTTGTATATCTCTATAAGTATCGATGATCAAACATATTAAATTATCATTAAAATGTCACGTGTTTCATGGGTTGCCACCACATTACGGTAAAAAAAAACACTCATATAAACATTATCGTCTGCTACAACATATTTAACGATGAACAAGTTAGGCGGTCATCCACCTGTCAATAAATCCATTAACACGACAGAAAAGACAAGACACTATGGATAAGAAATGCTTTTATACAAGATTTTATGCTATAAGTAAGAAACATTTTTTTCAAATCAGATTGATTTAAATTTAGATTTGATAATTTTCCTCAAATAAATATTCAGAAATATATATTATATACTTGCAAGATTTTTAAAACCGAGAATCAACTTTTGTTTAAAAATGTGGCCAAATGGGAGTTTTTATTGATTTTACTGAAAAAAATCGATTCCGTTCAATATAATTTCTGTTTGAAATACACACAGTGTATTTTACTTATTGGAAGTAGTAAATTTTAAATCATTTAGCTTTCAATTAAAGCTAAATTTAAAAAAAATAAAAACTTCAAGAAAGTTTTCTCATTCTTTTAAATTCATTTTGAACTTTACATATACCCAATAGCGGAGGTACCTAACCTTAGATATATATATATATATATATATATATATATATATATATATATATATATATATATATATATATATATATATATATATACATATATATATTTCACATGAGTTTAAAAAAGAAAATCACGAAATTCACCCCGGAAGATTATCTCGGATGATATTGAAAGTACTTGAGAAAATAAAAATTAAAAGAAAATGAAAGAAAAAACTGCGACATCTTCATTAATGAATTTAATATCAACATTAAAAATTCAATTCGAGAATTCGAGAGGATTACAATAAAATAAATAGATATAACATGTCCAGATTATTGAACTAAATATGAATAAATGAACATCATATACTGCCTAAATATACATGCAAACACACATATCATATATATATATATATATATATATATATATATATATATATAATATATACATGATACAGAATAGAAATCCAAAATCACCTAATTCTGAATAGCTATTTCAACCAACAAAATTTTACTTGTTGGCCTTGTCAACTCGAGGCATGAGGAAATGAAAACATTTAAAGAGTAAATGAAGAGGAGGAGTAAGGTAGAAAGAGTAAATGAAGAGGAGGAGTAAGGTAGAAAGAGTAAGAGAGAGAAGAATAAAGATGTAACAGCAGATAAAGGTCTAGACATACAATTTAAGTAAACATTCAATATTATAGTGAGAATCTAGATAATAAAGGAATAAAATCAGAAAGGGAGAATAGGAAAAGGAAAAAACAGGAGAGTAAAGAGGTTGTGGAAGATATAAATTTGAATAAACCCCTATCTCGTGGTAGTAGAAGTGGGAGTATCTTGTTCAGTTAGACAGTTCAAATAACCTTGACAAATATCTTAAAATATTAACCCTCAACTTAGTTTGATACAGAATCCCAAAATTAAAGACAAAAACAACAAAAATTATGCTCGTAAAAAATCTTCAATACAAAGTTTATGCAAGGAAAATTACTTAAAAATATTTAAAAATTAGAAGAATTTTTTTAAAATTGTTAAGTAAAAATGTAACATCTAAAATTAAAAATTAAAGCAATATATAGTATACAAATAATAATAATACAAATAAAATAAATAATAATGCATATATATTAAAAATAAATAAAAATATTATATAAAACAATTATTAAATAAAACTATTGAATAAAATAAAATATTAAACGAATTAGTAAATTTAAAGTGCTAGGTATAAACTATAAATTAACAAATAAATAAAAAAGTAATATTAATAAAAATTAAATATAAATTAATGAATATAAAAAAACAAATATAATAAAAATATACTATAAATAAAATATAAATATAATATAAATATAATATATAAAACAATTATTAAATTAAATATTAAATATAATATATATAAAATATGATAAATGTAAATATAATATAATATAAATATAATATAATATAAATATAATATAAATAAAATATAAATATAATGTAAATATAATATAAATCTAATATATATAAAATATGATAAATGCTGATATAAATCTAATATAAATATAATATATATAAAATATGATAAATGTAAATATAATATAAATATAATAAAAATAAAATATAAATATAATTTACATGCTCTGTTATAATAAATGCATTGACCTCATTTTGTGGATTTGTTTTAATATTTTATATTAGTAGGATTCACTTGGATTATATATCAACGGATTATATAGACCGTTTCGCTGTATCACAGCTCATCAGTCTGGCTAGACGTCCGGTTGCTTCTAGCTATGATTGAAACCCGACTAATTTGGCGTCAGTCGGAAATTCAACCACTAAGCCGTCGGCGCACGGTAGGGATGAAGGTGAATTATGGCGTATTTATGTTTAGATTTAGATAAACACACAGTGACCGACAGGACTTAATTCTGCCGAAGAGTCATGCTATATTAGCTTTAATAATTACTGTTTACAAATCAACGCTCCTTCCCCACACAGTTCAACCGAAATTCATTTTCAGGAGCCAATGTTATTCTCATCCACAGACAGTCTGTTTCGCTGTATCCCAGCTCTTCAGTGTGGCTAGACGTCCGGTTGGCGTCAGTCGGAAATTCTACTACTAAGCCGTCGGCGCACGGCAGGAATGAAGGTGAATTTAAAAAAGAACTCGGTCGAACATATCAATAATCGAATTAGGCACTTTTCAATAACTCCATTACCTATATGTATGAGTGCATTAACCGAGTCGACAGTGAATGACCAATGTGAGTAGGGCTCTTTCGATGTTTTGCTACATCTCCACGGTAAACAGTAATTGAAGACCATATTTATTAATCTTCGGCGGAACCATGGTTGCAAATGAAGTGCAACATGTGAAAATCAATTGGACTGTAATACTATTTGCCAGTTAAATTAGATCAATAATAAGTAAGAGTATAAACCAAGTAATTGCTAAAAAAAAAATTACAAAACCCAACTCAAGAAATAGGCAAGTCTGCCGAAGTATAAAATGTTAACAATGGGGGAAAAAACAAAAAAACATGGCCAACACCTACCAAAAAAAAAGTTGCAGTGAGCAATACCTCTACCCACTAAGTCAGAGCTCTAGCAAAAACAAACCCTCGAAAAACGCTCATGGATTCAATCTAAAATCATAACTCCGAGTTTTACGCTCTCTCACTCTCATATATATATATATATATATATATATATATATATATATATATATATATACTTTTTTTCTCTCTCCAGAATATACCTTACATATTTATAAGTCTACACTTCGGATATTGCTGGCACATATGGTCTGGTGCCCCTGCTACATATTCAGATATTCTTGATAAAATCTAAAAAAAATTAATCTGCAATGTTATTGGTCCTGACCTGGCATTCCAGCTGCAGTTCTTTTTTCACCGCTGCAATATAATTTTCCTCTGCTTTTTCTAGAAAGAACTTCATGTTAATGGTTCTGATGAACATTGCTCTATGGTACATACCGTAGTACTACAATCGCTTGTTGCTAATCTAGTGCTATACTAGATTTAATCATTTTACCACTTGAATTGGCGAGATGTAACCCTAAGTTCTTTGCTAACAGTATATTTTCTCGTACTTCTCGCTTGTGTAACTCTTTCGATTTCTTGGTTTCATCTTCAAAAATTCAAATACAATATCAAACGTCATCTATTGTCTTCTTGGTTCCTCTTTTAATTTCTAGCTGCTTATCCACGTTTTCCTTTTTCTTATTCTTTCACACACAATAACCCTTTGTGTCTTAGTGACTTTATTGCCTTGCTTGTGGGTAAATGATTTTAAATATGTATATAAACTAATGTTCAAAAATCTTTAGCCACCTCCAGAATCAGCATGGGATGCACTTGAAAGATGAAAAGAAAATACTTAAAAAAGAGCTCTTAAAGTTATTCAATAAATAATGGAATCAATTATCAAACTTATACTTTGAGAAATTTTTGCAACGAATGTCAAAAGTCTGCGCTGCAGTAATCAAGGCAAAAGGAGAACATGTTGAAGAGAGCAAAACTGAATGATAGTCCAGCGAATATACAAAAATAGAAAGGTGCGTAAGGCAATGATGCGTCATATTACCCGACCTGTTCAACCTATACAGCGAGGCATTTCTGAGAGAATTGGAAAACCTACCGGCATTTAGCAGTGGTGGCCACAATCTTAACAACATAAGCTACGCAGATTACACAGTACTGATAGCAGACAAGGAAAAGACATTTCAAAATCTCCTACAAAACATAGCGACGGAGAGTGAGAAGGAGTACTAAACATAAACTACAAGAAGACAGAATGCATTGTCATCAGTAGTAGGATGAGCCTGAAATGCGATGTGAAGGTCGTGAACAATAGAATCAAGCAGACGCTGAAGTTTAAATATGTGGGAAGCGTTCTGACAGAGGACATTAAGTGCGACACTGGGATCCGTAAAGGTATTGGGATGGCCAGTAACGCATTCCGAATGTTGGACAGAGTATTGAGAGACAGGAGGGTTACTTTGATAACGAAGAAAAGAATACTGAGCTGTTACGTAACATTATAGTTCTTTACGGCAGCGAATGTTGGACGATTTCCTCAAAAATGAAAAAGAGACTCCAGGCGACGGAGATGTGGTTCTACGGAAGGATGCTGAGGATATCATGGGCCGAGCATGCGAGCAACAATAAGGTCTTAGAGAGGATGCAAACAAGAAGAAGGCTTATACTTAACATCAGGAAGAGGCAGCTGAAGTTTCTGAGACACATAATGAGAAAGTAGGGCCTGGAGAATCTGATACTCGCGGGTCGAATAGAAGGAAAGACAGACAATAGAAAACAACGCATGACATACCTGGGGGGCTTAAGCAAGTGGATGACAGAACGTGGTTTGGGGGAGGTAGTAGAGGGAAAGAAAATGTTGAAATCTGCAAGGGATACAGGAAAGTGGAGAGCCATGATCGCCTATGTCCTGAAAGGAGATGGCACACAAAAAGAAAGATAATAATTTTCTAAATATTTGTATTATTTTTTTTAAAGTACAAAAAACTACTTTTTTAGTTCAATTTAAACTTTTACCACGGTTTCCTGAAACTTTTGAACTGTAATGTATATATAACTGATTTAAATTTGAGGACAATTTACAATATATTCAACAAATACATTGGCTTTCATTATATTTATAATTTTTCTTTTCTCTCGCCTCTTTAGATTAATTCCTGTTCATATAAATCATTTTGTCGTTTTTATCCCGAGTGATTCTAATTCATCACGGAAATTAATCAGTTCTACATCGGCATTATTTCTTTAAAGAGAAAAAAACACTTCTCATTATTCGTTCCATTAAAACAACTGCTACCAGTTAGTCAAAGAAAAGAAAGATTTTCTCTGTCAAGTTTTGACCCATTTTAAATAATTTATCAGAAATACTGAATGTTTTGGCAAGGTTTTTAATACTACGTCTGAAGAACAATTCTGCTTTGCGTAAACACTGCTTCTATTACGACACAAATCATTCATCAACTGATTTCATGTGACTAAAGAATAAATATGCTTTGTTGCCTTAAGATCGTTATTAATAAATCCAGAGAAAGAAATAGTTTTAATGCCTAAAAAACAAAAATAAATATTTCATGCTCTGCTTTCGAATTCTGTTAGAATCGCCATTTTTAACCGGAAAATAATTGTTAAACCTCGGCGAAAAGAAATTAAAACAAGATCACACACAATTGCTTCTTTATTTTATGACACTATTCATTTATCTGCTTTGATTTGGACATTTTTTTTCTGAACGCTTAAATTCTAAATGGAGATTTGGCAATATTTTGGATACTTTATAGCATTACCTATTTCCAGATTAGATTTTCCGTGAACTGTTTCAACTCAATTCAAAATTTTGTTTATCGAAGCGGGTTTTCAACCGTTTTCTCCTTCAGTTAGTCGTTGCTTTCTTTAGTATTGAGTACCAAATCTAGCCATTGTCGATTCAAGAGATCATTTGCTATTTAACAAATAAACAAAAACAAAAAATAATTCGTCCTACAGTGGGGTAATCACTCTTCTCGCTCCCAGTAAAGTTGGATGAGTGGTCGGTTTATTCGCCGAACATCCGTTAATATATATATATATATATATATATATATATATATATATATATATATATATGCGAGTTTCATTAAAAACGACAGACAAGGTACTACGGTTAAGTTTTTTATTTAATTTTTCTTGTGTACGAAAAGAGCTTTCTTTGCTGGACAAAGGGTGTGTAAGAACTGTCCAAATGTTTTATTTTTCCGAGCGTTTTCGACTATACCTTTAGCCATTATCAAGGATGATTTGATTTTTCAGCTTAATTAGTCTGGTGTTGAGAGGTTTTTTGGCATAGTATTAATACAATAATATATAAATGGTAAACAAAATCCGTTATTCAGTGTTTCATGCTTTACACACGATCATTAGCCAAATACCTTTGCTGGTACCACCTGAAGCGCAAAGAAAACTATTACACAAAGATTCGTCTACGAAAATCTGTAGTAGAGGTGCTGAATATAACATCAATCAGGTAAGGGATAAATATCATATATGTGTTATATATATATATATATATATATATATATATATATATATATATATATATAATGTATATTATGTCATTCACAGACAGTACTGTTTCGTTGTATCACAGCTTCTCAGTGCGACTAGACTTCCGAATGCCTCAAGCCAGGATTGTAACACAACTAATTTGGTGTCAGCCAGAGCGATCTTCACTCGGTCGAGTTACACTACTAAATCTAGCGTATTGTTTTTACAAATGTAAACAAATGCCAATCAGCCAAAGTGCTCTATTCATTTTACTGAAGAGCTTTGCATTGCGTGATAACGATATACATATTTATGTTTCAGGAATAATATTGGGGAAATGTGTAAATGGAAATCTTTTGTTGTAACGCGTTTCGTTCTTTGTAGTTTAACGTTATATATATATATATATATATATATATATATATATATATATATATATATAGGAAAACATTTAGGATTACAAATTATTTATTCAGTCAGACAAGCCTAAAAGAGAGTTTGCTGCCTATTCTCTTTTAAGCATGTCTGACTGAATAAATTACAAACATTATGTCTGGTTATTTTTATCATAATCTTTTCATATTCACGAACATTTTCCCGTTTATTACAATTAAATAAGGCAATAAACTAATTTGTTATACATATTAGTTTATATATATATTGTTATACATATTTCCCCAATATTATTCCTGAAACATAAAAATATATATCGTTATCACGTATATATATATATATATATATATATATATATATATATATAAACTAATACATATATGATATTTATCCCTTACCTGATTGATGTTATATTCAGCATCTCTACTATAGATTTTCATAGACGAATCTTTGACAAACATGGCTATCGTATATTTATATTTTTTATATCTCTATTGTAGTAAGAGAAAAAAACCATTAGAATCCAAAAAAAAGTACTAAACTGTTATGTATAGTTCTACAGAAGGATGTTGAGAATACCATGAGACAGTTGAAAATTCTATGGAAACTAATGAGGAAGGATGACTTGGATAATCACAGGGCAGATTGAAGGCAAGAGGGACAGAGAAAAAGAACACATTACCTACCTAACGAACTTGAATAAATGGACGGCAGAACCGGCTGTAGGAGAGATAACAAAAAGACAAATATTATTGAGTTAAAAGGACAGAAGATTATGGAGAGCCATGATCATCAACCTCCTGAAGAGAGACAGCACAATAAGAAGTACTACTAAATGGTCCGCACTTACTTTCGTGACCGACTGGTACTTTGTCTATATTTACTTCACCGAAGTGGCGACAATATTTTATAAGTAGAAGTCTCATATTAATTCTATATAAGTATTTTTTTGCTATGTACCGTGTCCCCTTAGATCGTGGACAAACATGGCTATCGTGTGTTTATATTTTTTATATCTCTATTCACTTGAGGATGGCCAAATTATAAGATGAAATTTACCTTTTGCTTTTTAAAAAATATGCCTTTATGTATGCCTGATGGAATGAATTACAAACATTGCAGTCATTAGTGTATGGCTACACATAATTTTTTTGCCATACCATTTAGAATTCTGATGATAATCTCAGAAAGAGATGGAAAGTACGTGGAAAATAAAAGTGATTCTCACTGTTACAGTGCATTTCTGGCCTTATTTAATTGTAATAGACGGGAAAATGTTCGTGAATATGAAAAGATTATGATAAAAATAACCAGACATAATGTTTGTAATTTATTCAGTCAGACATGCTTAAAAGAGAATAGGCAGCAAACTCTCTTTTAGGCTTGTCTGAATGAATAAATAATTTTAAATCCTAATTTTTTTCATATATATATATATATATATATATATATATATATATATATATATATATATATATATATATATATATAAACTAATTTTCGCTATATGCTTCCCTAAGTATTTGCTTAGCTTTTGGGATGCGTCTTTCGCTATTTCAATGTTGCACATTCGTCCTCTTTTAAAACACTTCCCAGATATTTAAATTGTTTTAATAGTTTGATTTTGTTATCTCGAATTTATAATTTGCATAATAGGTCCTGATCTGGGATCTAGTCTACAATCTCTATTCCACAGACGTGCCGCGGCTTCACTCTCTATCTTCTACAAGTATATTCACGGCAACTGTTCCAACGAGCTACTTTCGCTGGTTCCCGGACTGCATGAATTTAAGCGAGCTACCAGGCTGGCATCTCGGTTCCACCCTTTCACTGTCAAAATGGTTAAATGTAACTGTCTCTTCTACTCAAGCAGCTTCTTCTTCCGCACTTCCTGTCTGTGCAACTCCCTTCCCCTTACTTGCTTTCCCGATAACTATAATATTCAAATATTCAAGTGTAATGCCAATCGACATCTGACACCCTGCGTTTGTTCCCCGTCCTTCTCTGTATCCTTTCCCCGAACATGCCTCTTTATTCGCGTTCTCGATCATCTGTAACCCTTTGTGTACTAATGGCAGTCCGGTTTGCTTGGGTTGAATTGCTTTAAAAAAATGTCGAGCTGTTCTGTTTGCTAAGAACCATGCACACTGTCTTCTTCCAATCCCCCCACGAGGGATATATGTGGCACAAGGCCGAGTTTTACGTGGGTCATCAGAACCAATTGGTCGGCCAAAACATCCCCGTACAAACCGCATAAACGGGTTCGGGTCTGTGTACATCCCCGGACGAAACTGCCCTTCGGCACAGCCTTGACCGGGTTTCTCTCTGCCAAAAACCAGAGAGTTCAACAGGAGCTGCGAACAGCCTCAGTAGAACAGTTTATATTACTGTTCTCTTGTCACTGAACATGTTCAACGTATGCCGTGAAGATATTCTGAATTAGAAATCCTACGAGGATTCATTATTTGCGGCCACAATCTTAACATAAGATATGCAGATGACACGGTGTTCAAAGCTGACACGCGATGGAAACTACAAACACTCCAAGAGAAGGTAGCTTAGGGGAACATATAGCGCTTCTTGTTTAACAATATTACTCTCGATTAATGTTAGTTTTTATGCGAAGTGTTTCTGAAACGAACGTACCGGCTCAAATAGTTATGCAAGCTGAAATATAATAAGCGTGTCTTACTAAATATCTACCGTGTCTGGATAATTAATAAATGAAGAAAATAGTTCCTGAAGTTATCTGTATTTAATAAAACCATAGTGCGACTTTAAAAAAAAAAAAGTCATTTAGGTTGCAAAAATTGATATGAATTATTAATATTATTCAAATTCTTTTTTCGAATTTCAATCCAATGCTTATCAGATTTCCTGGCGCCATTCCACCCTTGCCATTTCAGGCTTTCTCAAATTTTCCTCCATATTTAGAATTATTATCTCGTAATTTTTCCACCACAGTGTCTTCAAAAAGTAATTACGTATTTCAACGTGATAAATTGTGAATGAACAAGCTCAATCAGTATAAGTTTGAGTACTAGAAAATTGCGTATGGAATTAACTTAGTATTTCCTCTATGCAACAGTATGTCATTTATTTTGTATTTCTGAATTTAACCTGTTAGAAGAAAATGACAATTAAAACTGAAATATTCGACATTATTTACTGTATAATTTCTAAAAAGAACTGCTACTTCTATCATAATCCGTGTTCCTTCAGAACATGGGTGATCATAGGTCTCCACAGCTTCCTAATTTTGTTTCTCTCATTAATGTCTGTATCTGTACTATCTCTTCGATACTCTTTACCATACATTTACACGATATCGTTAAGTATGTTACTCTCTACTTCAATTTTTATGCTCTTATTAGTGTAGTATATTACTTCTGGGTTCAAATAAGGCAACGAACACTTATATAAAAAAATATATAAATATTTTTATTCGAGTTGCGGCGAATTGATATAATGAGGGAGAATCAAAGAGGTTATGATAGAGACACACAAATTGAAAGAGACAATTCTTCGGTGATTCTGTAGCCAGCCTCTCACAAGATCAAGAATCGGACCTGTTAAATAACATTTTGACACCTACGCAACTTCACGTGGCTACGCCTCTTCCGGCATACGCCCGCGCAAGTACGTATTTCCTTCTGCTCAAGACGCATTTATTCTAGGTTCGGAAGGCCTGTGTGCCCTGTTTATTTTAGCCACAGGGTACAATTCCTGTTTATGCTATCACCAGTTCCGATTTCCACTCACACACTATGCAGTGGAAGTAAAGTCAAAATGTCTTTCCTCAACCAATATACAACATTAGATGCAGAATGTCCTGTGAGTGTCAATTTATCCAGGTGCACTTTCCTCATATATCCCAGAAATTCCAACTGTTTCTTTGTAATTCGAGGTTCATGCGTCGTTTTTGTTCCCATGTTCCGCTCATTGTATTCTCTGCATGCTTCTATAGAAAAACGTCTTTGTTGATTCATCTCTTGATCTATGAGGAAATTGTCCATCATTCGCCGTCATTACTGCTACAGATGGAGTTAAAACCATTTTGGCAGTATCTGTCTATATTGCTGAGATGAGGTATTATGTAAACTATTTACATTATTCGGACTATTGTCCTCATATTTATCGCCATATTTATTAAACGTTTCGGCCGTTGTACGCTCCGGCCTTCTTCAAGTGGTTGGAATGTCGAACTGGAACCTTTATTTCGTTCACTAGGATAGACTGTTCTAGTTTCACGTGTCATGTTTAATGGATGTCAGTTATCAGTTATCTCCTGTTAATTCCCCTCTCCAAGTTTCCACTGCCTTAACCGGGTATTGAACTCACACTGTTTGGGTCCTGTCACTGGATCTAACGAACGCCTTTATCCACTGTGCAACTGGTAAAAAATGGTTGATGAAGACATTAGGTTTATAATACCCAGAAATTCATACACAGATGTCCTCAAGGACTTGTGCCAAATCAACATCAAATAAAACCCTTGCTTTGTGTGTATAGGTATATGAAATTCATCAGCCATTAAGAGTTACTAGAACATGGTAGAATCAAACGGAACACGATTACTGCCATAAACATGATAACACGTAGACGAAGAATGGCGTCGAAAATATCCTGTTTTGAAAAAGAATAAAAAGTGTTATTAACCGTTATGAAAATACAAGAACACACACCATAATACAAATTCAAGAAAGAATAAGTTCGTTTTTCACGCAACTACATAAAATGGTATTCACGGAAAGGGTCATTAATTTTATTGTTATTCGTTTTATTAAGTGCGGCATCTTGGATTCTAAGAGGCAGTAGAAGCACTGACTTCTCAGGAACACATTTTGCACGTTGGCTCAGTGTCCCTCTGTGTGTGGTCTTAGCCAGTTGCAAAACTGCGTGGGAGGCATATCGCCGCATAAGAATTATTGAGACACTGTTGATTTCGCTCCGTTTGTGACATATATTCAAAAACACAAAGGTAATCTATCACTGTCAGAATACCCCACCTACGAGGCACTCCGGTCAATCGCTGACTATTCTGGCACTAGCATTCGCATTTCGAAACAAAAGAAGTCGAAAACAGATTTAAAAAACATTTTTCAAGAGAAAAGACTAGATGTTTTTAAAAACTTCTGAAATCAAGCAGGTACAAAAAATATATATCTGGAAAGCGTTCTAACACAGAACGGAAAGTTCGACACTCAGATCCGAAGACGTATTGGGATGGTCAAAGATGCATTCCAAAAGTTAAGCAGAATATTAAGAGACAGAAAAATCGTTGTAAATAAAAAAGAAAAGAAAGTGTACTGAACCTTTACGTGATATCTGTCATCCTGTATGGCAGCGAAGAGTGGAAAAAAGAAGACACTTGAAGCAACAGACATGTGCTTCTAGAGAAAGGTGCTGAGAGTATCATAGACCAAACATGTGCGCAACAACGAGGTTTTGGGGAAAATGGAAACAAAGAAAAAGGAAACTTATACTTAACATCAGAAAATGCAGTTTCTGGATCAGGTAATCCGGAATGGGATCTTGGAAAACCTGATATTCCCAGGACAGATTGAGGGAAAGTGGGACAAAGGAAAGCAGCTCGTAACGTACTTGAAAAAGTGTGAAAAGCCGAGCAGGGTTTGGGAGAAATAGCAAAAAGACAAAACGAATTAAGAGCTACAAGGGACAGGAAGATGAGGAGGACCATGATCGCTTACGTCCTGAAGAGACACGGCACATAAAAAAAGGCGATCAGAACGTTGCAAATAAATTTTACTTTTAATTCTTATTTTGTTTCTACTCCTTTTTAAACTTCTTTTCAGACTTTAACTGTTTAGATCGTTTCGCATTTCTTGTAATTTATTCACGTGTTGACGTGTACCTATGTTTAATAGACTAGACAAAGGTCTTCGACAAAGTACGCCACAATGATCTGATGGAGTACTGGAATATTATGTGACACAGTCCTCCTGTATGGCAGCGATTGCTGGACAATCTTCTCAAAAATGAAGAAGAGACTTAAAGCACAGAAATCTGGTTCTACAGAAAGATGCTGACGACAGCATGAACCAAATACATGAGCAACAACGAGGTTTTGGGGAAAATGGAAACAAAAAGGAAACTCATACTTAACATCAGAAAGATGCAGTTGAAATTTCTGGGGCAGGTAATGCGGAAGGGGAGCTTGGAAAACCTGATATTCCCAGGACAGATTGAGGGGAAAGTGGGACAATGGAAAGCAGCTCGTAACGTACTCCGAAAAGCGTGAAAAGCCGAACAGGGTTTGGGAGAAATAGCAAAAAGACCAAACGAATTAAGAGCTACAAGGGAGAGGAAGGTGAGGAGGACCATGATCGCCTACGCCTTGAAGGGACACGGCACATAAAAAAGACGATCAGAACGTTGCAAATCAATTTCTAGGTCATGTAATGAAGAATAGGGGCTTGGAAAATCTGATACTCACGGGACAGATTGGGGAACAGAGGAAAGCAGGGCTTGAGCAAATGGATTGGAAAATAGGGTTTGGGAAAAATAAGAAAACGAAAACCTGTTAAAAGCTACAAGGGACAGGGAGATGTGGAGGGCCATGATCCCCTACGTCCGGAAGGGACAGGGTACTTAAAAGAAAGATGATTTCGCATTTCAGTTTTTTTAAATTCCAAAAATATTCAAAATTTTAGCTTTAGAATATAAGCATTATAAAACATAGACATTGCTATATCAGGTGTGTGTGTGTTACTTATTATAGCCAATATAAATAGTTGCATCATTAGTATACTTACATAAGATAGTAGTGAAATAAAGATATAGTCTGACGCGTGGGATTATCGGAAAACCGTTGCGTGCCTGGTGATTGAATCATATGCCTTATGTACTGAGACGTCGACCATTTTGTTATCGAGCGGATAACAATTGTAGAGTCATTCACGCTCTGTGAATATGCAAGGAAATAATGAAAACTGAAAAGGACTAAGAATTGTGATGCAGAAAGATATAAATACAACCGTGAGAGAGAAAAAAAAAGTAAAAGAAAATTGGAACAAATGAAAAAAAAAAGTCTGCTGTCCGAGAAAGCAACCGCCTGATCAACCGTCCACTGTAAATAAAACTTTTTCTCTTGCAGAACGGATCTCCGGCGACTGCTCGCTATATAATAAAATAGCGGAGTAAACTTTTGGGATTTAATAATGGTAGATTTCTATAGCCGTTGTAGTGATTCGAGAAAAAAGAATGCCTGACAAAATGTACGTAATAATTATTTTCTAAGAATATATTGGTTCGAAATATGTTATTATCTTCAGAATTGTCCGATTTAAAAAAAGAGAAAAGGAACATGAGGGAAAGTGAACATACATTCGTGTATGTATGCATACATATATATATATATAATATATGTATATAAACCTACATCTAGACAGATGTAGGCAAACGTGTATAAATATATAATATGTGTGTGTGTGTGTGTGTGTGTGTGTGAAAGCGTATTCATATGTATTAGGTATGGGCAAAAACTCACAAGGACCAGAGAAGTAGAAAATTAATACATGGGAACACACCGTTTTCTTTATGACAAAAGCATGAAAAATACATACACCAACAACAGACACGCAGAGACATCATATATATATATATATATATATATATATATATATATATATATATATATATATATATATATATATATGTGTGTGTGTGTTTGTGTGTATTCATTCCTCACCGGTAACACGACACAGAATTTCATGCACAACGTAATTTTCAGGTGCTGGGTAGAGACCATGTGCGATATCTTATATTCATTTATATATATATATATATATATATATATATATATATATATATATATATATATATATATATATATATATATATACATACACACACACAGGGTGTCCATAAAGTTCGTGTGCACTTTAACAAATTTATAACTTTATTTGTATTTGCGATAGAAATAATTTGTAAAAAGGATTAGAAAGAAGTAAATCTATATTTCTTAAGGTTTTATTGGAATTTTATTTAAGTTTACACATGTCCTCCATCATTAGCAATACAAAGGGTAATAGGATTTTGCAGTTCACCGATAATATTTACCAACTGATTTACAGTAATGCCTGAAATCACATTAGTTATTTTAGCTATACTTAAAACTAGGTACATTAAACTTTATAACATTTTTTACAGATTATTTCTACCGCAAATACAAATAAAGTTATACATTTTTTAAAGTGCACACGAACTTTATGGACACCCTGTTTATATGATCGCTTCGCCGCGTGAAATTAAAGCCACTATTTTAGTAATGATTTTCTTTTTAATTTAGGTTAAGTGTATGAAAATATATATATTTTTGTGTGTGTACGATGTTGTATGTATAAAAAAAACACAAAGATAGATGCATGCAAACGTGTATAAATATATAGTAGTTCCTTAACGCAACACGAAATTTGGACGAGTGTTCAAACATCAGAATTTATTTGGAAGCTTTACTATGCCGTACTGAGCACTTTTAAGCTAACCCGTGTACACACACACACACACACACACACACACACACACACACACACACACACACACACACACTCAGATACATGCATGTGTGTATTTGTGCGTCTTTACTTCCAAATACACAATTATTTCTAATAGCTCTTATGGAGAGTGTGTGTGTGTGTGTATATATCTCATCATGCGATTATGAAAATTAATTTATTATGGGGCCCATATTGGGATTGAAATCATGGCAATCGTAATGATCAACAACTCTGTGTTTCATATCCCCCTCCTGTTTCTGAGGTCTTGGTGACTGCGTCAACTGATACAATGTTGCATAGCCCCTTGGTGGGTCTTGGGGTGACGGCTTCAATTCCATAAAAACGTTGCATCTTTCTTTTACGGTCGGTGATCTATAATAGCTTTGTTTTGGAGATAAAAAGAGAACTTAACACAGGTAATTTTTACTTAGCTAGTTTATTAACATCGATGTACATCTTTAACTAGCCAGCGAGGTCGCACTATCACCGCACTGGGAAAGCCACTTCTAGTCACGAAGAGAATGCACATCTACATTGTTCGACTGTTAAATCTCGACTTCCCGAAATCCGTTTCTATATCTGTATCATCTCCACTCTCGTCTACAGTAACAATCTACCTTGAGTGACTCTCGATACTTTTATTCGATAAAAGTTATTTTAAAATGCTGATCTCGGTGAAACTCAGTAGCTCAACGCAGCATTAATATATCTAAGAGTTTTTTTTTCTGAAATTCTTTTGACATGCCATCAGTAAAGAGAATTAGTTACTCCAGTTTTATGCTCACTTACGCTGCGAAATTGGGTAACGACTTATCATATATTTTAATCAGTAGCGATAAAGCTGTTAAGACGCAAAGGATTGCTGGGAGTAAAGAGGAACCGGAGACCACATCCTAAACAGAAAACGATGGATAAACTTCTATTCTAATATTTAGCTAATGACATATATCAGGCGAAACACAAGATCGATTTATACACGTGTCAAAGAAATGCCTAAATACGATCGAGAAAGCGTGGGCAGCTCCTCTCCGACTCTGGACGGGGCACTGATTATAAGCTTTACGTAACGAAAGTAAACAATTTAGTATTTTTTTAAAAGAAATATCTAACGTTCATTCAGAGTAATTTATGTTTAATATTCAACACACTACAGTAAGAATATGGTTCGTTCATTCTATTAATTAAATTATTATTAAAAAATATTTTTTCTGTGTAAAATTGACTAAAAGTGTCATTATTAAAAATCTTTACCATAATTTAAATATATTCATCACGATGTAGAAAATGTTACTGACGTTGATATCTAGCGATGAGGTGGGTAATACGACTTGATTCCCATTGCTCTCGATCCATACGGGCATTAAAACGCAATGGAATTAGTATACCACAGTGTGAGTCAATCTGTAGAATCCTTAAATGTCGACCCTGTTGTTCATCTGGGTATTTTGAAGAAGATGCTTTTCTCCGAATTTCTGTAATTGGCAGATCTATGAGTACAGCATACTGCGTTCTATGAGTACAGAATACTTATTCATTTTCCTGTGAAAGGCTGCAAGCTGATATTTTAATGTTCTCTACATATGTAAAATGTTACAATTTGTTTAATCTTGTATAATATTAAGTTATGTGGTTTTCCCATTGGCTGAAATAAAAACTGGTGTATCTCATAAGAACTACCCCACCAGCAATAACTGTTAAATTTTATTACACACGATACCAGCTACAAAGAAAACGAAAAAAGTCTGGACAAAACAATTTGAGAAACCTGATGGTGACAATTGTATTCATCGATGTTGAGAATCTTCGAACGCATTCCGAAAAATATATTAGAAGAATTGTAAATTCAGTTAAGAATTGAAAGCATCCAGACGACATTAGAAAAATTACAGCAGAAGGGAAGGAACATGCTTTTACTTTAAAAAACTGTCAATTACGACTGCAGTGAAAAGTCACGATATGGAAATAATATAGCCCTTTACAGCCACACACTTACTACTGCATCCAAAAAAGAGTCCCAGACCTGGTTGTTATCAACAATGGAATTTAAATTGGCCAGATCGTAGACATATCTATTTAAGCAGGCCACGCAGTAAAAAAAGATATAAAAAGAAATATTAAAAATAACAAGATTCTATCCGAAAACTGAGGAAACTGGGAAAATGAAAGTTAGGAGAGTGGCCATAATAATTTACTTATAATTTGTAACTAGTAAGCTTTTTTAAGCCCTAAGCCTAAACGTCTTTCTTTACCTGATATTCAGACTTCCTTTGTCGTTCTCCTAAACTGCTTCCCCTCCAAGGTTATGTTTGTCCTGATTTTTATCCATATCTGCCAAATTTACCAAAAAAGGTAAATGTAATTGATTCATTAGAGCGTCAAAATGGTGTATGTTTATTATGTCTTACATTTAAATATTAATTTATTCTTCTTTATGTACCTTGTCCACTCAGACCATAGGCGTTCATAGCTCTCCACAATCTCCTGTCCTTGTAGCTCTTAATAGTGTCGTTTGTTATTTCTCCTAAATCCTGTTCCCCCATCCACTTACTAAAATTCACTAAGTATATATATGTTTTCCTCTGTCTCTCTTGCTTTCAACCTGTCCTGCGAGTATCAGATTTCCAAGCCCTCCTTCCTCATAATGTGTCCCAGAAATCTCAGCAGTGTCTACCTGGTGTTAAGTATAAGTTTCCTATTTGTTTCCATTTTCATTAAAAAGTCGCTGCTGTTATATTCGGTCCAATTTATCATCAGCATCTTTCTGTAGAACAGCATCTGTGTTGCTTCAAGTTTCTTCTTCATCTCTGAGGTGATTGACCAGCATCCACTGCCATATCGGAGGACGTATATCACATAAGAGTTCAGTAGTCTTTCTAACGAAGTTTTTTTTCTGATTGTTAATAACCTGCTTTGCTTTTGGAAGCCATCTTTCCCTGTCGAATGCTCCTTCGGATTTCAGTGACTCTCTTTTTGTCATCTGTTAGAACACTTCATACATTTAAATTTGCTAGTCATCCGTAAAATAAGACGCGCTTCTTAAACCATAAAAATAATCTGTTTAATTTGTATTTTGGTCTCCAAAGCTCCCAGACGTATCTAATGAGGTAAGTGAGCTTATTAATGTATTCATCTATTAAATATTGTTTGTATACAAACATGTTTAATTAGAGTCGGCTGTATTCCTAAAGAAATGCCTTCTATATAAACTGATACATGACGATAGATGTGTTCAAAGAAGGGATAATACTAAATGAGAATATATAATACCGAAATACCTGTCAGCTTTTCTCAAACAAACCAATTTATTTTTGGTTTCTTTAAACTGGCCAGATTCTTGGTTAGTATCAGATTAAATCCCAAAGAGTCAAAGGATGTTAAGATTCACAAAATATGCTCTTTATTTATACAAAATATATCCATCGTTTAAATCAGTCGTTCTTAACCTTTTCTAACCTAGCGGATCCGTTTCAGATATTTTCGGGAGCTTGCGCCGTCTATCTTAAAATCACAGTTAAATATTACAGAGTTAAAACAACAATTTTAATATCACTTGTTCTCCTGCCTCAAAAACAAATCTTGCGATGCTGACAAAGTTAACATGGCAGTTCGTCTCGAAAAGGACCTTCCATCGGTTGTGAACTGGGGCAAGAATAGGTTGGTTAACTTTAACGCCTCTAAAACAAAACTGCTCTCTATTAACTACCACAGGGATCCATTAGAATGTCTGAAGACCAACTTCTCGAGAGCTCCTCTCTGCGGCCGCTCGGTCTCACGATGTCCGCTGACCTGAGATGGAACAAATACATCGAGTCAATTGCTTCATCCACCGCAAGAAAAGTTGGCTCCATGTGCCGAGCCAGGAAATTTTTCTCCCCGGAATCGATCCTCCAAATCTATAAATCAACCATTCGCCTTTGCATGGAGTATTGCTGCCATATATGGCCTGGAGCCCCTGCTGTTTGCCTCAGGGTTCTTGATAAGATCCAGAGACGGATATGCAATGTAATTGGCACTGATCTGTCATCTCGTCTGCAGTCGCTCTCTCACAGACGCGCCGTTGCCTCGCTCTGTCTTTTTTACAAATATTTTCACGGCAATTGGTCCGATGAGCTGCTTTCGCTGGTTCCCAGGCCTCATGAATTTAAACGTCCTACGAGGCTGGCATCCCGTTCCCACCTCTTCACCGTTGAAACTGTTAGATGTAGACGTCTCTTTTACTCCAACATCTCGCCTGTGGAACTCCCTTCCTTATTCCTGTTTCCCTGACAAATATAATCTCCAACTATTTAAGTGTAACGTCAATTGACATCTCCAGTTGCCTTGATCTATCCACTTCCCTTCTCCACATCCTTTCACCTTTCATTCCTATCTTCTCTCGCTCCAAATCTTCTGCAACCCCCTTGCCTTGATCAATCCACTATCTTTCTCCACATTCTCTCCTTTACCAGTCCTATCTGCTTTTCCTCCAAACCTTCTGTAACCCCTTGCGTGATAGTGGCTTCCAGACCTGCTTGGGGTGAAAAGCTTAAAAAAACCTCCTGAAGTAAAATGCAGCAGGAACGGGCATGCCGTAGTCATCACACTGAACCATCGAAAATCGTCGAGCTTTAGCTTAAAGGTTTTTACTCCATAGGAGTGCTAAACCGAACGTAAAGCGGTTGGAAAAAACGGTTGGTTCCCTGTGCCGCCCCTGTACGTACCTGACTGCTCTACATTTACAAGAGCCAGATCAGGTCAAAAATGGGGTATTGCTGCCATATATGTCTTCACTTTCCAGTTCAAAAGCATCTCCGCGTCCTTGTTGGTGATGAATTATTTTCCACCCTACAACCCCTCTCCCACAGACTAAACTTTGCAGGCCTCTCGGTGCTCTATCGTTATTTCCATGGAAAGTGTTCAGGCAAATTACATTCTTTAGTTTCACCAGTTCTAACCTTTATCACTAAGACCCGCCATGTCAGGTACATTGTAGCGAGTCATCCTCATTCCCTTCGTATTCTATTGGTAAGAGTCAGTTCCACTAAAGCTGATACTTCCCATGAAGCGTTATTACGTGGAACCTATTACCCGAGAGGCAGCTCCCCTGATCACTATAATCATAACCTGTTCAAGTCTAGGGATAACCGTTATCTTATCCACATATCCCCATAAAGTTGGCCTCTTATTCTGTAACCCTCTACTTTGAGTGGCTCTTCGGCCTTGTACAGGCGAAAAGAGAAAAAAAAACTCGACAGAATTATGCATTCCGTTTGCCAATTCAAATATCGGCGTCGATAACTGTTATTCTCGCTGCAAAGGGCACGACAGCCTCCTTTGAAAACCACCGTTTTTAAATCATTACGTTAATTTCATGTATAGAGAACCTAAAGACGCACCAAAAAATTACGCAAATACGTAAGGAGCGTTAACTTTCAACACCACCGCAAAACCAAATGAAATTGGTGTACAGTATAAGATAACAACAATCGTTTTTAAAGAATAATATTATAAACTCCTGGAGAACATATTTCCAAATGTAAACTCGGAATATTGTTACTATGTTGCCTTTGAAGACATCACGATTCGAAATACTAAACAATAACCTATTACCGAAATCTAATAACGTTTATTTGAAATAACATAATCTCGAGAATACAGAAAATTTCTAAAAAAAAAAAATACTTGCAAGAGAAATGAAGACAGGAGTAGAAGAAAGTTAAGAGAAAAATAAATGCAAAAAAGCTGAACTTCATCGAAAGAAAATGCGAAAAACTATTTAGAAACCATCTGCTAAATGCTGCCCCTACGGGCAGTAGTAAAAACGAGATGTCAGATAAAGACAGAAATTCTAAAAGACAAAAGTGGCACTGAATCATAACTTTTTTTAAAGAAAAAAAATATTCAAGTTCACAAGAAAAAAAAACATTCAAGCGACTTCGATTGTAGGAAGCACATCTGCCAAGATTAGATATTTGCTTTTGTTTTTTTAATAGGGAAACAAAGAGTGAAAGAGAAATAGAGACGAGGTGGGTTGGTGGTAAACATTCATCGACAAATGGAAAATAATATATGCATCAGTCACCTTGTAAAGATAATTTCAATGAAGGAGAAGTAAGTTATAGTAGTAGAAGATATTTTAGTTAAAAAAAAATACTAGAAAGTCAAGTTTCACTAATAAAAGACAGTGTTCCTACGATAGATTTCCAGTTATAATACATCATAATAACAGTTACAAGTTTATAAGTGTTATGGTCCAAGGTTAGGATCAAGGAAGAACAACACGAACCCAAGAGTAGAAATAACAAAGATATATTACACGGAATAATAATACAAGATGTGGAAAGTGTTAATATGACTGTCAGTCTGGTTTGGAGTGAACTGCTATTGGCTCAACTCGATTCCGTCTGATATTTAACAGCCCTCCCACGTGGGTCGCATGTGGCACAAGGCCGGCTTAATGTGGGTTCTCCTACCCGTAGGCTCGGCCAAAAATATGCCCATTTAGAACCCGTATAAACGGGTTCAGGGACTGTCCACTTCCCCGGACGAAACCCTGCCTTTCGGTAAAGCCTCGTCCAGGTTCCTCTCTGCCAAAGCAGAGAGTACGACAGAAGTCGCAGACAGTCAGAGACTGCCCACGACTCGATTCCGTCTCGGTATTTAACAACCCTCCCACGTGGGTTGAATGTGGCACAAGGCCGGTTTAATGTGGGCTCCCCGAGTCCATAGGCCCGGCCAAAATATGCAAAAATAAAAAGACTGCTCACGACTCGATTCCGTCTCCTCCCTCTCTCTTGAGAGGCGCGGTATTT
>OZ038484.1:43605548-43620548 GCA_964036315.1 Acanthosepion esculentum
CAAAGAATGTGTAGATTAAAGTAAGATACGAATGCTTAAGAAAGTAGTCTTAAATTAATTTGTAATACACAAAGTTTAAAAAGTGTTAGTTATACAGTGTAACCCGTATATAAGAGAGTTGTCGGGACCGGAGAAGAAGTCTCTTACATCCGTGTTTCTCTTATATCCGGGTTTGGTCAATTTTGTTTTATTAACACAAGGTCTAATTTGGTACCAGAGAAAATCTCTTATATCCGAGTTTCTCTTATATCAGGGTCTCTTATATCCGGATTACACTGTATAGTTTTATCAGTTGCACTGCCGGCACCAATATAATCTAGATAGCAGAGAACACACTTTTTAAAATTCATCACAAAGACGGGTGGTTTAAAAACTGATTCCATGAAGAGTAAAATAATAATAAAAATAATAATAATTTAAAAAATTTCTGTTTCGTCGCTATAACTAAACTTGTGCATGCATGAAACACACACACACACACACATATATATATATATATATATATATATATACACAAACAAAAATATGTAGAGACTATTTACATATTTTATATATATATATATTAATATAAACCCACAGAATATTTACGTATTGCGTGTGTGTGTGTGTGTGTACATACATCAATGTACAGGATATTTTGAAAAACATTTGCCAAAGAGGAGATTTTATTACCGGTATTTGCATTACAAATGACTAAAGAAAAGCGTGTTTTGGCCCATTAATGTCGTCGTAGATTTGTGTTTGTATGCAAATATTAACAAGCATCAAAAAAGTAATGAAAACAAAATCCGACATAATGATTGATTTTAAAGCCTAGTAAAGATGAATTAGATATTTACTATAATACATTTAAATTCGAAATGGCCACAATGTACTCTTCTTATTAACCATCCGATCAGACTACACACACTACAGTATTTATTGCAATGATACAAACCATTGCTGAGAGATTGAACTACATAATATTATGTTTCGTTTTTAATCTATCTGTGTATATATATATATATATATATATATATTATATATATATATATATATATATATATATATGAGGATGTTTGTGTGATACATTTTCACTCGAGATCCATCCAACCGATTTTGACCAAACTTGGCACATACATTGTACAATGTAAGAGATATATTCTTAGCGTAAAAAATCGATATTTCTTTTTAAATCAATAATCTATAAAGCCGATCAAAAATTGATAACATCAACTTTTTCTCTGATTTCGTTCAAACTCGGTATGTAGGTTACTTACATCATGACGATCACAACGATATCTCTTATTTCTACGCCACTGCGTTTAGCGAATAACGACAATTCGATATCAACACAAATTTTAAACTAAAACCTCCCTCAATTTTCAAGCAATCTAATACAAACTTCATTCAGTTGTAGCCAGCAATAAGTTGGTTGTTTAACAGTCATTTAACTTCATAATTGAGTTCACCCATATAATGAAAACCCGCGTAAATAACGAAAAATGGCGATTTTTACTGGTTTCTTTCTTATTTTTCGTTGATCTTCCAACCAATTAATATAAATATGTCCTCTTTTACATACCTGACAGCACACTGACAAGTTGAATTTCAAAAACTCCAAAACGATTGTGGTCTGAAGTGGCTTTTCATGTTACCTGTTTTACCCTTTCATGTCCTCGGCTAACTTCGATTGAATAAATACAGACAACGTCTTTTATATCAGTAACTGCATTAATTCAAAATGCTTTTTAATGAAATTACTTTGAAGTAATTGAAGAAGAGAGGCTGTTACATCTAAACATGATGCTATTTTTTATCCATTCCAAATGAACGCTTTTTCTGATCGACCAGCTCGGTATGGCTGCTAATAGTAAATAAAACGAACGCCACATATTTCATAATAAAATGTAAATATCGTCTGAATCTGATCTTTAAGTGATAATATGCAAATTATGAATGTAAAATGGCGTGAAAATCGAACATATTTAAAATATTAAGATTTCCATTGAGAGAAGTAGTAACCACGAAAAAGAAAAAAAAAATGTTATCAAAACACGATCGTGTATAAAATATAAATACGTAGCAATTAACAAGAGTACTAATGTTAGTAATATACTAAAGAAGACATGCTAGACGCAGATTACATTCAGACCAAGCAGCAAATCCTTCTTTTTCAACAGAAAACAATTTTTCTTTCGCTTTTTGTGTTTATTTCTTCTTTCACTTTTTAACTTAACGTTTTAAAGATGTCAATTTTTGACGCCATATTTAAATTCTGTGCCGTTAAGTAAATATTAAAATAAACAATGACTTACTTTTGTAAGATTGTGTTGAGACGAGTTATCATTATTGTAAGCTTTACTATTCAAGACAGCTTTTATTTGGGTGTTGTACTCCTAACATATTTAATCTACGGGGATAGATTATTGTTAATCAGCTTTTCATACTTAGGGGTTATTTAATATCAGTTATTATTAATATTATATTATTAAATATCCATACAGATGATACCAAAGTTTATGGTTACACACCCAGAAATCGAGATGATCAGTCTGGCAGATGATCTCTCCTCTGTCCTTTCTCTAACAGCTCAATGGCAAACAAATCTGCCCTGTAACATTCAATACATCAAAAACCAAGATAATAACGTTCCATACTATCCGTGCAGTCATTATGATCGGTTGTTATCTTATGAAGAATCCTTTCCTTGAATATGCACCGGGACACAACCTGACCTCAGACATAAATTAGAATTCATATATAGGATTCATTGATAAAGATGCTGTGAAAAAAGGTCAGTTCCTTGCCCCGCATCTGTAATTATCTGACTGTTCCTCTCATGCTATACCTTTACAAGAATCAGATCAGATCAAAAATGTAGTATTGCTACAATATCCGAGTTTGGGCTACCCAATCCTCACTTTCGACTACTTTACCATGTCGTAATCCTTTTACGATTTCCATGGCAAATGTTAAGATGCTGTATTCCTTAGATTCACTAGTACATAAATTCAGAGCTAAGATCCGCCATGTTAAGTACACTGGTACGAATCCTCCCCATTTATTTGTATTCTTTTCGTTAGAAGAAAATTCCATTCAGAAAGCTTCCTCCCGAAAATAGTTACTTCATGGAACATACTCCCGAGATTTTGCTTCCTTGATCCCACTTCTTCATGCCTGGGGGGTCAAACGTTATCTTTCCTACATATCTTCATCATCTTCACTTATCTCTTCCTCTTACGTCTATACAGCAACCCTCTAATTTGAGTAGCTTTCGCGTTGTGTACTATGTGAAAATTTAGTAAGAAAAAAAAAAAAAGCTCAGTTATTCACATTTGTGCCATTTTGTTGTATTCTTCCACTGAACCAGAGTATAAAACTAAAATGAAAATAGGTCTGTCCTCGTTAAAACAGACAATTGATCAAGGTCATAGTACCTAAAAGTTATGAGTATAACGACCAAATTGGATATACGGGACCGTATAGCACTGTACGAAATAGAAATGACTGCATTTTGTCTTTAAACCGTTAATAGTTATGAAGTTAAAATATCAACGTCGACATCAATATGTATAGAAATCGCTGAAGAAAAATGAAAGAAAAAAAGAAAAATGAAAGAAAAAAAGAAAAATGAAAGAAAAAAAGAAAAATGAAAGAAAAAAAGAAAAATGAAAGAAAAAAAGAAAAATGAAAGAAAGAAAGAAAATTAAAAGAAAGAAAGAAAAATGAGAAAAAGAAACAGAAAAATGAGAAAAAGAGACAGAAAAATGAGAGAGACAGAAAAATGAAAAAAAGAAAAATAAAAAAAAAATAAAAAAAGAGAAATGAAAAATTAAAAAAAAGAAATAATGAAGAAAAGAAAAAGAAATAAAGAAAAAATAATGGAGAAAAAATGAGAAAAAATGTGGAAAATAGAAGAAAAAAGAAAAAATGAGGAAAAGAAATAATGAAGAATAAAAGCAAAAATGGAGAGAAAAAATGATGAAAAAAAGAAAAAGATGATAAAAAAGAAAAAATGGAGAAGAAAAGAAAAAGGAAGAAAAACGAAAAAAAGAAAAACGAAAAAAAAAGAAAAGAAAAACGTAAAAAAGAAAAATGAAGTAAAGAAAGAAGAAAGAAGAAGAAAGAGAAAGAAGAAGCTACTCAAGCTCGCTTGGTAGGTTATGCATTGTTTTCTCCGTACTGATTGCCTCCATTTTGTTCTGTGAGTATCAAATTTTCCAAACCTTCTTTCCACATTATGTACCCTAGATATTTCACCTGTCTTATTCTGATTTACATGACCCAGAAACCTCAAATAAGCATCTTCCTTGCTTGCATCCTCTCCATGACCTCATCGTTGCTCAAACGCTCGGTCCATGGTATCCTCAGCATCTTTCAGTTTAACCACATCTCCGTTGCCTCTAGTCTGTTTTTAACTTTGAGGAGACCGTCCAGCATTCGCTGCCGTAAAGGAGGACATAATTCATGTAACAGCTCAGTACGCTTTCCTTTATTACCAAGGATATCTTCCTGTCTCGTAATACTCTTCCCAGCTTGTGAAATGTGTCCTTGGCCAGCCCAATACGTCTTCGAATCTCAGCATCGCACTTACAGTCCTCCGTCAAAACATTTCCCAGATATTTAAACATCCGCACCCGCTTGATTTTAGTGCCCCCAACCTGAAAATCGAATTTCGGGCTAATCCTTTTACTGATAACCATACATTCTGTCTTCTACAGGAAGTCCCAAAAATCACCTCTGTATTTAAAAATGTCAAAACACGTCAACATTTTTTTTTCAGAATTTTGATAAACAACAAGGAAATTACCCATGGAAAAATTTACAACTGAACAAAGAGCCAAAACATGGAATTTTGTTTTGGATTTAAGCAATCCATCTAATTTCGTGAAATTACAAAATTTTACGGTGATCACATTCCCCTGATCGGATAACTATTCACTATTTTGGGGTTGGCGTGTACCTAAAAGAGTGTGTACAGATAACAGAAAATTGAGCGGTCAGGGGTAACGAGAAAATTTCAGGGCTAGAGCCAGACGTATTAACCATTGTTATTGTTGTAGAATACCTCCGAAGCATAATGGGTATGTTCCCATTCACGTAAATGCAGTACTAAATATTGTATGTTGACCTGCAGTTTTAAATTCGATCCCCAGACAAGGCTATGTCGAAGGTCAGAGTCTAGTCTCGGGAAACAGCTATGCGACCCCGTTTTATACGGGTTCTACGGGGAATTTTTGGCCCAGACTACGACCTTGGTTACTCCACATAATAATTCGGCATTGTGCCACATCTGACCGCCTGGGGCGGTTGGTAGATATCCTGCAGTTGTCCTAATTATATCGCCAATTCTCAACACTTGGTCCGATGGCACAATACCGTTTTCCTAATTCTATGGCCAATTCTCAATCCTTGGTCCGTTGGAACAATACCGTTTTCCCATTTCTATCGCCAATTCTCACTACTTGGTACAATGGCACAATACAGTTTTCCTATTTCTATCGCCAATTCTCCCCACTTGGTCCGTTGGTACAATACACTTTTCCTACTTCGATCGCCAATTCTCATCACATGGTCCGTTGGCACAATACCGTGTTCATAATTCTATCGCCAATTCTCAGCACTTGGTCCGTTGGCACAATACAGTTGTGCTAATTCTATCGCCAATTTTCACTACTTGGCCCGTTGGCACAATACAGTTTTCCTAATTCGATCGCCAATTCTCACCACATGGTCCGTTGGCAGAATACCGATTTCCTTATTCTATCGCCAGTTCTCAATACTTTGTCCGTTGGCACCATACACTTTTCCTTATTCTAACGCCAATTCTCAACACTTGGTCCGTTGGCACCATACCCTTTCCTAATTCTATCGCAAATTCTCAACACTTGATCCGTTGGTAAAATACCGTTTTCCTTATTATAAGGCCAATTCTCACCACGTGGTCCGTTGGCATTATACACTCTTCCTTCTTCTATCACCAATTCTCAACACTTGGTCCGTTGGCACCATACATTTTTCCTTATTCTAACGCCAATTCTCAACACTTGGTCCGTTGGCACCATACACCTTTCCTTATTCTATCGCCAATTCTCACCACATGGTCCGTTGGCATCATACACTCTTCCTTCTTCTATCGCCAATTCTCAACACTTGGTCCGTTGGCACCATACACTTTTCCTAATTCTATCGCCAATTCTCAACACTTGGTCGGTTGTCACAATACAGTTTTCCTAATTCTATCGCCAATCCACACCACTTGATAGGTTGATAAAATACCGTTTTCCTTATTCTATCGCCAATTCTCATCACGTGGTCCGTTGGCACCATACACTCTTCCTTCTTCTATCGCCAATTCTCACCACTTGGTCCGTTGGCACAATACCATTTTACTTATTCTAACGCCAATTCCCACCACTTGGTCCGTTTGCACCATACACTTTTCCTTATTCGATCGCCAATTCTCACCACTTGATCCGATGGCACAATACCGATTTCCTGAAGCTCGTCAAGTAGGGTATGCATTGTTTTCTTCTGTCCCTCTTGATTTCAATCTGTCCTGCGCGTATCAGTTTTTCCAAGACTTCTTTCCTCATTATGTACCCAAGAAATATCAACTCTCTTCCTGATGTAAAGTTTACATTTCGTTGTCATTTGCTCCTTGTCTTCGTCGTTGCTCATAATTTCGTTACATGGTATTCTCAGAATCCGTCTGTAAAACGAAATTCTTGTTGCTTCAAGTCTCTTCTTCATCTGCGGAGAATACTGTTTAATAATCTCCGCCTTATAAGAGGACTGATATCATGCAACATTTCAGTATATTTTTTCTTTACTTATGTAAACTTAGAGTAAAACTACGTAAATTGCAGAGGACCAAGACACTACTCACCAAATGGTAGATTGACGCAATACCTTCTTCCTTTTAACATCCCCATTTCTCATAACTTATTCAACAGATACAATAGCATTTTTTTTCAAATTCTAGCCTCTCTCATTCACCTATTGGTCGATTGACTTAATAACAGTTTCTTAATTCCTTCCTTCCTCGGTATTTATACGTTTGTTATGTAAAAGAAAGTATTCATGAACTGAATATGACGCCTAAAATATTTACCGTCAGTGACATATTGGCTCTTGGCTATCACTCGTTTGAGTCACATACGAAAATAGATAATCGCCTTCGATAAATAGATTATAAATGTTAGAAACAAACATTCGTATGGCAAATGATAAATTATTTTATTGAAGTGTCGTCGAATACTTCTTATCATTGTTTGTTTTCCAATGAAGTTAATTTTTCCCGCCTAAAGCTTACGTAGATATTTCAGCATTTCGAGAAAATCTAACAAACGCAAAACATGGACGCTGTTTTTTTCTATCATAACAGTAAGAGAAAAACATTTATATAATATTTCGACACGTTCCAGGCATTTCTGACATATTTATATTATGAAATTGTAAAACTATGTTTACACATCAAAAGACATGTGCTTGTTAAATATTCACTTATGTGATATTTCCAATGACTCCTTGTTTTCTAGATTTAAGTTCGTGTGTACTTTGGATTCTTGCAAAAATCTCATATTCTTCCGATGAATTGGCTTGTACCCCATAAGATATCTTGCTCGTGATGATTGATGGTTTTAGAGTTGCTGTTTTTACGACGTGTAAATTTTTGTTGAATGTTGTAAAGGGTACCCAGTGAGGAACATACTCACTACATAATAATGATCAACCAGACTGGGCCCCCTTAACGATTATTCTTGAAGATAGAAGTAGGTGTATACGGAAAGTTTGGTGTATCGTTTGACAATGTAACATTTAATGATCGCCTGTTGTACCTTCATCTTCAGATCATCCGTTCTTCATAAAAGCGTCCTTCTATTAAAAATATGCTGTATCTGAAGCAGACACACTTAATTATCTAAAATTTATCAAATAAAAATTAGAGCTAACAGAAAGAAATATCATATCATTTTGAGAAGGAATTGATTACCGAATGAAAAATACAATAATAGTTCCTGAAATGTCACAAGTGACATAGGAAAATTAAAGTGAAAATCGAATTTGATTCACGGACGCCATCAACGAGACAAATCATATTAAGTCTACGGTTCTCTTATTAAGCATTGACAAGTCTACTATAAAACAAAATCACATATTGGGCTATACTTAGAATATTTCTGCCACATATTGTTCGGTGCTCCTGCTATTTATCTAGAGATCCTTGATAAAATCCAAAGATAAATCAACAATATCATTGGTCCTGATCTGGCGTCTCGCTTTCAGTCACATTCCCACCGCCGTAACCTCTGTGACCTTTCTCTAAATACCTTCAGGTTAGTTGTTCCGGTGCTGTCATCGTTATGGTAACTAGACTTTTTCAATTTAAGCGCAGTACTAGACTGATGTCAAAATCTCAACAATTTAAAGTTGAACTGGATAGATCTAGCCGTAAGTTCGATGCTAACAGTTTCTTTTCTCGCACTTCTCCATGGTGAACTTTCTTCCGGCTCCATTCTTTCCAACCAACTTTAATCTGCAACAATTTCAATGCAATGTCAGTCGCTATCTACTGTCCTCCTGATTAGTGATGAACGAGAACAAAAAGAGTAATGTTTCTGTTTCTAATTCTTCTACGGCCAGTACCCCCTTGGGTCTTAGTGGATTTACTCTCTTGCTTAGGGGGAACTCGATTAAAAAAATGTGAACGCGATTGTTTAGCACAGCTCCGAATCACACACCATCATAGAAAATCTACTCAAATGTTGGAAGTGACAATTAAAGAAAGGTATATTTCCCGCTTTAATTTTCTTCACATGTTCAGACAGTTATGTGCCATGCGTAATACACGCTTAGGCGATCATGTATCTTTCGATACATGACTGACGAGGCAGATTAATTCCCCACAGTAGGTTGACATTTCTTTCTGCGATAGACCAGCTGCCATCCAAAGCTATAGAACCCGGACTGTCTTGCTATTTACCCATAGCTGGAAAGAGAAGATGAGGATTACTACCTTTCCCAAGGGTATTAGCACGTAAGTAAATGTAATGGATTCGACTGTTAGGGCAGTGAAATTCCATACTGAGGGTAGATGGGTTGCAACTTTACCGGGTGGAAGATACGTTTTTTTTTTAGTCTCTGACTATGCAGCGTAGACTGTTTTACTTTAAGTCCTTCCTAGCATGTCCGTTCTGCCTAAAACGGAAGCGAGACTGCTTATCGGTAAACGCGCATGCGTATGATAATGGCTTGAAGAAAGCGTCTTTTCACAAAGACTGAGATAAAATAGAATATATAGATTATCAAACAGTGTTTATATTCAGACTGATTTTTGAATCTTTATTACTGTTATCGAAATATTTCTCTAGTTGAGCTACGTGGCCTTCAGGGAATTGCAAATCCGTAACTTTTATTTAATCTACGGACTTAGATTGTTTTTGTTTTGCTGACTATGAATAAAAGTAATATCTTGAGTCATACACAGCAAAACGTGAACAATCTAATCCCGTAGATTAAATAGAATTGTTTGCATTAAATTTACTGATCGACAGACACCTGCAGAATACCACAGAGCGCAACGGCTGAAAAAATTTAATAATACTTTGTGTGTGTGTGTGTGTGTGTGTGTGTGTGTGTGTTTGTGGCCAAATGAACGACAAGACTACAAACTTCTTTCTGGCGCGTTTCCTTTAGATAATATGCTTTGCAGGCAAATAACACTATTATTTAATGAATTAATCTTATTCACAAAAGGTGAATGAAAGATGCAAATGAAATACAAACAATTCTGGCTACAGTTTACATAGAAACGTTAAAGATACAGAATTGCACGTCTTTTGAATTAAAATTTTGATGTACGCCGTACCTTTCTGGTAAAGTTCAATTTTTTATTGTCATCATTTTTAATTCGTGATTCTGTAATTAAAAGGATTTCGAAAGGAGCACAGTCATTAAATTCTAAGAAAAGACATGCGAAGACACATAAGATTTGATCCCATGGACAGTCCATATTACTGTCAAAAAAATTGTTAGAGAAAGTAAAATAACGTTGGTTTTTAATAAGTCAAAAAATATAAGTTTGATCATTGACCGGGAGAGATTGTCTTTTTGAATTATTTAAATGTTTCTTTAAAATATATGAGGAATTGTGATCTGGCACGATATTGACAAAGGATTTCATATTCAAACGAGTTACTTGCCTGAATCCCGGAAATCCTGCGATTCGTCAAAGCATCAACATTTGACCTGATATACCAGGAAAAATCATTCCGTTCCAGCACAAACTTCAACCAGTCACTGCAGTGAATTATGCCTCCTGTCTTGCATTCGAATATTCAGCCAAGAATGAACCTGCAGCAAACGAGAATAGTCAAACAACAAAGTATATATATATATATATATATATATATATATATATATATATATATATATATATAGTACGACTCAGGAATATAGTCTGATTCAGTATGTAAACAGGGGTCAGTCAGTTATGTGCCATGCGAGATACACGTTTAGGCGTTTTATTTCAATACATGACTGACGAGACAGCTTTTCCCGCAGTATTTTACTATTTCTTTCTGCAGTATACCAGTTACCATCCAAGGCTATAGAACCCGATCTGTTTTGCTATTTACCCATAGCTAGGACGAGAAGATGAGGATGCATAACTTTTCCAATGGTATTAGCACGTAAGTGAATGTAATTAACTCGACTGGAATTCGAATTCGGCTCTCTGATTCCTTACAATCTGTGTCGCTATCCATGACTCCACCGTATACTTGATATATCTTATTATTTAGTTCATTATATATATATATATATATATGTATATATATATATATATATATATATATATATATATATATATATATATATATATATATCATGTATCAGATACCCATTCTGTAATATGTATAAATATTGCCAATATATAAAGTAAATACGCGGCTAGGAAAATAAGAGATTGAAATAACAAAATTGTTATGGAAATATATTGTCAGATCAATAGTTCACTATTAAAATTATTTCCGTAATATATATATATATATATATATATATATATATATATATATATATATAATGTGTGTATCTCGGTGTATGAAGAGAAAGCTTCGGAAACAAACAGGAAGGTTTGCAGATTTATTCCATACGGTAGAGCATCACCTTATATATGTGCGTTCTTCCATTTTCTAAACAAACTTATAATCCATTAGGGCGTCTGTATCAATTGGACGCAATTTCCTTGATTTCACCACCAAAAGTGTGAAATTTTAGAAAGAAAAATATATACCTTATCGCTTGCGTCCTTAAATGACAAAATCACACTTTTTTTTCCTGGTGTATTTGTCATGAAATTCATTGTAGAACGTCACTATATAAAAGCTGTTTTTGGAATATTTTTTTTCATTTTCCAAACATTTCCGTATATCAATAAAACGTGAACATAAACAGCAAATTTTTAGAAATAAAACGCAATATATCAAATTTGTCTTATATATGAAGTATATAATATTGTAGCCTAAATTGTTGCTAAAATATGCGTTTCCTGACAGAGTGAAAATGATGTTTGAAAATAGATGAAAACAAATCAAGGTTTTGAATGCATGATTTTCAAGGGAAGTTGGATATTGAGAATATATTGCGATTCAAGATCTAACCGCTGACATTTGTTTTTGAACTTAACTTAGAAAATATGAATCAACGAGAAATAAAAAAAATATAGGATAAACAAATGAGAACTTTTGATGTTCGAGGATGCCATTATATATATTTAGGGATGTTGCGGATTTCGGGATGAATCCGATATCAATAAATAACAAACGGCAGGAATAGATAAGGGAAATAAATGTATTAACGTAATAATACAAACTGGTAAAACGGGTTAGTAGATCCAGGAATGCGGGTTAGTAGCAATAATATATATACTGTCTTGGTATTGAAGTATCGCGGTATGACTCCTTACTGAGTGTAAGTACTGTGACGGTGACTCTTGTGCTACCCTCCTCTATTACAGACAATATTTACTGTCCCCCCCACGAGGGATAGATGTGGCACAAGGCCGAATTTAACGTGGGTATTCCCGAGTGATCGGGTTGGTCAACCTCACCGAACGAGACTCTCCGCTTATGCGGAGCCTCGTCCGTGTTCCTCTCTGCTCAGAGACAGAGAGTTCGACCGTCTGGCCGAGAAGGCTTCGCCGTCTACTCGATTACAGACAGTATTTACTGTCCCCCCACGAGGGATAGATGTGGCACAAGGCCGGGTTTAAAGTGGGGTATTCCCGAGCCCGTAGGCTCGGCCAAAAAAATGCCCGTAGATCCCGTATAAACGGTATCGGGTTGGTCAATCCTCTCCGAACGAGGCTCTGCCCTTCGGTGGAGCTTCGTCCGGGTTCCTCTCTGCTCAGAGGCAGAGAGTTTGGCCGAGAACTACTCGATTACAGACTGTCCGGGTATTTACTGGTAGTAGTATATGTATACCTCGGGTTAGTACATTTGTGTAAAAAGGGGGGATCTCTCAATAAGGGAGATGGAGCATTCCTTCATTAACTAAAGCTGTTGCTAGGTTAGTGACATTTTGCCATCTCATTTATATATATATATATATATATATATATATATATATATATATATATATATAGACGTCCGGTTGCCTCTACTTAGGATCGAAAGCGGGTTGAATTGGCGTCAGTCGGAGATTCTACCCCGGCAGAGATGAAGTTAAATTTAAGCGTATTTATTTTTAGTTAAACACACAGTGACTGAGATAACTCGATTGGCTTTAGCGAAGACTTGCATTAGTATCAGTATAAGTCACTGTTTACAAACTCATATTTCATCCGCAGAGAGCTCAACCAAAATAAACTTTTCAGGAGCATATATTGTCACACACACACTCACACACACACATATATATATATATATATATATATATATATATATATATGTATATGTTTGTGTGAGGGACAGAATTATTCACCCCCTTCTAAAGTTACAAATAAATCTGTAATATCCCTAATATTCATGGAAAACTTATGTGCATTTTCTCACAAACGATGGAAGAATGCATTTGAAAGAATGTACAGTGATGCCTACAACAACATTTTTTATTTTAATATCAAACGATAATGCAAAAATCCTAAATAAAATTTAACATAAGAGAAAATTAAGTTTGTGCTCTCTTGATCCATAATCAAGTGTTCAAACTTTATTCTTGATTATTGCCTTTAATCATTTTTGATAAGTTCCTTACTAGAACACGACACACACTGATATGTATTTGGCGCCACTCTTCCTTGGCAATAGCTTCTAGTTCCTCCAAATTCAAAGGATTTCTTTTTCTTACTTTTTTTCATGTATGCCCATAATTTTTCAATTGGGAAGTCAGAAATTTGTGCGGTGTACACAACTACCTTCATTTTGCTGCCATGGAAGCATTTTGTAAAAATTATTTCCGTGTGTTTCTGGTTATTCTCATGTTGGAACGTCCAGTGATTCCCAAAGACAACTTTCGTGAACTTTGTTTGTTTTTTTGGTTTGGTTTGGTTTACGGCATATCAACATCAATGGGTTATTTAATGTCGACAAAATTTTTATTGCTGGTAATTTTTTTTATCAAATGTATTTCTGTTAATTTTTTTTCCTTCAAAAATCTATTTCTGGTAATATTTTTTTTCAAAAATATTTTTTTCAAAAAAGTATAGCTGGAAATATTTTTTTTCAAAAATGTATTGCTGGTAATAATTTTTTTTCATCAAAAACTTATTGCTGGTAATAACTTGTTTTTACTAAGTATTTCTGGTATTAAAACCTATTTTTACACTTTCATAGTGTTTTGACTCCAGTTTTGGGGTTAACTATTTGCCCATAACTGGGACCCTAACAGGTGCTACCACCCAGAGTCAAGGTGAACCTGGGAACACCAGCAATTAAGAGGTGGTTCCACGCTCCATAAAACCTGATCAGAGGCCTTGCTGTTGGACGTAGTTTATCGTCTTACCCAGGACGGGAACATTGCTTTAAATTATTTTTAAGAATAGCCAAATATTGCTCTTTATACATGATACACTGGACTGAGAGTAGTTCTCTTGGTCTAGAGGCAACAAAACATTCCCAAAGCAGAATGGGACCACCAACGTGCTTAATTGTAGGGAACTACTTTCTGGCTTGTGAGCTTCATTCACTTTCCTCCATACATAATGAGAGTTCATGTGACTAAATAATTCTAGTTTAGTTTCATCTGAGCATAAAGCAGTGTTCCAATATTTACTCCCATGTTCTAGATGGCTTCTAACATAAGCATTTTACACTGAAGCAATGGAGTTTTCCTTGGGCGACAAGCTGGATGTCCTGCTCGATGAAAGCATCTAGTGATAGTCTTCGTAGATATATTAAACTCTGATGCCTTTGCATCATGGAAAATGTCATTAAGTGAGGATTCTTCGAGATATCGCTAACTATTCTATTTCTATCCTCTCAGAAATTAATTTTCTCCCGGTGCCTAATTCATTCTCAACACAATGGGTTTTGTTGTACTTCTTGATAATGCTACTCATTTTCGGTCTATGAACATTTAAACACTCAGAAAGTGTTACATATTCATTACCTTGTTTGCACGCATCATCTACCTTCATTCGGAGCTACTTGTCTGGGGAACGAATGATTTATCGGGTTATAGCGTGTTATAGAATCGGGTCAATACTATTTCATTTTCAAAAGTCTTTTGTATTGAATGTCAAAGTAAAAAACAAAGATCTTAATTGCCATAGAGCAATATTATTTCATAATTTCAAATAGGCGGGGGAAGTTTGATTATGGGATGTGTCAATATTTACACAAATCTATAACTATGAATATAAAAATATAAAAACTTCAGAGATTATTCAAAACTACATATTGAATCAAGTATTTATGGTAAATTCAGTAAGTACTTGCAAATATTCGCATTTCCTTAGAAAATATGCAAATATTCAGTGGGGACGAAGATTTCCGTTCACAACTCTGTGTGTGTGTG
>OZ038484.1:43625548-43643048 GCA_964036315.1 Acanthosepion esculentum
ACACCCTATCTAAACTCTGCGTTAAATCTCAAATTAGACTGGTTTCGCTAGCCTTTGGTGGCAACCATTATCCTTTGAAGGACAACTTTGAATTCGAAACCTTATAGAAGGCAAGAGGAAATCATTTACACTATTTTACATTCTTTGGATTGTTGTCCTCGTCTTCGTTGTCATATACATGGCCCAGTGACTAAGAACTTGGAGAGTTGAGTGAAAAGGGAAATAACTGAAACTGAGATATCTGTAAGAGGCATGGCACGTGGAACTGGAACAGTCTACCCCAGTGGACGAAATAAAGGGTTCGGTTCGAAATTCCAATCATCTGAAGTAGACCGGAGCATACAACGGCCGTAACATCGTGAATAAGACAGCAAAGATGAGGACAAGAGTCCGAACAATGAAAATAGTGTAAATAATTACAATATCACATCTCAGAAATATGGAGAGATAAAGAAATAATCAATCAACTATATTTTAAAATAAATCTTGGCGACTCATATCTGAGATGGGCACATGTGTAACACTATTTAGGAACGGAAGGGTTAATTAATCAATTAATTAACCACAGAAGTTAATTACGGGGATACTTAAACCGATAGATATAACGAAAGACATACTGAGCGATTACTTACACCGATAGATATAACGAAAGACATACTGAGCGATTACTTACACCCATAGATATAACGAAAGACATACTGAGCGATTACTTACACCGATAGATATAACGAAAGACATACTGAGCGATTTTCTTTTTGTTTTTTTTTATTTTCCCAAACAGAGTATCGGTGAAAAAAAAAAGAAAAAAAAAGATTTTTTGTTTTGTCATTTTTCAAGTGCGATTCAAGATAACCACTTTACTTTCTCGTGGAAGTGTGATATGCCAAATTATCTGCGAGGACAAAAGAAGGAAAAAGAGAAAGAGGAGAAAGAAACAGGACTTAACAACTTAGATGATAAGAGAAGGAAAGAATGCCACCCACGAAAATTTTGATAGTCATTGTCGTGAAAATTAGTTGAGGGACACCAGAGCTCTGGGCAGATAAAACATTGGCTGTTATCAGTAGTTGATGGGTCGTCTGCCAACCGCACACAGAGCCCTGGAGTGGGGTGTCGCTTGGACGGGACATCTGCATTTTGTTTAAGTTCGTTTGTGATAACGAAGGCTATGTTAGGGTATTTTAATTAACCCAATTTCGCCAAAAAAGAATCTTCCACTTAATGTTGACGGATAAACCTGGTTGAAAAAAAACATATCCCGTGAAGTTGGATAAAAATTGAGATTATCAGTTGACGCCTATTGGCCGAATAGCCAGGCGGAGATGATCATGTGAGGCAGAGAGGAGGCCGCCACCGCCCATTGAGAGGATAGGTATGAGATGTTACTGCGAGGAAGTGGGAAAACCGTTGACGCCCTCTAAAGTATGGTGAGATGCTCATATGAGAGCAGAAGAGGGTGGGAGTGGAATAAGATTTCCAAATACGGAAAATGATAATTATTTTTGGCCGAAAACAAAGAAAATCCTTATTGGGGATTTGAAATCAACGTGGTGGCCACACCACGTCCGACCCCACGCCAGGTTTTGATCGGCGTCCATATAAGCAAACATCTACGGGTGTTTCAGGGAGTTCGTCGAGGAGAGTTCGTCGAGGAGAGTTCGCAGAGTAGAGCTGAGTTCGTCGAGGAAAGTCGAGACAGAGAGACGCGCCTCGCACAGGTGGCCGCACGATTCCATGCCTTCCGACTTAGACTTCTAACCAAGAACAGATTTGTTGAAGACCGACTTTAGATTTCCCATCAAAACAAGTTTCCGACTAGACTTCTAACCAAGAACAAATTATAGAAGTCTGACTTATATTCGCCATCTCGATATCCAGACCTAGTTAAGGAACGCAAAAGTGTTACAATCCACATTTTTTTTTCTTCGGGCTGGGAGAGAAAGAGAGAGACGCACTCCTGTAACTCAACAAACCGACATAAAATTAATCACTATTCCTAACCAGTCGCTCGCCTTGAAGTTGTTGTTTGTGCTTTTGTTTTTTTTTGTCTACATTATTGTGCAGTATCACCTTGACCCGGATTCGGCTGGCACTACGGCCCGACGTCTGATTGATCTCGTCAATCTAAGATCAAATCACAACGTGGGTAGGTTGAATTGAGATCAAAGCAGTTGCTTCGGTGACCAGGCGTTGGAAGCGAGCCGAGTACGACAAGTTGGTGCTAGAACCCAACCAGACTTCAACCGATGTCCCAGGGTTAGCCCGTCACAAAGGACCGACGTCACAAGTGCGCCGCGACCAGTACGGGTGTCACAAACGGTGCCCTGACCAGGATAGAGGAGGGTTGGGTGTCACACATGTAACTGTGAATCATACATTCAAATAAATTATATTAAATGTTCTTAGCTTAAATTTCTTATACTGTATATGCTTATCCTTGTGTTTTGCCCATTTTTTTAATATTTGTATATCTAAGTTGTAATCCGTTTAGAAACTACAAAATCCGGGATAGCTGATCATGTATACAAGAAGAAAGCATGGTAACCTCAACAGAGTTAAGTAAAATAAGAGAGACGGATAAAAACTTAAAGAAAGACTACACAGAGATTACTCAAGAGTCGGGACGAACATAAATATATGCGATTCAAAAATCAAAATAATAAGCGATGACTTTGTAAAAGATGACTCCAAGATTTGAGTTCTGGTGAAATTCTCCTTGTTCGATGAAACCTTACGGTATCAACGCAGGGTTCTTGAAGGAAGGTCCAGAAACTCGCTGGTAGGCGGGAGACATCGTACTGCATGTGCATATGAGAAGAATTGGATGCATTGACATTCCTAAAATACAACCCAAACATACGAGGAAGGCTAAATGATATAGAGTGCAAAGAGTTAATATATAGTAAAATATTAATATTAATAAAAGCGAAAAAGAAATTAGGACGAATATCCGAAAATGCAATAAACTATTACAAAGTTTTATCGCTGAGTATAATTTACACGAGGCAGTAGTAAATAAATGCTATTCTGTGTTAGTCGGTCAATAAGAAGAGCAGACACAAAGTCGACTACATTAGCTATTGATCCACTTTCTATGGCATTAAGAAATCTAAGCTTTTACCTACGAATTAATGTATGACTGAGATGAACGGCCTATCAATACATCTTAGAGATAGCGTCAAGAGGAAAAACAAATGAAAACGTAGATCTGGGATAAAATATAGCAGGATCAAACACAGTTAGGCAATGTTCATGTGATCGATCGACTTTAATAATCAAATTACACTATCCAATTCAATTACCCAAGTTTAATTATCTAGTTTGGGGTGCGGGAAAACAAACGGGTGGAGTCACCATATATTACCGAAGCACTGACTTGCAAAAGCGTCGACGGTAATCCAACCAGTGAGACTATGCTTTTAGAAGGCGTGGCACAGATCATGGGTATTTTCAAATCCAATTTCCATATTTGGCGAAAGAAAACTTTGCTCTCCTTGACAACAGACAATGGTAGCTATTGATTTGCTGCTAACTCTGAAACTGTGATCAATCAAATTTTAATTGCACGCTTGTTTCGATCCAGTGGCTTGGCACCAATCTGACAGTAAAGGATATGTATATATATATGTTAGATGTATCACAGTTGGCCTCTTGGCTGTTTTCCAAGAGCAAGCAACTAAAAACTAACTCATTTTCAATGCAAACGTCACATTAAACTATCATAGATTTCGTTTTATATTTGTCGGATCGTGCGCAATGATTCTCTTTTCGGGAACGGGGAATTCAAGAGGGAAGTACCAACATCTTGTAAGAAAGGAAACTAACAGTTTTAAATCTATATGTATTAATTCGCCTTATGCTGTTGGCGATCAGAAATAGCGAAAGATACATTTTATAAATACGTTAAGGTTTAGAAGAAAAATCATCAGAAATGGTGAAAAGACACATGAATGTCCATATAAACTTTCCCCTTATCCAATATCTGTCTATATCTCTGAGATAATGTATTATTATCACTTTCATTACTCGAACTGGTATCGTCATCTTCACCCTTATATTCCCAACGTTTCGGTCGTTGTACGCTCCAGCCTTCTTCATGAGATTGGAATTTCGAACCAAACCGTTTATTTTGTCCACGGGAGTAGATTTTTCTAGTTCCACATGCCAGACATCTTTCGTATGACTAAGTTATTTCCCAGTGGATAAAGACGTTGGTTAGATCCAGTGACTAGACTCACAGAGTTGTGAGTTCAATACCAGGCCACAGCATTATTTACATTATTCGGACTATTGTTCTCATCTTCGTCGCCATATTTATTAGAACGTTTCGGACGTTGTACGCTCCGGCCTTCTTCAGTTGGTTGGAATGTCGAATTGGGTAGACTGTTCTAGTTCCACGTGCCATTTTTTTAATGGATGTCAGTTATCAGTTATCTCTTGTTAATTCCACTCTCCAAGTTCTCCACTGCCTTAACCGGGTATTGAACTCACACTATTTGGGTCCTGTCACTGGACAATAGTCCGAATAATGTAAATAATGTACATAATAATAATAATCTCAGAAATATGGACGGATACAGATCATAGCAGTGGTGAACCAAAACTTGAAGAGTTGAGTTAAAGAGATATAACTGAGACATCCCTGAAGAGGCATGGCACTTGGAACTAGAACGATCTTCCCTGGTGAATGAAATAAAGGGAGCGATTCGAAATTCCAATCACCTGAAGGCAGGAGTGTACAACGGTCGAAACGTTGTGAATAGGGCAGTGGAAATGAGGATACCTTCCCCCTGTCATATCTTATATTATAGGGAAAGACGCCTTGAAGAATGTAACACTCATAGGAAATGAAGTAGAAGAAAGATGACGGAAGCGAGTAAACTACTTGAGAGTTTTGTGCTGATGTTGAAAGAATTACTGCTAAAACAATATAAGCTTTTAAAATGAACACGTATTTTTGATGAAAAGAAAAAAAACAGGAAGCCGTGGAAAACGATGACCGCCTACAGCCTGCAGTTACATAGCACAAGCAGAGAGTGCTCGTCGGTTCTTTACCTATGCCAGGCTTTGCTAATGTAAGCGGATTTAATGTTATTTCAATAACTGTCTATAAATGCTGCGATGTTATTGTACTTATTTACGCTATTGACATTTTTCGAACTATTTTCCTCATCTTTCTTGTCATATCGACGACGTTTTGGCTGTTGTACACTCCAGCCTTCTTCAGGTGTTAGGAATTTCGAACAGAACCCTTTATTTCTTACACCTGAGTAGATTGCTCTAGTTCCACGTATCATACCTCTTCTCAGTTCCAATTATTTCCCTTTAGTAATTCAACTCTCCATATTTTATTCACCTCTGCTCTGACCAGGTATTGAACTTTCAGCTCTTTGGGTCAAGTCACTGCATTCCTTCAACCAACGCTTTTATCCACTAAATCACGGTTCTTTCTTATGCCCTGTCCTTTCTGGACGTGTATGATCATGGCCTCTCACAACAACCTGTCTCTTTTCCTCTTAGAAACATCCTTAGTATCCCTACTTGTCCTGCTTTCCATTCTCACAAAATATTGCGAAGGTTAGTCATTCATAATAGCTGAATCTCTTGCATTGAATACAAATCTGAAGAATAAATTCTTCTTGCCAACTTTTCACATTATGTGTCCCGAAAATCTCAGCTGTCTCGTTTTGATTTTAATTATATTTACTATTTGGCATTGTTTTATAAAACATCTATGCTATCCTTGTAAATTCTTAATTTTAAATACGCCAATCAGTGAGCAGTCACTACAAGACATGCGTCTATGATTGGATATATCAGTGTATTTAAAGACATTTATATTATGTTTAACGTTCTTTTTATAGATACATGTATTTAAGCAAATGCTCTGTTTTATAATAAACAGTATTAAATAACATTTACCGGCCTGAATGTCCGAGAAATTTTTCATAGAAAATTTTCGCTCTCCGACAGGAATCGAACCTGTATCCTATACGGAACCATCATTTCGCGTGATGTGCCTTAACCTTTCGGCCACAGAGCGGCGTCTGGTTAGCAAGGTCGATTTTACTATCTTTAAACCATCTTACTATCTTTGCTAACCAGACGCCGCTCTGTGGCCGAAAGGTTAAGGCACATCACGCGAAATGATGGTTCCGTATAGGATACAGGTTCGATTCCTGTCGGAGAGCGAAAATTTTCTATGAAAAATTTCTCGGACATTCAGGCCGGTAAATGTTATTTAATACTGTTTATTATAAAACAGAGCATTTGCTTAAATACTTGTATCTATAAAAAGAACGTTAAACATAATATAAATGTCTTTAAATAAATTGTCGGACTATGTCCAATTCTAAAATATATATATCAGTGTATAATTTTAAAAAATGGGTTTAAAAGTATACACTATATATTTCCTTTGACGTTAAAAGAAGTGCCATATTTCCAATATTTGTTTCACATGAATTTTACACTGAAAAAATAAAAAAATATATATACTCTTCTTAAAAGAAGATTATAGCTCTTCAAACAGATTGAAGCAGGGAAGGATGCAGAATTTAACTTCATTTAATGCACTCGTTATAGCTAATTTATTAATGCTGTAAAAAACGATGGTATATATAAACATGTTCAAACAGTCGCCATTGATATAACAATGACATTGCCATCTGGCATTGTCAGGACAACAGATATGACGATAATTCAAAATTACAGACATTTGTCAGATAGAAGCAGAATTATATTCTTTGGCTGATTGTAGAAACAAGCAGCCTATTTAACTAAAAATGGTGACTAATTTTTTTAAAATATTGCCTCTCTTCAGGAGGTCCGGTGGAGTAATGGATAGAAGCACGGTTTGAGGAATCGGCGAGCCGAGTTCGAATTCAGTCGAATCCATTACATTCACTTACGTTCTAATATCATTGGGAAAGGTATGAATCCTCTTCTCCTCCCCCCTGATATGGATAAATAGCAGGACAAACCTGGTTCTATAGCCTTGGATGGCGACTGGTCTACCGCAAGAAGAAATGGAAACCAACCGCGGGAAAAAATCTGCCTCGTCAGTCATGTATCGGATACCTGATTGCCTAAGCGTGTACCACGCATGGTACATAACTGACTGACTCTTCAGGATATAAACTACCAAGTCTATCCAAATATTTATTTATATATTCCTATATCTTCTTGGAAAGTGTCTTGGAGTTGCTTTTTCTACGGTTTTCAAGTCATAATTATTATTGTCCTTCTGAACTAACTGCTACCCAAGATTTAAAAAAACCCACACAATTTGATATTTAACTCATAGCTTACGAGAGTATTCAAGGTCACTAGAGCAAAATTAACGCAGCAAACTAGGTCGGAGTTAGTACTCGGCTCGGTGATACGAATTTCTGTGCAATTAACCGTTTCGCTATCCGCACATCATTTACAGTATATTTCTGACAGATGAAACCGAATCAAATAAGTAAACATTTGTGAGTTTAGCAGCGAAAACCTTTTTCTGGATATTTTCGTGACGTATTATTACAGAAGCTGATTTCCTCATATCACTTTTGATCTTGTGATATGTTAAATTTTAACCTTGGTTTAAAACATTGGTTAGTAATCTTCTCCCGCTATTTAAGCGAGTCATATCTTGGCTTTCCCATGATTGTACCATTGTACCACATGAAAGTAAAACTAGGAGATATCAAGAATTACTAGTTTTAAGTGAAGTTGGATCACCGTGTCGTGCCAGAAATCTTTTTTCTCGTCAGAATCCATCATGTACATTTACAAATCTACCATTCGTCTGTGCAATGAATACTGTTGCCATATCAGGTCTTGTGCTCCTGCTGTACATCTCGAGATTCTTGACAAAATCCAAAGAAGTATCGGTAATGTAATCGATAAATAACAAGGTATCTCGACTTCATTCTCTTTCTCACCGACGTGATCTCCGTCATTTCTACAAACATTTACATGGCGACAGCAGTGATGAGCATTTCCCAAGTGCCCAGACAACATGAATTTAAGCGTAATACTAGATACTGGCTAGATGCAACCACCACTTCTACTCCGATAGTTCCTTTCTCGCACTTCCCGCCTGTGGAACTTTCTTCGTTTACTTGCTTCCCTAATCCCTACAATCTTCAAAAATTTACATGCCGCGATAATCGCCATCTTTTGTTTTCTCTAATCCCGTTCAACTTTTGTCATTTCCTAAATTCTCCCCATACACATTCTTGTGTTTCATTTCACACTCTGTAATCTACTTGTTATGGGATCTTACCCATAATAGTAATGGACTATCCCGTACACCATAAATACTGCGCCTCAAGAGGAAGCAGTAGTGAGAGTGAGAGTCAGTGTGAGTCAGTCACAGATAGAGTCGCGTCAGACGATTACTGTAAGACATTGGAATAGTGATTCTTCGAGACAACATAGTTCTCTCTAACCTAACCTGATTGTTATTACTAACACTTTCTACTTCTTTTGTACATATTCTGATTGTAATATATCTGTGTTATTCCATACCTGTTTTCGAGTTATTTTTCATTGGTTCTACCTTGGGTCATCACCGTGGTACAAGGAACCTGGACCATAACACGACTCATGCGTACTCATGGCATTCTCGTCTTGCTTGCGGTGAAATTATTAAAAAGAAAATACTTTTACAAACAGTAATCATATATAGTCAGCTGAAATATGTTTTTTTTTCAAATTTCGTTTTGCATTCTTCAATTCAAATTGCAAACTTGCTTCTTAAGAAGGCAAGAAAAAAAAATTTTCTATGTGGCAAACATTAAAAGAAAATCATGAGATTCTACTTGACAAAGATTATACCAAGGAAAAATATGCACCCATCCATGCACACCTTCATACATCAAGAACGACGTTCATATATCTAAGTGTACCCATACAGACACAAAAAAAAACATGTTCACAGACAAGATAATATTCAGTAAAGCTAAATATATTTTATATTAAGAATTTGATATCTAGGACACAATTTCAATACCTGTTAGAGAAGACTTGTTTTAATTTCTCGAATATTCAGGAAGGTAAATGTAATTAATACTGATTAATTAAAAACAAAGCAATTAATTAAATCCTATCTATTAAAATAAGCAGACAATATATCAAATATTTGTCGAACTCAGTCCATTTCATTGTATAGTGTCATTGTTTAAATGAAGATGCGTCCAATGAGCAAATATGTTCGATCGAAAACAATCATCAGATATTGTGTATTTCAAAATACTAATTTGGACTCTGCTAACCAGAAACGTCTCTAAATCTCTTTGTAGGAAACAGATTCGCTTTCTGTTGGAGAACGCATATTTTCTACGAAATTTCTCAAAAATTCAGGCTGGTAAATGTAATTAATCCATTTTAATTAAAAACAGAACATTTACTTAAATAAATTCTCTCTCTCTCTCTCTCTCTCTATATATATATATATATATATAATGTACAACAATTTTTAATTGGTAGGAATAATTCCAAGTAGTTACAGAACAATATATAATGATAAATTAAGAACATACCATAAAAATCTGTATCGGGTATAATTTATTTCATGAATATCCTTATATTCATCTATTCATATCCAAAGCTTTTAAGAGATGGAATATTTCCATCTAGAGAGACATACTAGGATAAAATCGAGAAAGAGAAATAAAGAGAGAGTAAAAAAAAGGAAACATATTAATAAAAATTATTAAAAATTTTAAATTTTCCTAAAATCTATATAAACAATACTGATGATGAATTTGAAGTTATCTTCTCGACAATCTTTAATAATATATAACAATTCTACTAGGGTTACAGTCTTAATGATACATTTGACACCACTGAAATTGCTGATTTAGTAGGCATTTATATATTAGATATTCTTAGGAGAATTATTGATCTGAAACATGCAGGTCTTTGCAGAAATGATGGGCTTGTTTCATTTTATTATTTTCATCTAACTTTACAATAATTAATTTCTTAGATATCGCTTTCAACCTTTCTAGACAACGTATTTAATCCATTTCGTAAAGAAAACCAAACTCTATTAATATTAATGTCAACTCCAATCACCCAAACACAATCATTAGGAAAATCCCTAACACAGTAAACACTATAATTAATAGATTATTGTCTAACAAGAAAATCTTCAACGAGAATAAAATAATTTATAACGAAGCCCTCAATAAGAGCAATTTCAAACAAATCTGGTTTACCAGGAATCTTTAAAAAACAATAAAACTAATGGAACCAAAAACAGAAAAAAAAAACAATATAATATAATCCCCCTTTCTGTAAACTAATATAAATAATGAGAAATATTTTTGAATAGAAAATCACTAAATACCAGTTATTTCTGCACTAACAACATATAAAATATTATTAACTCACACCACAACATTATTTTAAAAAATTATGACAGCAACAAACTAGAAAACAATTCTCCTTGTAATTGTAGAACAGGAACCAACTGCCCAGTTAGCGGTATTTGTAATTCGGAAAATGTGTTTTACCTAGGTACAATTTTTCCCAAGGAAAATACGAATGATATAAAAGTATTCAGAGGGATATTCGCTGGGAGTTGGAAACTGACTTTACAATCACCGGCAATTTTTATCCAATGCTTCTTTAAGACACCTAACTGCTCTATCCAAACATTATTGCAAACTTAAAGATGGATGCTTCACCCCACACCTTAAATGGGATATCATCTATCAGAATCAAAATCCATCAACTTCCAGGATAGATGCAATCTATGCATACAAGAAAAAATTATAGTGATGAATTATAGAAAGTCTGACCAATTATTGAATCAAAGAAACAAACTTATCTTCAAGTGTATACACAAGCACGGATTTAAAACTCCTTAAAAACATTGACTTTGGGGATAGACACTAGAAGGGTTGTTTATCTTATATGGATAATATCATGTATGCGTACATGAATTCACATTTTTGTATTTGACCCCTTATATGATTGTCTTGCCTAGATCATTTATAGTTTTAAATTATTAATTGATATTTTTTTCATATTAATATCATTCATTGTATTATCTTTATTATTTTATCTTCAGATATGTTTTTTATTTGTACTTTATTTATCTCTTGATTTATTTGATTATTTAATATATTTTATATTATTTCTTTTTTTTGTTTTATTTAATTTACTTTATTGATGTTGGATATTATTAATATTATTATTATTATTATTATTATTATTATTATTAATTTGAAATTGTGATGATTATAATGTGATGATGAGTTTCTGCTGACTGAAATAACATGACTCATATTTAATTCTTCCTTCCTTACTTATTTTCTTTTCTTTCACTCCCCCTCTCTCTCTTTCCGCTCACTCGATTTCTCTCTTCCATAATTTTTTAATTTTATATTGATTTCTTTCTTTTTCCTTCCTCTTTTAATATAAAAAAAATGTCCTTTTCCATTTTCTTTCTTTTTTTCCTCTCCCCCTTTTTGTCTGGACAAATTTCAAAAAAAGTATTTCGGTCTGAAGTGTTGAATATATAAATATATTCATGAAAGAAATTATAACTTAAATGTATTTTTAACGACATATACATATATATATATATATTCTTCGGGTGTTTGGAAGGTTAGTCAGTGCATGTAGAGGACACAGTATATCGCAATTCAAAGTTCTCAATTTTATAAGGCTTGCTAGCCAATAACATCTTCGCCTTTGCATAAATGCACGTTCTGCAAAATGAATTCTACACTGCCTTGATAAATCCATCAGAGGACGAAACACGGCGGCTAAGGTATTTTTTTTACTCTCGTATCTTTTTATTCATTTTGTCCCTTCTACAGAAATATCCTATCTGAAGATATATATATAAAGTTCATTAAAGTTTGATAGTTATGGGAAGACCGGTTCCATGGCTTCTTTCCTCCGGCCTCAATACTTTGGATTTTTTCTGTGGGGTCGCCTAAAACAAGTGTTTTATACAGCAGACATTGGTAATGCCGAAACCATTACCCAACTTGACAAACCGCTCGACACCGTGTCAGTCAATAATCCATGCGTAGAAGCAAGTAGAGGACATTTTGAACATTTCTTATGAGTTGCTGTTTCGAGGTACAGCCATGGGCTTGTGGACATGTGTTTATACGGACATTTTACATTGTTTTGACGTCAGGAACCGCCCCCCCCCAATATTTTAGGTTTGTATTATTGATTTTACATTTTAGAACATCTAACGTAAATTTAGACTGAGAACCGAAGGATTTGCGCAGATATGTTTATATGGATATTTTTTCCTTATTTTGGTGTGAGGATGACCCTCCCAAATTTTGTAAAATTATCATTGAAACACACGGTTTCCTTGTGTTATATATATATATATATATATATATATATATATATGGAAAAGTTTACAAATGTTCCAACGAGAGAAAAATGTATAATTAAAAAAAGAGAGAAACCGCAAACGTTTTTGGTTATAATGTGGATTTGTTTTAGTCTCTCTCTCTCATATATATATATATATATATATATATATATATATATATATATATTCTTCATATTTTTGCTACACGTGTTTCCGGTGCAACTGCTAGTTTGAATTTGCATAGGAAGCTTTTTTTCTTAAATTTGTAAGAAAGAGTGGAAGATTTGAAACCGGAAACTCGTGTAGCAAAATTAGAAATATATATTTTATTCTTCATATTTTTGCTACACGAGTTGCCGGACTCAATTCTTCTACTCTTCCTTACAATATTCACATTATTCGGACTATTGTCCTCATCTTTGTTGCCACATTTATCACAACGTTTCGGCTGTTGTACGTTCCGGCCTTCTTCAGGCGGTTGAGATGTAAGAACTGGACTCTTTATTTAAGGACACATGGCACAGTGGATAAAGGCGTTAGTTAGATCCAGTGACAGGACCCAAAGACTTGTGAGTTAAGGCAGTGGAGAATTTGCAGAGGTGAATTAACAGGAGATAACGTATAACTGATATCCATTAGACATGGCACGTGGAACTAGAACAGTCTACCCGAGCGAACGAAATAAAGGGCTAAGTTCGACATTCCAACCACCTGAAGAAGGCCGGAGAGTAAAACGGCCGAAACGTTGTGATAAATATGGCAAGAAAGATGAGGACAATAGCACGAATAAGGCAAATAGTGTACATAATACCTCATCTCAGAAATATAGACAGATCTTCCTTACAAATTCAAGAAAAAAACTTTATAGACAAATTCAAAACAGCAATCGTACCGGAAACACGTGTAGCACAAATATGAAGCATAACATACACACACACACACACATATATATATATATATATATATATATATACTAAAATAAATCCACATTATAGCCAAAATATTTGCAGTTTCTCCCTTTTTTAATACACACACACTATATATATATATATATATATATATATATATATATATATATATATATATATATATATATATATATATATATATATAGTGGGTGACGTATTTTCAGCTCAATCATCAAATACCAATGATGTCACTTTATTTTGGAACCGGATCTAAAGAATGTGACGTTGTTGATGAGGGTAAACAATTTTACTCGCATAAGCAGTCACGTTGTCGCTTTTTCTCAGATTGAGTCTTAATTTTATTCTTTTTTTTTTCTCTTGCGATTCAGTGCTTCAGAATATTTCTTCCTTCCGTCTCTTTATTTTGGGAACGATCTCTTCCTTTCGGGATGACAGCGCTCTGGACAAGATCGGAAATAGAATACTTTTATTCCCTTAGGTGCATCACTTCATCTTTCTTCCACTTGGTCTGTTATTGGATTTAACAAATAACGGGAAACTAATATTTGGTAATTGAATTCATCAGTCAACCTTAAAGGAATGTCTCTTTTTGCAGCCTGCTGATTCCTCTCTAGCCTGCTACCTTCTCTTCTCGATTAATGGTCAATTACGACTTTCACGCGCAAGGCATTGGTATTTTGATGCAACATTAACGCCATTTTAATTCCGACGATTAGTTATGACTAAAAATAACTAAGTGTATTTGAAGCTGAGATGGCTTGCCTGTCGACGTCCCAAATGCTTGAAGGCTTACAATTTATTTATTTCAGGTATGTCTTCAGAATATTATAATAAACTACTAGTTTATCGGATTTTTATGACAATATTATTACTACGACAACCGTAAAGAACTGTCGTTGTGGTCATTATAGTAGCAAAGAAACACAACTTTCTATTCTATGGTTTTATATCAGCAAACGCTTTATACGGAAGTAGATATAAGCTCAAGAAAAAGAAGACACGGTTTATTTATTCTTTGCTATATGAACTGAATTGATAGAGCTAAATGAAGAATTCGTAGAGGTTTCACTTGAATTTGATGGCAATAAGGAGACGTTGTTGTAAGAGGAGTTAACTCTTGTTTAGCTCGGCCTGTTCCTTTAGATATCTGAATGGCGTTTGACATGATAGATTTCTTTACAAATTGAAAGGTTATGGTGTTTCTGGGTGTTTCTTCGTTTATCTTATAAAAAATCGTAATGGAAGTTGCCTTGAACAGCCACCCCAGCGTATCATTTTAGATAGATAGATGGATAGATAGATAGATAGATAGATAGATACCATTCCCCGTAAAATAACCTTTTTTCCAACATGAAGTAAAGTTTTGCAGATGAAAAGTCAATTAATTTTTAAATCAAAATTGGAATTTTGTAAATGAAAAGTAAAATGTATTTTCGAAAGTAAAACTTAAAAAGCATTAAAATGTTTTTAAAAAATATATTAACAGAAACCACATCATTCGAGGACTACCAACAGCCGCAACAACCAAGATGTATAGCACCCCTAACTCGAAGAGAAAATAATGATATAATCAAGATATCGAAATGTTAATTTTCAATATTTTTAAAAAATCCTCACTTTTCTTGATGTAATGGAATAACATGTAAACCCCATGAGTGACTACACTATAGGTAGTAACTAAATATAAGTATCTGTAAATCAACGAACTACAGTGCCTAGCTGAAATCTTTTCGCCTATGCTGTCGAACTATCTGCCCCAGAGTAGATAGGAACGCGGATGACGCTGTGCCGAAGGGCAGAGTCTCGTTCGGGGAGGTAGACAGACCCGATCCCGTTTATGCGGGGTCTACGGGGAATTTTTGGCCGAGCCTACGGGCTCTGGAACCCAAAATTAAATTCGGCCTTGTGCCACATGTGAGTGCGTGGGGCAGTTGCTAGATACACTATCTGAAATCTTTTCAGCTATACGGTTGAACTCTCTGCCTTCGGGCAGAGAGGAACCCAGACGATGCGATGCCGAAGGGCACAGTCTCGTCTGGGGTGGTAGACCGACCCGACCCCGTTTTTGACGGGGTCTACGTGGAATTTTTGCCCGAGCCCGTAGTTAAATTCGGCATTGTGCCACATCCGACCGCGTGGAGCGATTGGCAAATATACTAGCTGAGATCTGTTGAGTACGACTCGGACTTACGCGAGAAATATCGACCTTCCAATAGTAGCACTCACTAAAGGATTGACTTGCGACGACCTTGTGCATAACTGTTACCTTTATCCTTATTGTACGTTTTTACAACAAACCTTTACATATTTTATCCACCGTGTATTTCAAGTATATATTCCTATTAGCACGGAATATAACAATTTTACTCCTCCCCTTAAATAATATATTTAGAATAAAACTTAATATTCATGTTTTGTTTTCTTAATATACAAGGCGATTTTGGAAAAAAACAAATGAAAAGAACTTAATTTATATAAATTAACACTGAAGTAACGAAACGGTTATCGGTAATAAAAGTAAAATCGGTGAACCTAATTCAATTTTCGGTCGATTACAATCGCTTTCAAAGATCAATGGTCATGAATGGCTTTTGAGAGAGTGAAGCCTATGTGTCTTGGCGGTGACCACCCTTCTTTGAACATTATGGACTGGCGCTACAGAATCACAAACAAAGAAATATACCAAGTAACAGAAACCACATCATTCGAGGACTATCCGCAGCAGCAAAAAACAAAACTGATAGCACCCCTAACTCGAAGAGAAAATAATGATATAATCGAGATATTGACATCCCACGCTACTTTAAATCAAAGGTTTGGAGAAGGGCCCCTCAATTTGGGAATGAGATATAACGGTCATAACTTGGAAAACCTATTTTCCTGAAAAATTGTTTTTAGAGAAAGATTTTATGAATTTCAACCGACAGTAATACTGGCTGCCCGGCCAAGGAATGCCAAATATTTCCTAATAAGCAAAAGGATAGAACTACCATTACCATGTTTTGTTCACTTTGCGCTAACACATCTGGGGAAGACACGAATCAATTCTCCTCCAGCAACAAGTTCAATAATAGAAAAGAGTAGGATCTCTTGCTTTGGGTATCAATCAGTATGAAAGAAGGGAAAGCAATTAATTAAAACAAAGCATTCCAGAGGAGGATAACGTTTTAATACAAGCAATTCCCTTAAGGTTTTGATATTATTCTGGAGGGGATAAAATCCGCGGGAATAAGACAAGAGGAGAGCCATTCGGAGATTTCAAAGCTGTAACGAAGAATTTCTATGCTATCAGCTCTTTTGAAAACTATGGCTGGTTCTATACAAGCCAATCTCTTCGCCAATCAAATCGTATATGCGACCAATGTAACAGTTTGATTCTAAATTAAACCGCTAGCAGCCTCATATGCTGAAAACAATGGAAGGGTCCATCTCTCTCTTTCTTGCACACACACAGACATATATATATATATATATATATATATATATATATATATATATATATATATATATATATGTGTGTGTGTGTGTGTATGTATGTATGTATGTATGTATATATATATATATATGTATGTATGTATGTATATATACAGTAGCGAGCTTATTTATTTAATATTCTCTCTCTCTCTCACACACATATATATATATATATATATATATTTGAACAGGGACATAATATCTTGACCGTGTTTTGGATATAAAAAAATGAAACATTTTATAAAACATACATATAATAAACTATTTCTAATTCTAACAGTTGAAATATAATCCTTGAAAATGGCTAAATGTATAGCCGAAAGCGTTCGGATAAAAATAACATTCGGACAGTTTTATATAACTTATCATCTGAAAAGGAAAGCATTATTAGATCGCACGAGAAATTATATAAAAAACTAAATAAAAGCACCTTGTCAGTCGTTTTTAATGAAATGTGCATGAAAGAAGGATTGCTGCCTAAATACACAATATATATATATATATATATATATATATATATATATATATATATATATATATATATATATATATATTGGACAAAGTCCGACAATTATTTTAAGACATATTTCATGTTTATACGCTCTTTTTATAGATAAAATATTAAATAAATACTCTGCTTATAATAAACAGTATTAACAACATTTACCGGCGTGAATGTCCGAGAAATCTTCAAAGAATATATGCGTCCTCCGACGTCATTTGTTTACATTGAGATACGCATCGAGCTGATATG
>OZ038484.1:43660329-43682829 GCA_964036315.1 Acanthosepion esculentum
TCAGTTGCGACTGTCTTTGGGCAGAGTGCACTCAGGAGCGACTCCGTCAAAGGACAGAGTCGCAACTGAGGAAAATTATACCGAGAGGTGCCCAGCTCTGGGGAACAGCTGCCCGAGGCCGCGCCATTTCATTGGACTAGAGAGATAGCTCGATCACGCACCGAAGCCAGCGCAACCGACGGTTACGTGGACCAGGGAAATTTTTCTTCTTTGCTCGGGCTCCCCATATTAAACCTACCTTGTGTCACATCCTGACCTTCATGGAGGGTTGAGTAAAAACAAAAAAGCCACCTTTAGTGACCTATGTACAGAGCCTTTTATATCTAAGCCAGTTAAAGAGGTAGTAGCATTTAGTCTGCATATCATATTGTAGGATAAATCTGACAGTTATACAGTGTTGATGACTATGTTTACATTAAAATACGTACACATGTATATCCACATTTTGGACGAACGATGTATAACAAAAAGGAAAAATCCCCGTGAAACGAGTTTGGTCTATGAGAATTCCAGCGGACTAGTCCTAAGGGACAAAACGGGTCATGCGAAAAGATTTTCCACATGCTTCCTCCAAAATGGTTCTTCATATATAAAACATTATATATCAGTATCCCATCCACACATATTTCATGTTTACATTGATTATATATATATATATATATATATATATATATATATATATGTGTGTGTGTGTGTGTGTGTGTGTGTGTGTGTGTGTGTGTGTGTCTGTTTAGATCCTTATATATATTTTATGTGGGTGTGTGTAGATTCTTATATATATATATATAATTTGTGTATTTAGGCAGCAATCCTTCTTTCATGCACATTTCATTAAAAACGACTGACAAGGTGCTTTTATTTAGTTTTTTATATAATTTCTCGTGCGATCTAATAATGTTTTTCTTTTCAGATGATAAATTATATAAAAACTGTCCGAATGTTCTTTTTATCCGAGCGATATATATATATATATATATATATATATATATATATATATAACTTATATCTGATTATTTAAAAATGCGTGCATTTTTTATATCAGAGGATGCGATTGGTAAATTGTTACCATTTCATACTGTTTTATTATCAACGTGCGCGTTCTTTCATTTTGATTTTGTCGATTGCGCAGTAAAGTTCGGTTGGGCACCGTCTGTGAGAAAAAAAAGCATCATGGCTCAATTCACTTCACCAGAAATTTGGAAAGGGCATGCTGTACTGATTAGCAATAGTGCTGGAGGCTCCAATATCAATTTCGAAGAGTTTGGCTATTAATTTGAGGACAGTGCATGTTTGGATAATATATCCAGTCAACATCACGGTGTTTGGAATGATCATTAGGGATGTCATTAAGCCTCCATTTATCTTCCTATAAGGCCTCAGACTGAACACGGAGGTCTACATCTACTGTTTTGAGGAGGTAGTTCTGCATGGGTCAATTTGGTGGCTGCTAGAAAAGCCTATATCTGGCAACCGGACTTTACACCATTCCACAAAAGCAGGAGAACCCAGTCGTACTCCTAATTTCTGCAACCATATCACTCCTTATATCTGGCTACCTAACTCCCCAGACTGCAAGAACCGTGGTTATTGTGTGCGTGGCGCAGTTGAACGAGAGACTAACAAAACTCTTTGTAAATCCAAAGACTATAGCAGCATTCACCAACTTAAACAAGGAGACGATCCAGATGCAGGTGATTTCGAAATCGTTTAGAGGCCGTGGTGGAAGCCAATAGAGATGTTTTTGAATAAATATACTCTGTAGTATTTGAAGATATTTTTCTGTAATTTTGGTAAATATATTTGTTAAAATGAGACGCCAGTGCAGTGTTAGTTTCATTTTTACATAAATTAGACAATTTATCCATCGAACCATATATATATATATATATATATATATATATATATATATATATATATATATATATATATGTGTGTGTGTGTGTGTAGCCCCATATCTATCATTATGTATTCTGGACGGTCTCCTTGTTTAAGTTAGTGAATGCTGCCATAATTTCAGTAGCCACCTCTTGACCCAGGGCAGCACTACCTCCACAAGGCATTTGATGTAGGCCTCGGTGTTAAGACTTAAACCCTGTGGGAAGGTGAATGGACCCATCACGAGTAATTACTCCAAACACCTTCGTAATCACCATTAGACTTACAACTATTTCCGAATCCTCTGCACCGTCCTCAGATGGACCCCAAACACAATGTATTGGAGCTTTCGTCACGAAGGCGAAGCAGTGCAGCATCCGTTTCCAAATTTCTGGCGGAGTGAATTGCGTCATGGTGCTCCTTTTCTCACAAACCGTACCCAACTGACTAAACTATACTGTGCAGTCGCCAAAATAAAAAACAATGCGCATGCGCGAAATTAAAAATACAAAATGCCGAAAATTTACCCATCGCACCCTGTATATTAAGTTTTTATATGTGTGTGCGTGTGTGTGTTCTGATTTCGTAATCTGATGTAAACAATGAGAACATATAGGAAATGGATTTTCTGATTGTTATTTTTTTTTTTAAGGATAGATTTATTTGAGTAAAGACTGTTCTTTTAATTAAACAGTATTAATTACATTTACCGGTCTAAATGTTCGAGAAATTTCGTAGAAAATATGCGTTCTCCGACAGGAATCGTGTCTGTATCCGATACGGAGCCACCATTAAGCCTGACGTGAGTTGACTGTTCAGCCAGGGAGACAAGTTAACAGAGTTGTAGCAACATGTCTATAACATTGTTTTCAGATAAAAAAAAATTATATATATATATATATATATATATATATATATATATATATATATATATATATATATATATATTTTATTTATCTGAAAACAATGTTATTGTTGTGGTAGGATCCACCTAATCTGCATAGCGGGGTACCGACTATATAAATATGGTTGGTACCGGAAGACAGGGAGGCTAATCACGAGATCCAACTAGAGACTCTGCCCGACTGCGACTTAGTCAACACATTCTCCAGGAACGGTCTTCCCAGAATATCCAAAAGACTATATGTAAATATTGTGTACACTTTCTTGTTATAATACATTCTTGTTCTAAGTACACTTTGTGTTGCATTATTATTCCATGCATTAGTCGAGATTCAACAATGAGTCAAGACTCAACAGTTATATTAACAGAAAGAAACGCCAATCTGATTGATCCAAAGTGTGCTTATTATGCAGCATGTTCAAGTATTCTCTATCCCAAAATTAATAAGGGATTTGTATAAGCAATGCCATGTGTGGATGGGCGTTAATATGCAAAAGTATAAATAGGTTTTCCTAATTTTGTTATTGGTTTTATTCATTCAGGTGCATTGTAGTGCAATAAAAATTGCAAAATTGATTATATACGATCCTCATATGGCATAAATTATGGAACAATAAGTTTAATGTATATAATTTGCTGTTGATGCAGCAGACTATCTTGGATCTACGAATAAATTTTGACACGTTCAATTATTGTAGTGGAGCTGGCTCTTTATTCTTATTGATAACTTTCAATAAAAAATGGTAACAATAGGCAAGTGGATTTTAATGTTGGTCCACGAGATTGGTTACACTGTGAGCCATGTTGAATGACTGGATCAGGCATTACAGACTTCAACTCCGTGAGAACAGTGCAAGCAATAACTGAGCAATTCTAAATAACTGTACGAGATATCGCTCGCTATGGACAACGCAAGAAATAATCTACCACCATAGGTTAAATACACGGTTCAATTCGAAATCCGTTCAAGATTATCGAATCAAGCACCTGGTGAAAGCCAAACTACTTTTGACCGCATAAATTCTAGGTTTAATATAAGACTTGTCAATTAAGTATCGCAAGAATTCCTAGACGCATTTCTTTCTGGGACTTGTGGCTTCAATTGTACCTGTTCTTTTTACTGGCTTAGTGTGAAAAAAAAAGAATTTAAAAGAAATATCAGGGAATTTAATAATGGAAAATTAATTCTTTAGGATTCACTTATCTCGCCATAATCAATTCTAACAGACTGACGCCTATACAATGCACTTTGTTCACCTATTGTTATATACTTATATAGGTCTACGTTGCTTCAAATTTCTTTCTAAAAGCTTTAAATTCTAACTGTACTTGCTTCATTCAGTAGTTAACTATTTAGCGATTCGTTGTTGTTTTAACATAAGTCTGTAAAATCTCAATTTTATAATATAATTAAACCAAGAACAAAATCAAATGCATAGAAGGAATAGTATTTGTAAAAAGACTTAAAATTTGAACAAACTTTTCCATAAAGTGTCAATTTAAAAAAAAATAGTCAAATTACTATTAAAATTTAAATTCTACATTTTTGACATTATGAATTATTGTATTATCTTCAGTGCATACATTTTAAAATGAAAAATGTATTTACATTACGAGATAAAGCATCGTATTTGGGTGTTTTCTACTTTTACTTCGGTTTATTTAGGTTCTGTCGAAAGTCACAATATATCCAAAAATATAAAAAGATTTTACAATAAGTAAATCAAGGTTATTGCAAATTAATTAAGATGAGGGAGAGAGGGTGTGAGAGGGGGAGAGAGAGATAAAGGGATAGGGAGAAAGAGAAAGGGATAGAGAGAGAGAGAAAGAGGGATAGAGAGAGAAAGGGATAGAGAGAGAGAGAAAGGGAGATAGAGCGTTAAGATGCCCAAAACTGTTTATTTTATTCTCTTTGCGAAATCCTCTTAAACGTTAAAAGAATAATTAACAGAACCATTTGCATATTTGATCGCTTCCCCTTTTATTCACAATAAGTTCTCGCATCCACCGATTCATTTAGTTAAGAAAATTAAAATCTTTTCGATTACAAGCTATTTCATTAATTAAAACAATTTCTTTTAATTCAAACACATTTTTCCTTTTTTTTTTTTTTTTACATTGTTTGCTTTTATGGTTCGTTTTAATATTGATTTTCCGATGTCAAATTAATCGGAATCTTTAACCTTTTTTTCTAATATTTTAATATATTCTCTTCAAGTACATTTTTTGTCATTTCATCAGTAGTGAACTGAAACGGTGCCTGAAAAACAACCATGTAACATAGTTAAAAGGTTTTGGACAAAAAATAATCGATCAGATTTCTGGAAACGAGTAGAGAGAATACGATTACCGATGGAAGAGATAGCCGAAACATTGCAAGAGTTCAGATTAATATCATTACTAGATACTGACGGTAAGGTATTTTTGGATGTCCGACCCAGAGGGCTAACGAGGCTACCTCAGAAATACAATTATATGGACACATTAGTATAAAAATCTGGAATAGTTTGCATGCTAGGTTGTCTGGAAAACAAGAGTGTCAAATTGGTAATCCTTCAGTGAGATCGCGTAAATTCTTATAATTCTATACATCACAATTAAAAAATTTGCTAAAGAGTGTCCTGTATAAACTGAATTAGTAACTAGAATTAGAAAATGCTTCCGATCCCCACAAAACGAACTGAGACAAGTCAGGTATGGAGAAAAAGCAACACCGCCTATCTTAAGTTGCGAAAGACGATTGCCGTTTTCCGCGACATATAACAGTCTGGTAACTTTGTAACATTGAAAGTGATCCTTTAAAAAAAAAAAAGAAGAGATTTCCTCCACTTTTATACAACATCAGTTATCTCATGGTAACTGTCACATGACCGCCGTAACTATAAAAGGTTTGTAACGATAACAATCCTCCTGTTTAGTAAGATTTTTATGACATGGGTGTTTTAGTAGGACCCGCCCTCCTCATTTGAAATTAGCTAGGTTCAGAATAGTCAGAGACGACCAAACTACCCCACGTTTCCCTTTCGGCTGTGTGTCAAAATTATATCATTTATGCAATAAATATACAACCTTTTGTTTGGTAAGGGTTTCAACATCACAAGTACACTTCTCCTTTCTCGCCTGACAGTGAATTTCTCCACATGACATAATTACTGTAACAATTTTAAGAGAATAATAACCTTGCTACTTGTATATATTAGAAATAGGGGATTTGTTTGGTTAATTCATCCCAAATAAGGTAAAAAAAATATTAATTCACTCCCACAAATTATAAATGTTAAATCAAAGTTTTTTGTTTTTTTTTAATTAAAATTTTGTCACTGTTTTGAAATTATAAATTTTAAATCAAATTTTGTTTGGCTTGCCTCGCAACAACCCCAAACTTTAGAATGAAAAATTACCAAAAATCAAGGAATTATTCACATTTCTTAAGGGCGGATGATATTCGAGGTACTAACAAGGAATTGTTTACAATTTAAAATAAAACGAAAAAAAATCTGTTTTGTTTATTGGGGTTAGCGTGAAGTACTTCCCCAACCTCATTTATAAATAACGTACTCGAGTCGCTAACATTTGGGGCGATCGCAAAGTCAACCCAACCGGAGTGCAATGAAGGGCCTCGCTCTGGGAGAATTTGATGTGAATTTTAGTAAATATACTAATGTGCTCCGCTATTTCCTCAACTGTTCAATTTATCAATATAATAATCAAATCAATTAAAACTGCAGAAGCCCAATGTCAACCGCATATTTAAGAAAGTATATGTTAGCAAAACAGAGCAAATGCGCAAGAATATATTTTTAAATCGCACAATCCAGATCACTAGATTTAAAAAAATGGCAAATTCCGGTTTAAAACTGTAGAAATCTTAATTCCAAAGTGTGCAAGGAAAAAAGCTTTTTTGTGAAAGGCGAATGAAAAAGACAAACTGGAAGCGGAAAGAAATGCAAAGGAATTAAACACTCGATTGGCAAGAGGGTTTGGAGAAGCAAATAAGCACTCGATTGGCAAGAGGGTTTGGAGAAGCAAATGAAATTTCCAGAAGACATTATCAATACAACTCGTCGCACGGATATGATAATGTTCTCAAATGTCACCAAGAAACAGATAATATTTGAATTAACTGTACCATAACAGGAAAATAGATTACTAGTCCTCGATAGAAAACGTCGTAAATATCTGGAAGTAAGTGAAAATTCTCAAAACAAAATCTGGTACCAATCAATAGAATTGGTGTGCAGGGGATTTGTAGGCAAAACTTTAAGTACCAATATCAGAATTAAAGGAACGAAACGATTAATAAAAAAATAAAAAATTACGAAACAAAATCATAAAGAGAATATCGATTATACGGTCGAGGAAATGGTGAACATGAACCACAAACAGGTCCGGCGGTAGGATCTCGAAGTCCCGACCCTGAAATTTTGATACGCCACCCACCTCTACAACATGTCGATTTCAAAGTTTCCTGGGGTCACATGCCCTCGAAGGAAAATTGGCGAAGGAAGGGCAGCCATTTTTTTAAATTACCAAAAAACAGGGAATTATCCAATTTAAACGAAAATTTCAGTACATATTCATTAATTATCCACTTTTATAAAGAATAAGTTTTATATTTTTTTTAAATGAGAAAATGTTTTTTTTCTTTTTGTAATAAACATCAATGTTTTCATGACTAAATTCTTGCTTTCAAAAACGAAAAATTTTCAAGTAGCATTTTTTTTTTACATTTCCATAACAATTAATCCACAACGCATCTCAGCTGAAAAATAAAGATTTTACAAAAATTCCAACACATGAAACATCCGATAAACTGAACTTTCTTAAAACAAAAATACCGTGCTTAAGCATGAGAGGACTTGATGTATTTAATGTTTTGACGATCGTTTGGCTGAAAAATTATGGTCAATTTGGGGCGTTTAGTTTTAGTGGTAGGCTAGGTGTAGAACTTTTCCGTAGATTTTTGACGAATGAGAATCCGAAGTTTACATTTACACTGATACAGGGTTTAGCGTCTCTCACAGCTGATCTTGCCATGCATCTGCACAAAAAAAACTCATAAAATGTTTTCTCTAATACGAGTCAAGCGCTAAATAAATGCATACATTGATTAAAAACAACTATTCAGAATCAAAATTACAATTTTAAAAAATAAGCGCTAATGTAATTAGCACTACTGCCCAATTTTTCAGTAGACATCACGACTACTTTCACTGTTCAGTGGTTTGGGACAGTAAGCATCTACGCTGTCGATCATTATAGCTGATGTTTGACTAGGTACCTCCACGAGATCGCTAAAAATGGAGCATAACATGATGAAAAAGACACCAAACTTGACGAAAACAAAATTTTATCGTCTAAATGTTTGTTATTATTAAAAGGAAAGATCAAAGTATTTTGGAGGTATTTTTTAATCGTTCCTAACACGTCCAAAAATTTCGTTAAAAATCTTGTTTTTTTTTGAGTCAGCAAAATTGACAGATGGCAACCATTTTTTTCCATTTTATAAAATCAATGAAAATCTCAGTTTGAAATTCTTTTAAATATCAATTATCATTTTTTCAAAACTTATTTTAAGAAAATCAGAAATTATAATGTTTATTTAAAATATTTTGAACCAAGCTTAACTTAGCTTGTCTCCGAAAAGATGTAATTTGAAAATAAAACAAAGCAGGTCATAAACTTTCGCGTCACGTGATGAATGACATATAGACGGATTCTGTGAGGATAATTTGTTCTACGGAAGGAGAAAAGTGAAATGTTTTACATTTAATTATTTACCTTTACGATGCATTATGGAAAATATATTATAAAGAAATTAAAATAAGACTGTTACGAATGAGATTAAATTTCATAAGAAAGGTATTTAATTAATTTATAGGTACCTTTCTTATGAAATTTTATCAGAAGTGTGCATAAAATACTATAATTTTATGTACATTTACTACATTTTACAATGTTATCTGTATTTCCATTCATTTTATTAATTTTGATATTTCATTTATGGAAAAAATGCCATAACTGAGATTGATATAAAAATAAGGTCATATAAATTTCATAAGATGATACTGATACTTTTAGGTACCCTTCTCAGTTGAAATTGAAAAATCAAATTAACTTCTCCACACGTGTTTCGCAAAAGTAAAGGCCTTAACAACGGAGAACAATGCTTAACTCAAATAACGCAACTTAATTGTATTCTGGTTGGTCTTCCGTACTTCATAATTAGAGCCCGATTATAAACACAAAATTACATTTCTTAATTACTGCGGATCTTCTGATTAGTCAAAACAATACAATTTACAACGCACTAAAAAAGATCTATCTCATAAGGACACTTACAAAACCTGATGCGGCTTTTAACTAATTTTATAATATTTTAAAAAATTAAATGTAAAAATCTATTATAATTAAAATATAACAAATAATTGTATTAAAAATTCATTTTTCATCGAAAATTTTTTTTGCTTTCAGAAAATATTGTCCATATTCATAAAAACAACTAAAAGCAAATAAAAACATTTGAAATTAAATAATATCTTTGTTTTATTGAGTTTTGGATGTTACAATTCAGAACTGATTTTCAGGTACGTGAGGCCCAATTAAAAAAGAAAAAAAAAAACAATTTGCATTACTCAAAGCCTTGTGCTTTTAACTATTGTAATCACTAAACGTGACGCGATCGAATTTGTAGCGTTTTCATAAAATTAGTTATGGGAGGGGGTAATAAATATAAAAAAATATTTCTGCCATGAATTTAATAAGAGAAAACATATTTATAATAATTCCGATCATCTGTGAATACTTTCTTAAAGTTTCATTAACATCCGACAATTATTTTTATTTTTGAAAGATTTTCCAAATTAATGTGTGTCATACAAAAAAAAAACGTTATTTACTAGTTCCGGTGATACAAAGAGAAACAAGGATTTTTAAATGAAAATTCAGATTGTTCTAAAAAGGAAAAAAATTAAAAAATAATTAAAATAAACTTTCCTCTTAATAACAAATATTTCAACGATAAAATTTTGTTTTCGTCAAGTTTGGCGTCTTTTTCATCATGCTATGCTCTTTTTTTAGCGATCTCGTGGAGGTACCTATGTTTGACTATATAACTTAGGTAGAAAAAAAAAGGAAAAGCATAAAAAGCAAAGAATAAACGCTGTTGAAACTAGCCGTTTTGGGGCTCAAACCCATATGCACAGTGTATATTATTAGTTAATGACTAACAATAAAACCCCAGTTTAAAAATAATTTAAAACAATGGCGGACGGCCATAAAACACTGCTCAAAAAATGGCAGAGGTCACAACTGAGCCGAAAAAATGTACCCACTGGTTAGGCGGTTTCGGAGATAATATGCGCTGGCACTGGCCACAAACGATTAACAAGTTTCTATTTTAAATTACTTATTTTCTTAAATTTCCAAACAGAATTGTTAACAGTTTATATCTGCCCCGCCAAAAATGAACATCTTGAAAAATTATTAAAGCACACTTAAAGTATTTTTATCACCCCGCCCTCAGGTAAATTTTACTATATTAAATTGTGTGGCAAACTGACAGAAAAAACAAAACTCATATCATAGACAGAGTTATTCACATAAATAAAATTTCCACGACTTGATAACCGCCAAATAATTAACATCAATCAATCGCCAAACAAATACATAAAAACACTTTCTGTAATATTTTATTCACACATGGACATTAATATTGGGTGCAAATCATCATAATACTATTACATTTACATCCCTTTTAAATAACGAAAAATAATAAATACCAAAGTAATATAACAAAAAAGAAAAAAGAAAGCGACTTACTTCTCCAACTGGAAATAAGTTGGCGGGAAAGATTCAACGACATTAGATAGATTGACGGTGACCGCAGTAAATGTAAAAGCAATTTTCATTGGCTCAATTCCAAAATAATAAAAGCGGATATAATCTCAGGCCACATTTCGCGCATACAACCGATATTTTTGTATTTTTACAACATAAATATACTACAACCGATATTTTTAGACTCACACATCTTAAAAAAATAAATAAATAAAATAAATTAAAATAAAGGAAAAAAATACCACAACCAACAGCAGTACCTTCAGCAAAAACACCACCGATGAAGCATTCTAGCGCACCATAAGCCTGTTTGGGATAGGTAATTTCAGTTATGTACCATGCGTGATACACGATTAGGTGATCATGTATCTTTCAATACATAAGTGACGATGCAGATTTTGGTTGCTATTGCTTTCTGCGATAGACCAGTTGCCATCCAAGGCTATAGAAACCAGTCTGTCCTGGTAGACCAGTTGCCATCCAATATAAGTGAATGCAATGGAATTCGAACTTGGTACACCGATTCTTCAATCCGAGCCGCTATCCATTACTCCACCGTGCGTCTAGTGTACAACCTTTAATTCGATAAACAGTGCCGGTTTTCTTACATTTCAAACGGAAACTTTTTAACTAGGAAAATAAATTAGCACCTCGAGGAGAAGAATCGCGTGTTAAGTTGAAAATGGCATAATTTCTTTGGGAGATCTGCTAATATATCCTTATATCAGACTTACCTTTGAGCCATAAATCCCAAAAGAATAAGACAGTGTTAAAACATGGATGTTCATTAAGTTACAATGATGTGGGGTTTTTTTGTTGTTTTTTTCCTAAATTTGGTAGACTTGGATTCTATCAAAGAGCAACCCACCATCTTTTTTATTCAACTCACAAGAGACCGAGTTGAAAAAAAAATGAACACTTTTTTTTTCTCTGGGAACTGTAGTAAATGTTATTCAAAGTATGTGTGGTTAGCGTAACGTAAAATGGAGTCGGTGATTCGTGTTCCGCTTTAGCTAATTGCGTTCGCTTCCCACTTGGGGAAAACAGGAATACATTTCACCTCTAGTTATGGGTTAAATAGTTGGATAGTTTTGGCTTTCCAGTATTAGCGGCAGCAAGTCTAAGAGAAAGAACATTTAAAACAGTGCGGAAAGAAATGGAAACCAATCCGCTATCATTCCTTAGAAGCCATGACAATTCACAGATAAGAAAACGATCTGTGGTGAATCTATATGGTTAATATTCAATGGACGTCAAACATCTAATTATATGTTATAATTAAGTTGTCTATGAAGTAAATTAATTTATTTTTATTGTTTTGTTTTGTCTTGGTTCATAAGAAACAAGCGATCAAAAACATGTTTAATCAAAAAAATGTTTAATCAAAATACATTGCGTATAGAAGACGCTTTCGAAAACGGGACACAGTGACATTCATATTTATGCAAGTATTGTAAAAATCCTTCATCTTGAAGTAAACAGATTCTCGAAAAGCTTAATGTTGCGTCAAAATATCGTTTTTCTCTTGAATGTTCAGATCTCTATGACTCATCTCCATAGCGAACATTATGTAATCAATTCTTAAGTGTGCAATCAGGAGCTGATCATTGGCCCAAAGCGTGTTGAAGTTTGCTTAGGTTTCAGAAGTTAATTGATCAAGTTAATGAAAACTCATATGAATATCTTTTCGTCCATTTGGTTTATGGAGGAATAATTACTATCTATAAAGAAAAGATTAAGAAAAAAAAAAGCAACAACAGTTTTCATAACGAAGTGCTATATTATAACATAATGTGTCACATCTAAGCTGTATTAAACTGTACTCTTTGATTTCAGGCTAAATATTAATATTCGGAAAAAAAAAATAATATCCAGATAACTTAAAAAATGATGGTTTCTGATCGCAGGTAATTGTAACTCATTTCTCTTGGGACAGAGTGCACCGGATGGAATATGATTAGCTTTCTTTCAAAGACAATCAAAAACGCTTTTTTAATAAAGCGATTTTTTAAAATTAGGAAAATATGTCGTTATTCGGCTTGTCAAAAGTTATAACGAAAAACAGACATCTTAATAAGAGTAGATATTTTTGTCTATCGTCGGGTTCACACTGCTCCCCATCATTTGAACTGTATAGAGGTTTATCCCTTGTTTCCTGTTTAGTATTATGCAAGTAATTAATAATTAATAAATTTCTCAAATACGATATTCCAATATGGACATAAACTTAATTAATAGTCTAATTGAATTGGAGGCATGATGAAGTAATGGATAGCGGCTCGGATTAAGGAATAGGAGAGCCGAGTTTGAATTCCAGTCAAATCCATTACATTCACTCACGGAAAGATATGAATAGCCGGACAGACCGGGTTTTATAGCCTTAAGTGGCAACCGGCTTACCGCAAAAAGAAATGGCAAACTACTGCTGGAAAATATCTGCGTCGTCAGTCATGTATCGAAAGATACATGATCGCCAAATCGTGTATCACGCATGACACATATCTGACTGGATCGAATTAAACCACACACTGGGATTGATTGATATTAGTTACTTAAGTTATTTTTCCTAAAGATTTTAGATGATGAATTTTCATCACTGTTACAATTGTCAATAGTGTTTTTAGTTTTTATTAGAGAAATCGATATCCGATTTTGATTTCCAGTCAAGTTTGTTAGGCTAACTTACACGTAGATACACTTGAGAATCCATCTCCTGAAGCAGCAGAATTTCTATCTAGAAGAACGATTGTTATTCTCAGAAAAATGCAAATGTAACATTCAAAAAAAGGAATTATTCTTGCAACTCAAAATATGTTTAGACTTTAAATAAACCTCGCAAGTTTGATAAACTGTAATAAACACAATGAAATTTCCTTTAATCTTTTACATTTATAATCGACCAACATATAGTTTAACCTTCATGTATGTGCTGTGACCTTCACGACGTTGATGATCATGGCGCTCCACAATTTATTGTGCCTTGTATCTCTCCTAAACCATATTCTGACATCCATATACTCAAGCTCACTAGGTAGGTTATGCAGTGTTTCCTCCGTCCCTCATGCCCTCAATCTGCTCTGTCAATTTAAAAATTTCCCAAACCCTCTCCATTATGTGCCCGAGAAATTTCAACTCTCTTTTTTTCTGAGGCTAAGTGCAAGAGTCCTGTATGTTACTCTTTTCTCTAAAACGTCGCCATTGCTTATATCTCTCACTAGAACCAGCTTTCCGTTACTTCAAGCCTCTTCTTCATCTGTGAGGAGATTCTCCTGTATTCACTGCCATATAGAAGGACTGATATTACGTGATAAATTCAGTAATATTCTTTTGTTTCTCAAGAAATATTTATGTTTCATAATACTTTACTTTGCTTTCAGAAGACATTTTCTCTATCTCAATGAGCGTTCCGATTTCAGTGTCGCACATTCCGTCCCCTGTTAAAACAATTTCCAAATATTTAAATTGCTGTACGTATTTTATTTTGGTATCTTCAATTTGTACTTTTTCTTTCATTAATTATTATTATTAGTTCCTTTTATTAACAAACATGCTTTCTGCCTCCTTGCAAGTGATGTTTAGTCATTTCTTTTCCCCTTCCTTCCCTACTCCCACTACGAATTCTTCTATTTTCCTTCTGCATCTGCTATCAACATTGAATTGTCTGCATGTCTTAAGTTAGATTGTGGCCGCCAATAATAACACCTGGTAGAACGTCTAATTCTTTCAGTTTCACCCCACTGTAAAGGTTGAATAAGTCCGGTGAGAAGGCATATTCTTACAGTCTTACAACACTTTCTATTTTTTATATTTACTGTATAAATTGTCTATCCTTATGTAGGCGGGTTTTTTTAAGCATATCACCCCAAGCAAGGCTGGAAGCCACTAGTACGCAGGGGCTTACAGAAGGTTTGGAGGAAGAGCAGATAGGAGTGGTAAAGGAGAGGATATGGAGAAAGATAGTGGATCGATCAAGGCAAGGGGGTTACAGATTTGTAGCGAGAGCAGATGGGAATGAAAGGTGAAAGGATGTGGAGAAGGGAAGTGGGTAGATCTAGGCAGCTGGAGATGTCGATTGACATTACACTTAAATAGTTGGAGCTTGTATTTGTCAGGAATAAGGAAGGGAGTTCCACAGGCGAGATGTGCGAGACATGAAGCTATTGGAGTAGAAGAGACGTCTACATCTAACAGTTTCAACGGTGAAGGGGTGGGAACGGGATGCCAGCCTCGTGGGACGTTTAATTTCATGAGGCCTAGGAACCAGCGAAAGCAGCTCCTCGGAGCAATTACCGTGAAAGTATTTATAAAAAAGACAGAGCGAGGCAACATCACGTCGGTGAGAGATAGACTGCAGACAAGATGACAGATCGGGGCCAATTACATTGCATATCCGTCTCTGGATCTTATCAAGAACCCTGAGGCAAACAGCAGGGGCTCCAGACCATATATGGCAGCAATACTCTATGCAAGGTTTGCTACCAGTATTGCTTCTGGATTATACTAATGTCATTTCCATGTGTGTCAAGGTTACCTAGCAATTCCTGCAGTTCTTTGTGACGTATTTTATCATACGGTTTTGCGTGAATGTGGACATAGCTTCGTTCATGGAAACTGCAGGAGATTTTCCTTATCATCCACGTCGTCTGATTTTACTTGACTATACTGATAATTTGAATATGACCGCGTGACTCTTTCAATACCGTTTTCCTATTTTACCGTCACTTCAACCCTAGCTATTATCTTGATCAAGATATTTCCAATTCTCATTGATTTTAGTACTTTAAATTTGATCGATTTTGACCGGTGTCCTCTTTCCTGACATGGCTACCAGTACGCAAGCTAAAGTACAAATAACTTGGTAGAATCCTCTATCACACTGTGATGGGGGCATTAATTACAACTCCTACCTGACAAGGAGAAGGCAGTTACTGTTGGACAAAATCCGAGAAAACCGTGTGATACGATTCAAACAGTTTTTGAACACAATCAAGTATACCAATGAGAAAGTCGACGAAGGGCAGAAGTTGAACAGAAGAAGCGAAAGATATTTTATGAAGTTCACGTCGTCGATCATACAACGAAGACCACGTCGTTTCGTTGGGCTTATGCTCGTAAGTGGTTCAGGGTCAGTGTCGCCGCCTATACCGAGGTACTAGATAAGGTAGTCAAGACCTGGATCGAAGAGGTGATAAAAGGAATGTGTTCAGTAGGACTTTATTTCCTCCCACACTATTCAGTGAAGTCAGCAGTGGAACTTCCAATGTGTAGTCGCCTTTTTTTCGTTTTAAATACCCTGGTCGACTACACATGGGATTTTATCGATAAGTAGTGGCCTAACAGTAGGAATACCTTGGTCAACGCCAGTATCCTAGACCTTATTCACAAGATGTACACGAAAAAATGATCTAGGCATGCAGTCACATAGAAGCTTCATCGGGACTAAGAGCAGTTTTAGAAATAGAAGGCAATAAAGAAAGAGACTATAGAGCAGACGATAATGCTGTCATGTTTTTAACGTCTGCTTCAGTGAAAATGGAAAACGATTGTCATGGTGAACGGACGTACCCTCGAGGAGGTACCTTACCTTGAGTGAATATTGGGCCTCAGACTCACACCCGACCTCAAGTGAAACTCTTATATTTGATCCATCGCTAAAGACGCAGGTAAAATGATCGACTCTCTGTACAGCGCTAGAAGGTACTTGACTGATCATGATATTCTCTATTATTATAACAGCGAGATCAGGCTGAAAATGGCGTACTGTTGCCATATTTGGGCAGATGCTGCCCGGTCCTCACTTTCTAGGCTTGATAGAGCTCAAAAGCTTCTCCGTGTCCTTATTGGGTAAGAATTATTTTCTACCCTCCACCCTCACTCTCTCTCTCTCTCTCTCTCTCTCTCTCTCACACACACACACACCCACACGGGATGTGGTGAGCCTCTCATTGCTCTATCGCTACTTTCATGGAAAGTACTCGTATGGACTACATTCTTTGGTCTTGCCAGGTTTAACCATCACAGCTAGGTCTCGCCATGCCACTTACATAGTAGCAACCCCCCTACATTTCCTCCGTATCCCACCGGTGATAAGTAAGTTCCAATCAAATAGCTTCTTCCCGAGAACCATATCTCTCTTCTTCGAGTGGTCCGGGGCCTTCATAAACGGCTAACCTTACTGTAAAAAACTATTTTTTGTCGATATCTGACCTGTATTTTATTATTGAGGTAATGGGCATTTAGCAAACATGATATTATTCCCTAAGCATGGCCTCTATTTCACACCAGACCAAGTACGCCAAGTGTAAATTTAGCCTGCGATGATGCCAGTTCTGGGTGGAGACCCTCGTTTCGCCTGTTTTTGATGATGGTTCTAAGGCTGAACGTGTGGGCCTGATTCCATCTGATACGTCCCAGCGGGGAAAAATAACATTGGACGGATGGATATCTAAACAACTACTCCATATAAGTATTTGGCAGTCTCCCATACATCGCAATCAAAATGTAAGGTCCACATATCACATCATAGATTCCATTGATCTGCACTACAGTTTGACCAAGAGGAACTTACGAAGTATTGAAATAAAATGTAATGTTAAATACAAAAGATTAAACTACCGGGTTATTGATTAGTCTGCACGTGTTTTTAATAACCTGTATCTTTACTTTATTACAATAACTATCACACTTTATGAAGGAAGTACATTTTATTATTTAAAGAATATAGAAAATAAATAAATACCTGAGGACTGTGGTAAGTTATATAAATTTAAACTTATTATTAACATTTGATTGGAGTTATATTTTCGTAAATTGAAATCGTTAAATACTGGCATTGTGATAAGTATCGTTAAAGAAAGTAGAAGTTGATAATATTTCCAAAGATATTAATCATGACCTTTCATATAGTGCGGATAAAGGTCACACTGATTTGAAGGTTCTAGATTGAATATCATTACTCTACTTTTCGTTGATTTTGCGATAAGCAAATCTCTGTTCCCAATGTTCAATGTTGAAGATCATTCTTTCAATGCGATCTTTTCCCTCTTGTTAGTTTTTTTCTCATTTCAATGCAATAATTTAGCTTATTTTCCAACTTTCTACTTTTTCCCGATTTTTTGATTTTCTCTAAAAAAGAAACGTCAATCTATAAATGCTACCATTAATATCTTGTTTGTTCCTTCTTGATGTTTACTTTGCCATTTGGTGACCTTGGTGCCTGTCGAAGTATTTATTTTGGCCCCGGGAATAAAATGCAAGAAATTTTAAACTTAAAAAGAAAGCAAAATTCTGATGCAATTTCTTGGTAATTTTCTTTTAAAACCAATGTCCATTATCCAAAGTCACTTTCGTCGATCGAAGCAAAATTCCTCGAAATGTATTTTTTTAAATTACTCTATTTATTCCCTTTCACAATTCAAGAAAACATAACGTTATTCATTGGCCAACATATCAAAGGTCTACTTCTAACCATTTTGCGTAAAATAAAAAATAATCGTAATAGTATATAATTTTTAAAATTACCGCAGCTTTGACAAATGCTCACGAAGTTTTGAAATACTCAGGGTATTATTTACATTATTTAGATTCTGATGAATATCCTTATCTTTGTTTTGTTGAGCACAACGCTTCTTTTCTTAGACTGTCCGGACTTCTTCATGAATCTAAATTCCTCGTAATTTCGAACTGAACTCTTCATTTAATCTACGGGTGTAGATTGTTCCTTTCCGCTGCCTATGTCTAGTGATAAGTCGTTTTCTTTTTTTTAATACTGTTCAATTATTGATAACCTTTTTTTTTTACACAGAGTGTGAGTCCGCGCTACTAGGTAGAGGGACTGAGCTGACAATTACAATTCTACCAAATTCAAGTACAACCGATTTAATCCACTGGATTATAGTCAGGTGAAAATCAGAAATTCCATTATGGTTGCCTGCATTAAACGACCCTTGAAGAACGCCGCATGGTACAAAGAACGAAACGTTGTGATAGCAACCAGAACTTGATATATATAAAAATAATATAGATAATGAATCCTCTTTCCAGAAATTCAAACAGATTCCGCACTTCTCTCTTGTGGAACTCCCTTCTGGCTCCATGCTTTCCAATTCAATTTTAATCTGCAAAAATTTAAATGTAATGCCAATTGCTATCTATTGACCTCCTGATTGCTCTTTTCTCTTTCTCCTCATTACTAATATTTCTGTTCCTAATTACTCCACACCCTTTATCCCCTTGCATGCTAGCGGCTGCCCTACCTTGCTTGGGCTGATACCGATAAAAAAAAAGATAAGTTAATTGTATCATTACTAGTTGGCAGTTTGCTTCTTATATTAATGATCCCAACGAGAACAATGCTTTAATAATGATACAATGAAATATTTCTTATTTATATTTCTGCGTATGAGTGACAGAACAAGTTTCACCTTCTGTCCGAAAGACATTTATATTTAATCCTATTATATTTTTTTAAATCAGCATTCTTTATATAACATGTATCAGTGACGCCAGAATATTAACCTAATCTGCCCGTGAAATACTGACATTTTTCGCCTACAACCCGCTCAGTTTAGTTATATCAGCAAATAACCAGAAGAGCGTTTAGTCATCTAAATTATACGAAAACCCGATTCTCTCTGTCGATGAATGTTTGTACTTGGCTGTCTCTCTTCCTCTGCCACGTCGTGCATGTATCGACGCTTGTGTTCGTAAATGTTTCTTTGACGATTTCATTAAAACAGCGTCTCTGATATTTTCCTCTTGTTAAGTTGTATGTCGCTAATATCCCAACTGGAAAAGAACTGTCATATTTGAAAATCAGCATGAGCAACACAGTCACTTTTACTTTGATACAGCGACTCACTACTGTAGGAAATATGTATTTGTCCCAGAAAAATAGCATCTTTATTTATATAACTTCTTTTTATTATTTGTCGCAAACAATATCACTCAGGGAAGTTAGGTTAGACCTATTTGTGGCATATGATTATTGTCCCTATCGGAAACGTACTTTCCAAACAAGATTATCTACGCTATGCCTCCTCGGATAAATATATTAACACTCTCAAACCAATTATTTAATAGAAAAAGTAAAATAAAGATCCAATAGAGATGTTTTGGTTTCTGAAGTAATCTGGTATTAATTATAAGATTATAGAAACCTCGTATAACTTCTATATTGATATACGGGTAATGTAAAGAACATCAACATGGAACGTGGAATCGACGATCCGTTTTCAATATCGCACAATTGTCTTTGAGTAAGGTATAATTCCATTTCTTCTCCTACCATCTATGTATTAAATATCAAGGTTAACTGAGCATTTTGGCTTTCGGCAGCAACAATTCTAATAGAGAGAAATCACTGCATCCCAAAACCTTGGAGATGGCAACGAGAAGCCACTCTCTGTTAAGAGTGTATTGTAATTCGCAAATAATAAAGCCATAGAATCTATCGATTAATGCAAATAATAATTCTACGTTTATATCTATAAACCATTAATGCACACTGTCTAATTTTTTGACGATGGTCATTAATGCGCTATTAAGACTAACTCGTAGTATTCTCTTTTAAAATAAATGCATATTTTCATCTAAAATATTTCCTACTAATGCATACAGAAATCTTATAGAAAACCGCATCTAAAACATATAGAAACGGATTTCGCGGTCTAGTTAAATATTTTTGTCTCAGAGGCTATTCGGCTCATCTGTTTCTATATCCGATTATCTTAGGCATCGAGTTGAGATCGAATTCATTAGGAAGGACTTTCAAATGGTTACTGGTAATTTATGTCTAAAACACTAACTTTTACGTGTGTCGTTTTGTAGTAAAATAACCTTTGTCAGAAAGAAAACCACAATACTGATTGTTGACTGAGTCATTTTCAAAGGCTTATCAACTCTTTCCATATTATTTAAGGCCAGAATATAAGTTTAGAATGCAATAACTTTTTTTTATTTCCTGAGATAATTGTTTAGTGACAAGCTTCTTACTAATTAAGCAATAGCTGGGGAGAAGAGATGGATTCATATATTTTACAAGGGTATTTGCACGTAAGTGATTAAAAAACGAATCCAACTGGAATCGAAACTCGGCTCTCCGATTAACATACAAGGGTATTTGCACGTAAGTGATTAAAAACGAATCCAACTGGAATCGAAACTCGGCTCTCCGATTAACAATACCGAACCATTATATATTGCACCTCCGCACATCCAAGCTTACAAAATCGGAGGATTGTGTTGAATACATTAGCAAAAAAGTTGAAACCAAGCTTATTATCAATGAAAAACACCCTTTAAGGCGCGTAGTTATACATTAAGGTTAACTTAATTACAAGATCATAAACTATAAATATGAGAAAACTATACAGGGGACGTGTTCGCTAATCACCGGCCTACGACAAGCGCCTACTTGGAAGGTAAGGTTTCACCGAATAAAAAATACATTAAAAACTTCGAAATGATGAGGTTTGGCACTCTGAGCTGAAAACAACTTGACCTTATTTCCGAGGTGTTAAGACATCGCTATGAATTAGAAATCGATATAATGAATTATTGAACACACTAACAAGTATCGAACACGGTAATTTCCTAAACGTGCGTGATTTTCAGAAGAGAGGATTAAATTTTAAAGACATCGCGTTAGGCTGTAAGTGTCATGTCAGTATAGTAGCTAGCAGCTAACGAATCCGATCGAGAAAACCGTTGAGAAAACAAATATGCCGCGCTTCCAAACGCATTTATGCTAAGAGGGCATCGATTGAAATAACGAATACTGGCCCAGCAGCTCTGTAGATAAAACTTTATCACAACTACAATAGAAAAGAATGTATCTAAACTTAACATAAATTCTGACACAACTACGTCTAAAACAATAAAAGACGTAATTAGTACAAAGCAAAATACGGTTAAAAATACAGTTTAACTAATGAAAAATCTTCCTTGAAGCTTTCGCTTTAGTTTTAATTTGAAGCTAAAAGATCAAATTTAATATTTCCAATAAGAAAAATAATTTTCAGCCTATAAAACCGAATTTATATTTTTGTAAATCATTAAAAAAAGCTGAAATCAGCCAGATTGATAGATCTGTCAACACAAAGTAATTCTCTTTATTAAAAAAATGATTAAGAAAAAACATACTTATTTGAAACTTTATTTGACGAGGATAACCTTAGTAAAATATCATATATCTTATTTTAAACAAATATTCCTTTTAGTTTAAAATATCGCAGGAAAATATTTTTAATCATATTTTTTTAGGAGGTGCTGGCAATTCTCGCAAAAGACTTATGTTGGACAACTTTTTACATGGGGAACATAGCTGTAACAATTACTTGACGAATATAACATGGACACCATTTTATATAATGTTTTAACTACTCTTAAAAATTAGGAAAATATCCTAACATTTTATTGAATTTTAGGTACTTTGGCTTTACTTTCACGATGACGCTTGTTGCGACAATGTTAGAAATTACCAATAAATTTTAAATTTTCTGTAGATACCGTACTTATTTCCTGATGTCGTTTATGGACATCCATATTTTAAAAAAATCTGTACTTTGACAGACACACGCACAAACACACACATACACACACAAAATAACAAATATTTTAAAATACTGCATTGCAGTAAACTTTTATATTTATGATTACTAAGTATAGTTTTTACGCAATAACAATATCGCCTAACCGCTATTATCTGATTTTTGTAAGACTTTTCAAATCACTGACCGGCAAAAGAGATGCTAAAATTGACACTATTATGTAGACTATTTAGATTATTCGGTCTAATTTCCTCATCTTTGTCGCCATATTTATTACAACGTTTCCTCTTCAGAACACATGGCAAAATGGATAAAGGCGTTAGTTAGATCCAG
>OZ038484.1:43687829-43702829 GCA_964036315.1 Acanthosepion esculentum
TGACTACTTAGGCGATTTCTGTACCTTTTTACCAACCTATTAAAACCCTTTTTATTGTTACGTGTTATTTGGCGTTTGTCTCTACAACCCCCAAACCAACATCATAACAATGCGAAATAATATTTTTTCTTATGAACGAGAGCATAAGCAATATATAAAAATTTGTTAGGATTGTGTACAAAAGCTTCATGACATTTTCGTACCGTCCTTATTGAGTATCCTACGATTGTTGTAATTTTTCATTGCCGATCAAGTCCGGATATCTAAATTACTTGGCTTGAGATTGATGTTTTAAACGTTACAGATTTAAAGAAAGCAAAACACTAAATTTTATGCTGTAGGTTTTCAAACTGAAAAATAAAATAAATCAAAATAACAGAATGATTGAAACAACTTCCTAGGGACCAGTTTTGAAGCTCCTCCAATCAGATAGTCAACTGAATTATCGGACTGAAAATGTTGATTAAATTGTTTACCCACAAGGGAAGAGGATGTTGATATTTTGGCATCTGCTTATTGGCAATCGTTCAAAATGTATTTTCGAATTTTCTGCAATAAACTTACTTTTTCAATCCATTTATATCAGCTTCCAATTATTCATTAGAGATCTGGGATGATGTGTGTTGGAATATATATATATATATATATATATATATATATATATATATATATATATATATATATATATATATATATATATACAATTTAAGGTTCCTACGTAGGAAAACTCAGGATGTTAATTCTGTTGTGGAAAAAATACGATTAAAAACGGACGCGGGTGTTAAGTTAGCAGTTCATCGAACAGACGATGAAGCTACCCACCTACATGCAACTGTATCAAGTTATACACGCACATTCGAGACATGTGATTGGATCAGGGCTAGATTGAGAATGTAGATGAAAGATTTTTACTGGGTTTCCAGGAAAGGAAGGTTCTCAGTCGGATGAATGACGATCCGAAGCGTTCATGGCGACCAGTCGACAAGCAAATATATCAGATCTATCTATGTGTGTAGGATGTGCGCGTAGATTGATGCATATCCTCGGGGAAAGTGGGATTGGGTTATCGAGTTCAAGTTCCAGCCGAGGCTGTTGCGTTCGGTCTCGTGGAAATACAATAGGAAATGGCGAAGATTTAAGAGATGGGTATATTGAGCTCTGTAGCATTCGTTGGGCAACAATCGGAGAAAAAGGCAATAATTAATTCAAAAGCAGTTAAACACGAGCCTAGAAGTCCACCTGTTAAAAATCTACTTGCATCAGAAAACAGAGCAGCATAATCGAACGTAGTGATGATGTGAATCTATATACACCACAGGGGAGTATATAATATTTACATACACGCATGCATTATGCCATCGCCTGATGTTTCCACAAATATAGGCAACGCCGATGTGTGTTTTTAATTATGCTATAGATTAGTTTGCGCAAATGTGGTAACTTTAGGTGTCTTTTGATGTAGTTGTTACATTATTATATTGTTAAACCTTCATATAATGTTTTAGTCCACAAACCGAGGCACAATCTTTATTTTTTACAAACTATGTAAGTAGAAATGCGTAGTGAATGTCATTTCTCTGGGTGAAGTCTTTGATGACTTTTATGCCTGCCTTACTTAAACGGGTGCGACCACCTTTATTATATGCTCGAAAAAATTATTTGCTAATATTCTCAGAAAAATGAACACAGCAAGAATGTTTTTTCAAACATGTCGAAACCCTCACAGTATTTGTGTCGAGATTTATAAACTTTACATTTCTTTCATTTTCGCAAAACCAATCGATGAAATTTGAATAAGATGATTTGTTTGGAAAATAGTTTAACAAAAACTCTAGTTCGCGGCTTAATAATTCCTTTAATTTAATTTAATTCGATTTTATAGGACTTCATAGTAAACAATATGTTTTAAGATGATTTAGTTTTTTTCCCCCTTTTAACGGCGAAGAATAAATTCTTAGGATTTCTTACTCTTGAGCATGAAATATACAACTGGCCATGCATAGATATATCTTTCTGGAGCCAAAATTAACTTTTTGAAACATTTGGCCATGTGATATGTTTATAGGGTGAACTAGAAACGGGATTGTTGTATATATAAAAACTTATAGAAAATACTCGCAAAAAATAATATTGCACTTCTATTAAATAAATAATTTGTTATTTTAATCATTAAATAATTTTAAAAAATATTTGAAGTATTTTGTATGTTAAATAATAAAACTTTTAATCTTTCCCCCAAAATTAATGAAAATTTATTGTACTAAACTACGCACTTTAATGAAACTAAATGTAATTTGTAACCCCTTACCTGTTTGCAGCTCTCCCCCAAATTTGGTTACGATCGGTTAATGTATGGCCATGTTAGAAGGTGTGACGGACAGAATAACAGACTGTATTTTATATATAGATAGAAGACATTTACGAAGATCTCTCTGGATTTGTTCACGCACCATCCGATTTTGTTCAATGTCGCTTTTACAACTATGCACGGAATTCCTCTGGGATGAAAGATCTTGTGCTTGGCTTACCCAAACATTTTGCATGAACTTGTCCTGCTGCAGTGTTCTAGTGATGCAATCCTTGCGGTTTAATTTAGGCTTGTGTGCAGTCTATTTTCATTCACTACGTTCAGTTCTACTTGCATGCCTCTGTGTGTATCTGGGTGTTTGGATATAGCGCATCTTAGATATGGCACAAGACCGAACGTATGGTGGGGACACCCAGTGTGTATGGAACTCACTATTCCTCCGTAATTGATCTAGCGAGGCAAGCTGGATACACATTTGATCACGTCGACGTGCCCCTGTTTGAATATGTATGTGTGTATGAATATACATGCGTGTATGAATATACATGTGTGTATGAATATACATGTGTGTATGCATGTAATCCATGTTTGTTTGGTTTCATGTGTAGATTTTTGCAGCTCAATATTTTATCATATATTCCAAGATGGACGGAAAAATGTATGACATTGACCAAACTCTTATAGATGTAAATATCACATATGCGTTTCAAGTTTTAAAAAAGAAAAATACACATTTTACTTATAAATCTAAATGAATAAAAACCATGCATTTCGTGCGTACAGAAATAGCATTTAAGATATAATTGTAATACGCATGTCGTTTTGGATTCATCGGTGCGGACATTTGAATCGGCTTGTCGCGTTCAAATTCTAGCCGAATTCATCGCGTTCACTTTCTCACAAACACCTTTAGGAAAGCTATGAATTTAACTTTTCCTCCACAATCTATAGCAGGCTTAGCTTCCTAGCCTTTGTTGTCAAACACCCTAGGAGAAGGATCAGTCTGTATTTAAAACCGGAGTGCCACAGAAACGACAGTATGATTAGGCTCTGACCCTATAATCCAGAGGGTACTCTTGGCACTAAGAATAAGTGGGGAGTAGGATTAAGACGTTCTGTCAGCAAATTGACTTTTGCAATGATTTTCTTCAAAATGTAAGTATTATTCAAAATACAGTTGCCCTCATTAAATAAAATAATTTGTATCTCATGTTTCTATAAGTGCTACTTTATTTATAGATCATCTTTTATCCGTTATTACAGTTTTTCTATTCACACACAATCAATCAAAGCTTAATCGAAGCTTAATCGAAGTTAATTTGGTATGGCATGAAAAACAGTTCGCATCATCAATTGTTTACTTTTTGTCGATAAACTTTCTACTATTTTCTTGCAATTAAAAACAAAAATTACAACTTCAAAGAAGACATTTAAATGAGTGCAATGGCCGATCTACAGAAAAAAACACAACATAATGACACGAAATCATTATGAGGCGTAAATCAGAAAACGAAAATTTTTTTCGCTAAACATCATATTTTATAAATTAACACAAGATAAATTTTGCATGAGTCTTCAAACGTTATAGCCCGTCTGAATTTATTATGCAAATCATATAAACCACAATCTTATATTCTGTGCTAAGGGAATAAACACATAACACTAGTTGGATACTAGAAGAAAGGTTTATTTTACACAAAAAGTACAATATGAAATACGGTACAGTTATACACACAGCTCAAGCTAGTAGTGAGTGTCACTAATTGGAAGGTCGGATGTGCTTGCGTCATCCCGCTCTCACGCCTTCTCTCTGTCCTGAAGTCTCTCGTAGACAGTGGACTTTATAAGTACTTACTACCTATAGTGTAATCATTCATGGAGGTGACTGGTCATTCCATTACATCACACAATAACACGAATTTGCATTGAAAATTTTTTTGTTGAATTTTTAACGATTAATTTAGACGGGGAGAAAGCTTGAGTTAAATTTATATCTAGTCGTAACACGTTTTATTCTTAAAGTTATTGGATATATTATAAAAATGGCAGTTCGGAGTTATGAAAAATCAAAAACAATTTTGCTTCAATAACACCTATAAAACACAAATGATAATATGTAAGTCTTTGGAGCATTTATATCTTAATATTGTGATCCTCTTTCTTAATAACAGCCAACAATCTATACTCTATTTTGTTGTTTTACTTCAGATCGTTCACGTTCCGACATGGTAATTTTAGTTGCCTCCCATAGGCCTGTTTTGCTGTCACATTGCTTGCCACCTTCATATAATTTCATCTCCACAAGTGACCATATAATTCTGATCAGATTCAGATCAGGTCTTGATAGTGGCAATTCCATTGTGTTATCTCCTATAAAGCTGATAAGCTCAAAATATTCGTGGGTAACATCATATGAAGCATTATCATGAATAAATACATACCTCCACTTGAAACTGTGAGGCTGGGACTTCTACAATTCAACGAAATTCTTGTCCATGAAATCGCAATAGTTATCAGTTATCAGTTTAACTCCTACTTTGATTTTGATTGGTTAAATAATGGTTTAGTCGAAAATACCACCCTATATCATCACACTGCCACCTCCTTGTTGTATTCTTTTAGCCACAGGCACATCTGCATCGAATAAAATCCATTCTTTGCCCCATACACCAGGTCCATCTTGGGTCACTCGACATTCGCTCGAGAAAATTACTTTATTAAAGTCGATTTTCATGTACTTCTTGGCCCAATTGTGACACTTTAAAATATTTGCTTTATCGAGAGGAATTCAGATAAGAGATTTCTTGAGAGATTTCAGTTTGCGAAGTATACAACATCTTTTGTCCTTTTTGACTCCCTCAATACCAAATTGTCCAAAGATGTGAGAACTGGTAAAAAAAAAAATCTGTTTTAGCTATAAGTCGATTTAGTTTACTTTCCGCTTGAGAAGACAAACCTTTTCATTTGGTTCTAGTTATCAGTTAAATTAAATTTTCAACAGGTTATCTGAAAACCTCTGTAAATCTCCTTCGATATTTCTAATGTTGACATGATACTCAATAATTTGCTATTTTCTGGTTTTCAACATTTGTTAGATAATTTTCATTACCCATGTTTCAACATATATTATGGAAAAAATATATATTTTTTTAATTATATTTCCTTAGACTAATACTGTAGCACGTGATGCAGCGCAGTTGTAGCTTAGTTGTCGTGGGGGAAGATGCTACGGACCGATATATTTTTGAAAATACGTGGTGACTAACACAGGGGTATTTGATTTTGCAAATTGAGTTCATAAGTTGTTGTCATGTTTCTATAGGAATCCATATAGTCGAGGCTCAAGCTGTTATTATTTAATTCTTTCAAGATTAATGTCTAATTCAGCTAAAGATATGGAATCCTCTTTATCCAAAACGAGTGGAACACTTTTATTCCATGCATGCTAAGTTTTAATCTTGCCGTCATGGGAGAGGATTAAAAATTCTCGGCTAGGCCCTCTTTCCTAAAACGTATTTTAATGATGAAATATCAATATATCTATATATTATATAAATATATTCAATATATTCAATATATTTTGTGAAGTTAGTCACTTTTTGTTGTGGAGTTATTTCCACAATAGAACTTGTAGTCGGACTAAATGCGTCCTAAATAGGTTAAACGTACAGAAACGTTAGGAACTTGTAATAAAGTGTTACGCAGAGTAATCGAGTTGTGGTCGCTGACTACTTCGTTTCCCTCGACTACTACTGACTCCTACTTATAATAGATGGGAGAGTCTATTATCTAGACAATGTGTCTTTCAATATAACACTTTTAAAACCTTTCAACAACCACTTCCAAAACAGCAGCTGCACACTATGTATCTACGAAAAGATAGCCCACAGCCCTCTTCAGAGTTGTTTCGAAATCAAAGATTTTATTCTCCTGGACTGTGTATCAATTTATATTTTAAATGCCATTTTTTTCTGGAAGTTGGCTATCACGGACCTTCATCGGTTCCAATTCTTGATGGTCTTTGAATTGTCGTTGATTCTTAGGAAAATTGGAATAGTTTTTCACATTGACTTTTGAAATTCAAAATTTTCATTTTCTTAAACTGGTTGCCACGCAAGGATTAGCCGCCAAGTAGAATTTGCTATTTAACTCAAATATTAGGAGAGAATAGATGAATCCATACATTTCCCAAGTATATGCGCAATAATGAATGCAAAAGACGTGGTCAGACTTTGAAAACAGCCCGCCGATTTTATTTTCCACGGTCGATATCCATTAATCTACTCGCACATCTCGTGTTTATCCGACCTGGACTACATGTTTGCTCTAATATTCTTTTACGTACCTTGTAATTTCATGAGGTCGGTGCTCTAAGCAATGTTTCTCTTTTTACTATGTCCCCGTTCCTGTAAGTCTAGCCATATAAATAAGCTCTTTAAGTAGGTTACTCCTTATTTCTCTCTGCTTCTCTTGCCTTCAAAGTATCCTGTCAAAGTCAGAGTCTTCAAACGCTTTTTGTCATTACGTATTCTGGAAATATCAGCGGTTTCTTTCTAATTTTAATTGTAACGATCCTTCAAGCTCCCATTCTCCTTAAAACTTCATAGTTGCTCACATGTTCAGTCCTTGATATTCTCAGCATCTTTTATTAGTAGAAGCTTTTATTAGTTGCCTGAAATTTTCTCTACATCTATGAGAAAATTGTACCAGCATTTATTGCCATATTATGTACACTATTATGATTGATATTATATATATTATATAATACATATTTAAATATATATACACACACACACACACACACATATATATATATATATATATATATATATATATATATATATACAACAACAACAACGTAAGCAAAGCCAGTCCGCTGAATTCCTAACAGATGAAACGCGTCAAAAAAGCATTTATTGCCATATTATATACACTATTATGATTGATACTATATATATTATAGAATACACATTTGCACATATACACACCCACCCACTGTCTCTCTTACACACACACACACATACATAGACAAACAAAGACACACACACACACACACACACACACACATATATATATATATATATATATATATATATATATATATATAAATATATATATATATATATATATATATATATATATATATATGTGTGTGTGTGTGTATGTATATATGTATATATGCATGTACAATAACATAAACAAAACCAGTCCGCTGAAGTCCTAAGAGAAGAAACGCGTCAAAAAAATTTCAATTTGTCATATATCATTTCTTTAAAAACTAACTGTTCTGTATATATATATATATATATATATATATATATATATATATATATATATATATATATATATATATATATGTGGGGTGGGTGGGGAGGTGTATGTGTGTGTGCGACACTATTATTCTTTGAAAAATAATCTTCTTGTTCTTGTTATGTAACGATAGAGAGAGAAATGTTATGTGAAGAGAACGCAGGCACTCTGAACTTCCCTCATTGACAACATGTTCCACGCCGATAACCATTGCGCCAAACCCACATCAAATAATCGAACAGCAGTACGTGACATTTTCGGCTGCTAATGGATCGCTGGTATTTGGAGACAAATAACTTGCCTACATATTTTTACAATACTTATCTTGCTATTTCGAATCTTTATTTATAGGTCTACATACACACCTACATTCATTAAATGCGTTTCGATTTAGCCTACATGTACAGGGCATAGAAAGGTCATTACATTCTTTACATTTCGCTGAACTTATAAAAACCCAGTGGGATTCAAACACAGCAAAATAGTCACTGACTTCAATTTTCAGGTTTCCCAATAGAATCAAAAACGAATTAAATTCAAATCGAGGCTCTACTTTGCTCCCATCAGCGTTTTCTGAATTCCTCGCCTTTCAGGTTCAATTATGCTTCTTTCTTACTTTCTTTCTTTCTTTCTTTCTTTCTTTCTTTCTCCTGTATGGTTCTGAAATAGAATTCTACGCCAATGAAAAATCGATCTTTTCAACCTCAGAAAACGACATTCTCTGGCGACTGATACACACAAGCATTCACACAAATAAACTTTTTCAAATAGACAATATAAAGGTATACCGATATACATGGATCTCTCGGTTGTTTACCGCAAGTTTATTCCACTTGCAAATCTGGTGTCCACGTATATGGTACAATCGATACTTATTAAGCTTAGGTTAATCTGGCAAAAATACAGATGATAGAGAGCAATTAGGTTAGGTAGTTGGGGTTTTATTAGTTTTTCATGTGAACAGAAAATATGGCTTCTTCGAAATTTGACTCTAAAATTGAATCAAATGTATCATCTGAGAAGGCAACTATCTCAGCAGCTTGATCACTGCTAACTTTCTGGCCCATTCTGCAGTGTTTGAAAAGCAAGAATGAATTAGAAGACTGACTCTTGATCAAAGAAATGAGGAAATATTGTGTTGCTACCACTTTTTAAGCATAAGTATAAAGTATAAAGCAGTCTGCCTGCAGAGAAAATCCAGAATTCTAAAAGTTTGTTTAATTTAGGTTCTGACACTAAATATCATTCCAGATGCGAAACGATCACCAAAGAACTTAAACTCGGAGGTTATGTTAGATATTTGCAATTGCCGCATGGGGCGGTGCAGGATTTAGGGAGATTGTGATAAAACAATCTTTGCATACTAAGACGTATTAACTTCTTTTCAAATCCGTTGTAGAGTTACTTTCCGCAGTGGAAACTGTATTTGGACTAAATTCGGTCCTAAATAGGTACAACGTACAAAAACGTTAGGAACTTATTATAATAAGTATTACGCAGAGTAACCTAGTTGTGGTAGCTGACTACTTTCGTATTCGACTTCCCGTCGACCCTCACTGACTCCTACATTTATTAGGTGGGAGAATCTATTATCTATAGACTAGGTGTGTTTCACCATAACAAAAACATAACATGAGCCGTCAGGAACTAGACGAAAATTGTTTTCTTAAGCAATTTACCCCGAAGCAAGGCAGGAGTACCACTAGCACGCAAGGGTTTACAGAGGATTGAGAACAAGAGTAAAGAGATGTGTTTGAGGAAAGGATACAGAGAAGTAGGGGGACAAGATCAAGGTAACAGATGTCGATTGACATTATACTTAAATATTTGAACATTATAGTTATCAAGGAAGCAAGCAAGAAGGAGTTCTACAGACGGAAAACGCGAGAGAAAAAGCTGTTTGAGTAGAAGAGACGGTTACATTTAGCGGTTTCGACAGTGAAAGAATGGGACCGAGATGTCAGCCTTGTAGATCGATTAAATTCATGCAGCCTGGGAAACAGCGAAAGTAGCTTGTCAGGGCGGTTGCCGTGAAAATACTTGTAGAAGGGACAGAGGGAAGTCACGACACGTCTGTGAGAAAGCGACTGTAGACGAGATACCAGATCAGGACCTATCGCATTGCATATTCGTCTCTGGATTTTGCCGAGGACCTCGAGACGTACAGCGGGGTCACCAGACCATATATGGCAACAATATTCCATGCAAGGACGGATAGTTGATTTATAGATTTGAAGGATGGACGCAGACGAGACAAACATTCTGTCACGACACATAGAAATAATTTTCCTTGAGGTAGATGAAGCTATTGATTTAATGTATTTGTTCCACCTCATGCCTCCAGAAATTAGACGTGATTTGACCTTCTTGAGAAATAGGGTTACCTTCTACACGCTTTGTCATTCACATTAGCCTTTTTTCCTATGCTGACTGCTAACAAAAACAAGAGAAACAATTTTACCATGCTATTTAACACATAAATAAAAGACGAACTGACTACTTGTTTTGCGAATAAACTTTAAAAACCGTAGATTTTTCCCGGTGGACGCCAACACCAGCGAAAAATGCATACTTATCGCAGCTACATTTGAGGCCATCAGTCGAATCAATATTCGGAAGAGACGACTAGAAATGCTGATATTCTTTTTTTTAAAATAAAGTCTTGACAAGAAAGCAATAAACCCGAAAAAAATTCCAGAAGTTAGAAAAATTAATCTGTTTGAATTTATTATTTTCTGATTATTAAATATAACCTTTTGCAGCAAACTGGGTAGACTGATTCGCTTAGTATTGCGTCCCGTGGAATGAAATTCCTTAGTTCATTTTAATCATTCCACCTCAAGCAAAGTGATGAAGACATTATGGCTGGCGGGTAAGGAGAATAAGGGAAACTCAGAAAATGCTGATTTGGCGAGTGTAATATAAAATGAGCATGAATAAAGGGAAAATGTGATAACGATTGATTTTTGCATTAAATTTGTTTGAGATCGCTTTTGACAGGAAAGCAATACGATGGAAGAATGTTCCATAAACGCTAAGTGTGAGAGAAGAATCTACAAGAATAGAACTTTCGCTTAGGAGTTTCAAAATTAAAATGATGATCTAAAACTACCAATCAATTATGAAGATGAGTTCCTAAAAAGGAGAGCGATATTTATTTGTAAATTACAAAATGTGGCACAAGGCCAAAATGGGGAAAGGGGAATTGGATGGTTTTCATCCGTCTTAACGTTAAACTAGGCACGCCACAAACACTGACCCAGGCATGCCACAATATTCCTAACACCAAAAAGATACATGTTTACTTACCTTTCTTACTACATCCACCATAATACCTCATGGTCTCTATGAAAATCCTAACTAGTTTCAATATGTACAACTCATTGTCTGTGGTGGGAGGGGTATAAAACAACAAAGATGAGAGCTCATCAGAACAATTACAATGAAAATATTTATAGAGAAGGCACAGGGAAGTTACATATTTTTGCATACTAACTTCGGTCTTTCACTGGATACAGTTTGGATTACTATGCTTTACATTGGTCTGAAATCTTTCCCTCATCGCTTTTCGATTGGTTTCCTCAGCTTGCAAGATTATATGTCTGGGTGTTGGCTTTTCTGTGATGAGTTTGAAAACCCCAGACCGTAAATTTCGCTATTTTTAAACCATAGCTTGGAGAAAGAATCTGTTCCATTCTTGGTTTTGCATTCGAAGTTGTTCTTATTTGAGCCTCAACATACAACATAGGTTAACGTTATTTCTTATACTACATAGTAATATTTGGTATCATTCACTAAATAACAGTTAATAAATAAAAATATATTTTATTTTTTTCGTTTTTATTTTTCTTATATAAAAATGACTGGGACATGATACCACAATTCGAAAACATTTTAGGCTTTTGCATGACGATAAACTAGAACTGGCAGCAAGGCTTCTGTTCGGATAATTCAACGTTTTGAGAAGCATGAAACCATCTTTTTTTGCTTTTGTTACCAGGGTGGTAACACCTGTTAGAGTGTCAGCTATGGGCTAATAGTAACCTCACCCCACCTAAAAAAAAAAAAACACTATGAATGTATAAAAATACATTTTTGTTGTAAAAATACCAGCAATACATTTTTAGATTAAAAATATGAATAACAATACTAGTTTATAGCAAAATGACCAACAATACCTATTTATAGTAAAATGACCAAAAATATATATTTATAGTAAAATGACCAACCATGATTATTTATATTAAAATGACCAACAATATATTTTATAGCAAAATGGCCAACAATACATTTCATATGTAGATGAAGGTAAACAAAACAACCGACGTGAAATAATTTTTTCATGACATTAATCCATATAATATCCTAATCCATTAATCCATATAATACCATAATCCATTAATCCATATAATATCCTAATCCATTAATCCATATAATATCCTACAATTTCTTAAAGAAATCAAACTGTATTTCAAAATACAACATAAACACACACATATGACCTCCCATAGTAATTATGTCCACACAAACATGTACATACACAAGATTTACCATGTATTCCGTTGTGAAAGCCGAATAATATATATCTTATTTTTATTACTTCCAAACACGTAAAAAAAAATTTCGGCAGGAAATTACATATAAGCAGTTGATAAAAATCAAATCCAATACATTTAAAATGGGTCTTCTTTTTCTATCTGCTTTGTTCATTCTGGATATGTGTGGTCACGGCTCTCCACAACTCCCTATCCTTTTTAGCTCTTAATAATACTTGCGTTTTCGCTATACCTTCCAATCTATGTTCTGTCAGCTATTTAGACAATTTTGTTTAGTAGTATACTCGCCGCTTTCCTTTGTCTCTTTTGCCTTCAATATGTCCTGTGAGTGTCCAATTCTCCAAGCACTCTTGTCTTATTATGGTTCTCTTTGTGATTCTGTATATAATTGCCTTTTTTTCCATCTAACTTAAAACATTTTACGCACATTTTCACTTTATGTTATTTCCAGTATCCTTCAGTAGAACATTTCTTTTGCTTCAAGTTCCCATGTATGACGATAAACTACATCCGGCAGTAAGGATTCTGAAAGAGAGATTTCAGTTTTTGAGGAGCGTTGAACAACCTTTTAACTTCTGTTGTTCTCAGGTCCACCCTGATCTGGGCTAGCAGCATCCGTTAGGTGGGGGGGTAAGCTATGGATAAATAGTGAATCCCCAAACAAAAGTCAGCAGTTCATTCTTATAAGATAATGACCAAAAATACCTTTTTATAGCAAACCGACAATCAATGCAACACTAAAAATATAAAGTCTTATAGTAAAATTACCAACAGTATATTTTATTATCTGCAAACTAGATATCTAAAATCATACCTTTACCCTGAAAGTATAAAATGATGTACAAAATATCTGTAGATGAAGGCATAAGATTACGTACACCATATTTAGATTCCGGCATTAAATAACTCGTAGAGATTGATGAGCACCTAAACAAAGTTAACCAACCAACCAACCAGCTAATCAAGTTTCTTCATCATCTTTGAGGAGATTGTCCAGCATTCAAGACGATATAAGAAGACCAATACTACATAACTCTTAAGCAAACTTTTTCTTTGTTTCAAACAACATTTACCTATTTCGTAATACGTTTGTTACATTACATAAGGTGTCTTTCACTACCTCAATGTGCCTTCCGATTTCGGTGTCATATTTCCGTTCTCTGTTAAAACATTTAACAGTTAATTACCATTGCTTCATTTTGGAGTTCGCATCTTGGGCTTTTCCTCTTGCTGATAGCCAGAAATTATGTCCTCGTGGATTTGATGCTTAGTCCATCCTTCTATCTTACTTTTACTACCTTCTCTAGTCGTCCCTGCAGTTTCCATGCTGTGACTGCTATGGACACTCTGCCATCGCCATATTTTAACTTGTTAAGATTTTGTCCGCCAGTATTAAATCATGGTAGGACTTCTAAATCTCTCAGGATCAACCTGGAAAGGTTGAATAAGTCCAGTGAGAAGACATATTTTTTACGTCGCATTCTATTTTTGTGTATTTACTGAATAGAATTTCATATTCATAGATCAAATAAGAAAAACATAGCAAATATAGATTGTGTGGAAATATAAATGAGACTATATAAAAATATAAACGAATGTAGTATATTAGCCAGGGAAGAATGCATGATAGGGTATGAAATGCGAGAAACCGATAACTATGAAAGAGAATCCGTTTTAATAATTGACACCAATTCTATAGCCAGAATCAGTCAATGAAACCTGAAATCCTCGAGGATTGTCGGATTCAAATTGATCATCGAATCTAGTTGAGAAAACCGAATTCGGTCGTTAATAACCGAAAGAAGAAAGCATAGCAAGCGTTGGAATTTCGTTGTTTCGGCAGCACTAGGAAGAGATCTGAAGAAATGGATAAGTATTTTGGACTTGACAACAGAAGAATCACTGGAACTTGAAAATAACTGCCGTGCTCTTTGTTATCGCATTTCTGGGAACGGGAACGGTCTGCAAGAGTCCAGTTAAAAAACTGGAGGAAATGGAAATCAGGAAATTATTGGAAAACACCCAAACAACAATATTATCGAAAGTAGCTCTGATACTAACGTAGATGTGTGGACTACCAAGGAAACCTTCTGCCACTTGGTTTCCATTTGCAATGCGAATGAACAAACAAATATTGTAACAACGAGAAAGATCTTTCTATATTTCTGAGTTGTGGCATGTTTTACTATTTGCATAATTTACAATGTTCGGACTGTTGTCATCATCTTTATTGCCCTATTCATGGCGAAATTCCAACGTATATCACTTGAAGAAGGCCGGGGCGTACAACGGCCGAAACGTAGGGATTTTTGCAATAAAGATTAGTACAACAGTCCAAACAACGTAAATAATGTAACTAGAAAATCCATGGAAATATGATAGCTATCTTTTTTTTTATCTCATTTTTAACGATTTCTAAAGCAACGTGTGCAATCAATCAGTTCTTTTTTTTACATTCCCAGGGATTCCGCACAAAAAATAACATTGGACGCGACTCTAACGTCCACGTTTTTCCCATTGCGTTTTAATATCATATAAAACTGTTAGTACACTATCGCAAGAGCTTGTTAATTTTATGCAGTACGATTACTCATCTAAATTATCGACAGATAAAATGCGTAGAATTCTACAAGACCCCGTAACTTTTAAATATAATTGAATGTTTTACTATGTTATCATTTTGGGTATATGCCTCAAGGCGATGTGAAACAAAAAAACAAATACTTCAGTCATTAAAAGCATTTTTAAAAGGAAGAATTCTGCTATATTTTATTTTATTTTTCTTGTACAGAGATTTAATCTTAAACTGTTTACCCAATATTTTTA
>OZ038484.1:43705329-43735329 GCA_964036315.1 Acanthosepion esculentum
TGTGTGTGTGCTTGTGTGTGTGCTTGTGTGTGTGCTTGTGTGTGTGTTTATCCGAATATAATTATACTGTCCGCCTGAGATTTTATTGTGTGACGCCATTACTTCATGATATAACTTATTTACCTGAAAACGACTTTGAAATGCAGTATCTCAAATCCCAACTGATAACTCGCCTCAAACTCGCAGATTATGAGGAGAGAAAAAAAAGTTACATACATCTTATCCACGTTGTGTATTCAGTGCGGTAAACAGAGTCGGGTAATAAGTTTCGAGTAGCTAATAGGTATTTACTGTGTAAGCATATATTCCCTGGCATAATATCATAAGCGGGAGCTTCCGTATAGGGATCCCATTACTATAGTAATTGTTTCTGACATTACTTACATGACGACTGCTGCGGGTGAAAGGAATCGCATCGATTTTCCTTTACTACGCTTAGCGACGTTTAGCATCAAGTTTCAAATGCAGTACATCCGAGAGGATCGAACTCACGACAACATTGTCTTTGAGTTTAAATTTCGAATTAATACGATATGACGAGGTAAATCATTCAGTATTTATTTATGTACTAAATTCGTCGAAGTCTGACACAATGATGCCCTTTCCTGAGAAGTTAATTCACTAAAATAGTAATTTGTTAAGATTGGTGACTACTGTTCAAGAGCGACGGACTTAAAATAGTGTGGCTAAATTTAATCACTAATTAAGCTTTTGTGTGAAAACTAATCTGCAGGTGGAGCCCTAAATATATAGACAGCATCGCCTGTAGAGGCTTGAGTCAGCACTAAATTAGAGAGTACTCCCCAGGTAGGTATATGCAGACACAACTATAAACACTATATATTATGCTTACCTATGAACTCAAACATAATTCTAACATACAAGGTAGGTTGAAAAGCTCATAGGCTGACTATTGAGGAGTTATGCTGGTGCTGTGAAATTTTGCATGTATTAAATTCAGCTCTTTTTATTAATAACTGCATCTGTATTTTACAGGTAGACTGACCGTTCAAAAAAGACTTCAAAAGTAATTAGTAGCAACTTCTCTTGAAAATGGAGAGCATCTTGCATCGTGATGTTATCAGGTACCTGTACAAAAAGGGTTTAGGCCTAAGGGCATCCATGCTAATATTCATGCTGACACTCCAGCTTTATGTTATGGTGAAAGACACCTAGTCTATAGATAATAGACTCTCCCATCTATTAAAAGTAGGAGTCAGTAGGAGTCGAATACTAAAAAAATAGTCAGCGACCACAACTCGATTACTCTGCGTAATACTGACTATTACAAGTTCCTAACGTTTTTGTACGTTGAACCTATTTAGGACGAATTTAGTCCAAATACAGTTTCCACTGAGGAAATAACTCTACAACACTTTATCAACAGTGCAAAAGTGGCTAGCTGAAATTAGGAGTCGAAAGGAGTGTCTTGAAGAAAACGGAATGTCTGGAGGTCCTGCAACTGCCACCACCAAGGAAAACATTGATGGGTATCACCACATTGCAATGGATGACAGGCCACTGACTATAAATCAATTTGGTCCCATTCTTATCCCCTGAGAATTGTTAATATTTTGTACATTGATCTTGGCATGATCTAAGGTTTCTGCTCGGTGGGTTCCACGTATTCTGACACGTGATCAAAAGCAAATCGGGATATTCACATCACGGGAAAATCTGATATTGTTTGAGGCCAATCCAGCTGGTTCCTTTGAATGTTTCCTAATCCAGAATGGGTGTTGGATTCATTACTTTGAGTCAGAGACAAAGAGACAATTCATGCAGTGGAAACACACTTCACCTGCTCCAAAGAATGACATGGTAGTTTCATCTGCAGGGACGGTGATGGACGCAGTTTTCTGGAGTGCAAAAGGCATTGTGTTTATTGACTATTTTCAAAATGGCCACACCATCAATGGAAAGTACTATTCCAAAATGCTGAGGCAGTTACGAAAAGTTATCAAGACCAAATGTCCGGACAAACTGACGAAAGAGGCCTTGTTTCATCAGGATAATGCTCCAACATACGATTTCAATGTCTGCCGTGCGTGGTCGTTGTTTGAAACTTGTTGATCAGCCTCCCTATTCTCCTGATTTGGCCTCATCAGACTATCGTCTGTTCACCAAAATGAAGGAAAATGACTTGCTAGGGAATCGGTATCGCAGAGATGATGACATCAAATCTGCTGTTGATGATATTTTTGACCAACAGGATGAAATCGTCTTCACCAATCGGATCCAGGCACTGCCACACCGATGGAAAAAGTCTGTGGACCCCAAGGAGGATTATGTTGAAAAATACCCCTTATCTGGTCATATTCTATGAGAATATCTTGGCCAGCTTGTGAACTTTTCAGCCGAAACTTTTATATCTGTCTGTGGATTCAAGTATGAAACGAACTATGTCTACCTAAGGCAGTGGTTCACAACTGTTTTGAAGCGATGCCTCACTTTGGTATTTCTAAAAATCTGCTGACCCCTGTATTATTTAATTCTCACATGTATGCCAATTACAAATGTACGTACATACGCACAAAATATTTTTTATTTATGCATACTGTATATGCATCGTATATTTTAACACTCGTTAATATTACCACTCGTTAATATTACCACTCTCACTCAGACTCACTAGAAAACAATTCAGTGTTAATAACTCATTCTCTAATTGCCCCCTTATTCTGTTGGTATAGTAAGCCAAAAGGTGCACATCCTTCGCATGCCAATCCAAAATATTACCATGCCTCACCGGTGAGGCATGCGCCCCACGTTACGAATCATTATCCTAAGGCCTATGTCGCGTTGAAACACAAATTATCGTCCGATCACTGAAGTTAAGCAATGCTGTGCCTAGTCATTACCTAGATTGGTGTCCATTTGAGAATACTAATTGTTGTAAGCTTGGATGTGCAGTTTGTGTAATGGATAACGAAGAGCCGAGTTCCAATTCCAGTCGGGTTCTTTATATTCACTTACGCTTAATTATCCTTGGGAAAGGCATGAATCCAATTCTTCCTGCATCCGTGCATTAAATAATAGGTTTTGTATCAGTAAGTCATTATTATCCTACCCAAATCTCAAAATATGTCCTGGTTTTAAATAATCTGATAAGGTGTATTAAAACAATTGGTCAATCAATCAGTCTACCTATGTATGAACACGACCTTTATTTTTGTATTGTCTCAAGTGCTAACACGTTTTCTGTCTACCTATGGACTCTTGTATAAACTGGACGTATATTTACCAATGAACTCAAGCAAAACGAAACCAATACTTGCCTATGGCCAAGTATCAGCGCAACTTATGTCTACTGCTGGCTTCAAGTATAAGCATGGCTTTTGTTTACCGATGGTTTCAAGTGAAATGAAAAAAGTGACTGAGTTATTAGATAATAACTGGGTTCATGTGTAGTTAAATCCACAAAACAACCGATTTTGTCTAATATCCAGAAATTTGGGATACCTTCTGAGGAGTGAACTCTCGACGTTGACGCGATTTACTGGGAGACTTGTTTGCGGGATAGCGCTTAATGTCGAATGATCGGGATATGTTTGGCCCATAACATATTCCTATCATTCTCATATATATATATATATATATATATATATATATATATATATATATATATATATATATATAGTATGTATGTGTGTGTGTCCAGCAATTTCAGTTTAGTCTGGTATATGGACATAAATGTGTGTGGAAATCGAGCTCACTGCCGTATTAATTGCTTACGAGAGAGGTTTGCTTTCTGGCGCGATTTGAGGGATCCAAATTTATGTCACTTATAAAAGTAGTTTGCAACAACAGATATCCTCTGAGATTTCAGCCGAGTGAAAATTCAGTCCGGACAAGATTACTTTTAGGAATCCTAAATTAGGAGAAGCCGTTCAGTATTTCTCTTTACAGCAGGGGAAGTAAAAACCAATTATATGGCCTAGCAGCAATTGGGCGCCGAAGGAGGCCATGGCAAAATGATGATGTGTTTGCGATTTGGAGTTTGGTGCGAGAGATTGGATTTTTTGCACATTCGAGAAACTCCCAATTGAATCGCAGATTTATAGAATCCTGAAGTTACTGAACGCACGCAGGTAAGTTAACGTAGTAAATTAACCAATCAGAATATTCACACACGAGAAAACGTTTATTACCCGTACACACGCAAATACGTATATATCTACATCTATCTATCTATCTATCTATCTATCTATCTATCTATCTATCTATCTCTCTCTCTATATATATATAATTGTATATGTAGGCGACACTCTCTTTTTAGTACATGTTTTGCCAAACAAGCCTGACAAAATACTTTTGTTAATTTTGCTAATTCTTTTCTAACCGAATAAGTGTTTTATTTTTGGACTTAATGAGTGTAGAACTAGCCATATCCTTGTCAGATAATCTATTAATAATTTTCAATAATTTTAGTGTAGATTATTCTATTATAATAAGTGGTGTGCAAATGTTATTGTAGGCAGTCTGAAAGTTGTTGAATGTTAGACATATTCTAAATTCTCGAATGCAGTCATGTCTTTTTTTGTTTATATCTAACGAAATTTTACGATATCATAATCAGTGTGCCAGTTAAATGCCAAACGTGATACACGCTTGGGCGATCATGTCTCTTTCGACCCATGACTGACTCGGTCGAAAAAATTTCCCACCGTAGACTGCATTTCTTTCTGCGGTAGACTGGTTGTCAACCAACGCTAAAGGACCCAGTTTGTCTTACTATTTAACCCATAGGTGGTGGGGAGAAGAGATGAATTCATACTTTTCCCAAGTGTATTTGTGCGGAAGTAAATGAACCGTACAAATATCAAAATACTTTACTTAATTTCTCGAAAGCATATTTTACTCTTCCGAAATCGTTTGTTTGTTTAGCCGCATATCAACTTCTTTGTGGGTCATTTAATGGCGTGATTTAATTTCCTCGTGAGCATTTGTAATTTCTTTTTACAAAAATGTATTGCTGGTAATTTCTTTTACTATTAAAATATATTGTTGGAGTTTTTACAATGAAAAAGTATTTTTATACTTTAACAGTGTTTTTGCTTTCGTTTGGGGTTTCAATATATGCCCATAGCTGGGACCATAACAGGTGCTACCACGCCGGGACAGGGTGCACTTGGGAACAACAGCAGATGTTTCCACGCCCCTCAAAACCTCCCGATCAGGGGCCTTCCGATTCGTCTCCGGGTTTCCGTGTCACGCTCTACGTCGTTTGTTATGGCACTACCCAGACAGTTCAGTTTCTGTAGTTGTTTTATTTTGATGTCATCAATTCAAAATTTACATCTTTGTCTGTTTCTCTTACTGAGCATCATATATTCTACTTTATAGTATTTAGTCCGTTCTTCTATTTTTCCTACGCAATCTTGTATAATTCTTGCCGTTTTTTTTCTGGGTCTGCTATCAACACAGTACCATCCTCTTATCTTATGTGGTTAAGATTTGGTCGCCGATAATAAATCCTGGTATGACTTCTGGTACTCTTGGGATCGTCTCGATTTGTAGGTGGAATAAATTTGGTGAGAAAACGTTTCCCTTTCTGGCGCCTATTTTTGTCTACTCGATTAACTTGTTTCCTATCCACAAGAAGACAGTTTTTTTCCTAATATATTTTGTGGATTATTCTGATATGTTTTGATACACAGGCTGCGATGGATAAATTGTTGTCTAAATAACGCAACAATTCAAATAACACTGACATCAAATTTTAACAGATATATTTTCTAAAGTTCCATAAAACTATCTTGAAGTACTAAAGGGAAAATGTATTCCATAAAATCGCTATTGGCTTCAATCACAGCCTCTAGACGACTTTGAAATCTCCTGCATCTCTTCTTGAAGGTCTCATTGTTTTGTTTTATTCTCTTTAATAGTGAATACTGCTATAATCTTTGCCTTCCGTGTATATTTTGTGCTAAAAGGAGTTTTGTTGCTCACACATAATAATCAGTCTCGGTAGTAAGGTGGCCAGGTCTAAGGGTTGGGGTGGTCACAGGAATTGTCTGACAGCCATGACTGCGCCCGCCTGCTTATGTGGCATGGTGCAGAGTCCTGATGCCAGCATACGGTCTTCCAGCAGCCCCTCCCTTGACTCAGGGCAGCACTACCTTTTTAGGAGACTTGATGTACACCTCCGTGTTGAGTTTGAGGCCCTGTGGGAAGATGAATGGAGACATAACGTCGTTACTAGTGATCACTCGAAAGACCATGATGTTGACTTGACTTTTCATCCATCTCTTTCTGAATCCTCTGCACTGTTCTCAGATTGACCGCCATACACTCTGAAATGTTCGTATTGGCTTTCCGGTTCGAAAGTCAAGCATTACATCATGCCGTTACGAAATTTCTGGCGGAGTGAATTGCGCCATGGTGTACTCTTTTTCTCACAGACGGCTCGCAACAGAACTTACTATACTGTATAGTCGACAAAATAAAAAAACAACGTATATGCGGGAAATTAAATCTATAAAATGGTGACAATTTACCTACCACACCCTGTAAGTCAAGTTTTTCTAGCAGTATGATAAGTTTCTTATACCATAATTTATTAGATGCTTTTGTATAGTCTGCTAAATATAGTCTTTCTCTATTTGTATTGTTCGTTGTGATAGGCTTTTGTACGAGTGTCTTGAAGACATTCACATAGTTCTTGCCTTATTCTGTGACTACTTAATAGCAAACGCAAAAAATGAATGTCGGTGTCTGAGAGCACTTATGTGTGTTTTTTGTTTATTAAATTCTAGTACACATTCAATTCGTAATAAGATTTTCATGGTAAGAAATAAAGCAAGTGTGTTTGTCTTAATTAAAGAAACTTCAATATATATACAAACATATTAGTATAATTGAGCTTAATATATAAGAACAACTCCGTCAACAACTGCTTTATAAAAGTACACCTCAATAAGTCAAGGTTTTATAGCATTTTTTTTTGTTTTAATTTAACAAATTATTCTGCGTAATCTACGAAACAGTCTTTCTGTATTTGTATTTCTCAGACTGATAGAATTCTGATCAAAAATTGTCCTGGGTATGACGATAAACTATATCCGGATGTAAGCCCTCTGATTGGGAGTTTTCGGAACGTGAAACCGTCTTTAAATTGCGGTTGTACCCACCCTTACCAGGGGAGGTAACACCTGATAGAGCTCCCAGCCATGGACAAATTATTAAATATGAAAGTATAAAAATGCATGTTTATAGGAAAAAATACCGGCAATACAATTTGGAAACAATAGTTTCCTGTTGTAATTTTAATGATTTTTAATACATATTCTAGTCATACGAAACTATCCTAAAAATTTTGTCGACATTAAATACACCTTTGTGGTAGATATACCGTAAAGTAAAATAAACCAAACTTGATCAAGAATATGGTATTTGGCTTTAGTAACTTGAAGAAATCCGCATGGTTCTAGACGCATTTCTAGTTTACTTGAAACCAAACACTAAAAAAAGATATATTCTTCACTTTCAAACAGTAGAAATATCAAAACGGAAGCTTACACGAGAATTAAACCTTAAAGGCGCCAGGATATCTGAATGCCTATTTGGATATTTACGTTGATCGATTTATAATCGAGCCAATGAAACCAGCGCACTGCTGCGCAAGACGAGCTGCATACCAATTAGGCTATTGTAACCACCAGCATATTATTTAATATGACAAAATGTCATATGTGCGTTCGCATGTATATGTACACTTTAAGGTATGCTTTATTTATGGGTAAAGTGCTCAATATCAGGGATAGAGTGTATGTAAATATCAAATTTAACACTGAGACCAGCAGCCATCATCGACAGTCCAACTCATGCTTACTCATGACGATGATGTTTCAAATTATTCAAGGTGATTCTCAATAGCTCATAGAATAATTTGAATTTACCTGCCCATAATAACCCAACGCACAAGGCATGAGGATTGCCTTACATATATATACAGTAACGGCCATAATATAAGGAACGGAAACAACAAAGACATAAATATGTGTATTACTTAAAATGTAATGCATGATTAGCAATTAAATTTTTACCGAATAAAGATTAGGGTGTAATGCATAAATATTCTACAAGTCAGAAAAATCTACATAATAGTTTTTTTTAAAATAAAGATTAAATGGAACAAAGGAAATAAGCTACTGGACAAAAGTTAAGGAACGATCTTGTTAATACTTGATTGTGAACAAAATATCTTGAACAAAATACCCGTTTACTAGGATAGCTAGCCAATCCCTATTGCAGACATTTGCTCAGGCACACTTGTGTTTGCTCAACACCCACAGAGCCCACCTGTGGTTTATACTGCAACTATGCTGTGCAAACCGTAGTCACAGTTTCTGAGAAAGAGCGTGTTATCTAGCGTGGATCAACAATCTGAACAAGGCCAGCGCGCATGGCCGAGTGGTTAGAACGGTCGATTTGTCAGGAAGGCGACTTCGTGATGTTATCGGACTGGATCGAGGTCGATCCCAGAATGCACGCATTTGGAAAGTGACTGAAAACCATACCACAGGTTGACCCACGCCTTGTGAGTGAAAGTGGGTAGATAGAACTCTTGTAGGGCACCGATAGCTGTGCTAACACGAAGCCACAAATCATATCTATATATAGATAGATTTTGATATACATTTGTAAGAAGAATTATTAATATCAGACATCGAACTTTTGTATGTATATACACCGTGGACATCGGAGTCAAACATGGGTTTTGATTGAAATGATCCCGAAACCATGATTTCTAGTCGGAATAATTATTCCATCAATGTAATCAGAATTTGGCGCTTGTAATTTAATCTCCAGGTCTATTCTTGTACCGTTTCTTCAAACACCAATAAAATTCATTATTCGGACATTTTGCTTTCACATTTGTCGATTCTTTTTTTTCGGTCCTACTTTTTTAGGGATCATTTCTTTTTTTCGGTTCTTTCTTTCAGGTCGGAGAGTGATTTTGTGACGTGTTGTTCAAATATCTGTATTCTAGTCAAAGGAAGTTCTATGCCGGCCACATCAATTTTGTTAATACGGAGTCGATAATCTGAGCATTGGGTATTAACATAACAGAATTCTTTTCCCGTTTCCTTAACTGTTTCGAATGATGAAACAGAAGAGAATCCTCTACAAAGAAAAAATTGTTCAATGTCTTTTCATCTTTTATAAAATGTCATTGTTGACACCATGTTATATTTTTGTTGCAGTTTTTGGTCGCTGAAATTCTTGTGAAATAAGCTTGTTAACGTTTTTTTCCCTTATTTTAATCATTTTAAAATCAATACGTTTATCCTTCATAAAAGGCCTACCGTTATTCATCTCGGAACATCAATTTAGATATTTTGTTAACAGCGGAAATGCAAAAACACTTATTTTCACTCTTTTTTTCTGTGTTAAAAAAATTCACATAAAAGAGTCCATTAAAGCAGAGTTGACAAATCCTTTGAATGCCAAAAAAAAAAAAAAAAAAGAAAGAAAAGAAAAGAAAAAAGAAAGAAAGAAAGAAAGAAAGTATATAGATATTAATGGCTCTCAGGAATTCGATTATTGGGGAGCGTTACAAAAATGTATGCGATGAATAAACGAAAGAACGAGGGGGATTTTCTTTTTTTTTTATCACGATTCGCTTTTGGTTGAGCGAACATTTTGAGTTGCGCTTAAGTGCAATTTGAGCTGACACCTGCTTGAATAAAGAAAAGGCACACAGTTTAACTTATATTCTGATGCGAGACGAATAAATAAAAGGTGCGAATCCATTTATATGAAGTCATATTGATCCATTAATTGAAATAATATTAAAATTATATTGAATATTTATATATATATATATATATATATATATATATATATATATATATATATATATTTCTTGATTATTGCATTTTTATTTATGTAATTTTTGTTTTAAATTTTCCCATTATATTTCGTTGCATCTCTGCTTTTTTTCCATATTCAGTTCCTTTATCCTTTTTACCAATTCTTCTGTCTTTATTTCCCGCGTTCTTTTTAATACAGTGTCTTTACAAAGAGACGCAGTCAAGAAGAAAAAAAAAGAAACCATCAAAATAACAAAACGCGTGATGCATGTTTGGTTTTGATATTTTTTTTTTAATAAAAGACTACACATGCCAAAATGTCACATCATGAGTGAAAGGTTATTTCAGACTTTTGAAATGTGACACGTTTTCCTCGTGAGCACGAAATAATTCTTGATTCGTCTTTTTAAAAATTTCTTTTTTCGGTGGGTGTGGGGGCCGAAATCTTTTTCTACCTTTTATACACCGTCAACGTGTCATAAAAAATAATGCGGAGAAAATTCTAGGCATATTTTAAAATGTTCCACCGTGCACCGTTCACTTCCTTGAACAATATTCTTAACAATTAGAGGAACAAGTGTTCAAAAATTGAACAAATAGAATTAAAACTTAATGCAGCTATGCAAAAATACACAAAACCATCAACAAAACATTTTTGCAGACAAGCAAAATCTGATTTCAAAAAGTTTGCTGTGTATATATATATATATATATATATATATATATATATATATATATATGTATATATGTATATATTTTTGAATTGGACATAGTCCGACAATTTATTTAAAGACATTTATATATATTATGTTTAACGTTCTTGTATCTATAAAAAGAACGTTAAACATAATATATATAAATGTCTTTAAATATATATGTATATGTATATATATATATATATATATATATATATATATATATATATATATATATATATATATATATATATATATATATATATATATGTATATATATATATATATGTGTGTGTGTGTGTGTAATTGTGTTTGTAAAATATCTGAACAATGACCTTTCTGCAACCAGTTCTTCTTCTTTTCGGCAGGCAGTATGTTAAAGTCTTTCGTCTAAAAAAACAAAACAAATAAAAACAAAACAAATAAAAACAAAACAAAACAAAAAAAACAAAAAAGTTGTACTTGCATCGGAAATATTTCATTTCTTAACATGCCCTACATTTTCCTTTTATATTAATTGTATTGATAATTCTTTTGATTTAGATGTTCTTTCTTAAGCGAATATATGTATATGTGTCTTATTTGGTTTTACTGCTTGCATGGAGTGACATGATTAATATATATATATATATATATATATATATATATATATATATATATATATGTATATATATTATATATATATATATGTATATATATATATATATGTGTGTGTATGCGTGTGTGTGTCTGTGTGTAATTATATATAGGTTTGTGTGTATGTAAGTGTAAGTGTATATATATACATATATATGTAACAGTTTATATATATATGTGCACGTTAGTGTGTATACATATGTATGAGTGTAATTGTGTATATATGCATGTGTGTATATATATGTTAGCAAGTATGTATATATGTATGTAAGTACGTGTACACATATAATATTCAAGTGTGTGCGTGTATATATACATATATATATATATATATATATATATATATATATATATATATATATATATATATATATATTTGAATAAATTGTGGGAGGTACAGAACTGGCAAATAGCTAGAAAGACATAGAATTTATTACTAATGGGCATAATGTGAGAGGAAGTAAAAAATAAGAAAAGGGACAATCACTCAAAAGACCAACCGGTTTCGTTCCCTTGCTTATCAAGGTCTACGGGGAACTTTTTTATTCTATAATAAATACCTAAATTATGACACAAGCAATATTCATACAATTAAAACATTAAAATTGACAATGAATTATCTGTATGAAGGAAATACATTTTCTTAACCCGAATAATACAATTTTCTGCCCAAAAAAAACAAAATTTAAAAAAAAATTATATATAGCAGAAAATAGAGATGGAAAAGGTGGGGAATAAGAATAGAGAACACTAGAGCGTGATTATATGGAGACCAAGGAGGCAGTCCCTTTGCTTGCAAAGAGACGGTCCCCTTGCTCGTATATACAATGATTCAAGCGCTCTTAGATGAAACAGAGAGTGCGAACTAGCGAGCACCGCGAACAAGTTCGGACTGAAATTGGTTGCGCACACTCTGCTATTTATCAGGTGCTCAGTGATGGCTGAACCGGAAGTATTCACCAATTGGCTACTACTAGCTTCCGGATTGAGGACACGTAAAGGGACATGCTGCCTGATCCATCAATCTAAACGTTGGGTTGTTCTTCCTATGTAGCTGCTACCGCAGCGACATTTATATCTGTAAATATAATATTATTATGATATATATATAAGTATCTATTTACTGGGTGCGAAGGAAAAATGTCTACATAAATTAAAAAATGTCTACATTATGTTAAAAATTAAAATAACACTGACGTCTCATTTTAACAGACATATTTAATTAAAGAGAATATTTATTTAATAAAATCGCCACTGGCGTCAACCACAGCTTCCAGCCGACTTCAGAATCACAAGCTTAGATAGATAGATAGATAGATAGATAGATAGATTGATTGATTTTGATATCACATTTGATATGTATTCTTAAGAAGAGTTATGAATACCCAAACGGCTACTGAAATTCCTGCTTCTCTCTGGGAGCTTTCTTTCTTTATGTTCGTGAATGCTCTCTCTTTAATTTGGTAAATTTCTCAATATTAGGATTCTCAATAGATGAGATAGTGCATTATCTCATCTATTGAGAAACCTAATATTGAGTAATTTCATATTGGATGCATCGTAACCAAACATCCATATCCAAAGATTTTTGGCATTTAAATGAAACAAGTAAATCACCCACAGTAAAATGGAAACTAATAAAAAACGAGACCATGTAGATCTTTAAACGGCCCATGTTCTTTGTTCCTATATGAAAAGTTATATATTATTAAGTTTCTAAAAATTAAAAATTTGAATGAAACGAAACAGCAGTTTTTTGTTTAAAAACAATTAATTATAATAATTTGCATAATTTATATCTCTTATTCGATCAAATACAAAATAGTTTAAAAATGCGTAATTAAATTTCAATATTTTAATTTTAAAATACCATATATAGTTTATTAGTAAATATAGTATTTTAATTCTTTATGAATAAAAATAAAAACATAGATAATATGAATTAATTATATTTGAAAACTCTTTTAAGAAAGTCTTGATGTAGTTTAAAAAATAAGAAAATAAATAAATAAATAAATAAAAATGTTAATTTTATTTCTAGTAAATCCTAAATAAATAATATAATAACTGTAATGACACTTTCGCATATAAAAAGTCAGTATCAACAGACATCAATTCAAATCCACATTTACCCTTAACCGATTTTCACATACCCACGCCAAATTATGATTGTATCTTGATTCGTTTAAAAAACCATATCCCTTTAATAAAAAAAAAAATTGATTTTTCTCTTTGTCACACCGACTTAAGCCATACCATACTATTTAACTTATAAGTACATAAGTCAATTTTTTTAATGTTATTCTGGGTCGCTTGAAAATAAAACTGAACTTCAAATTTTAAGTTTAATTTAAGATTTAGGTTTTGGTTTCGAAACATGGTAATTTCTGTCTCGTGATGGATACATATTTTTAAATGATAATTATAATATTATACTCTATTGTGTATTGAGTACTGTTTTTAAAAATAAATTCTGAAGAACACTGAATTATAAATCAGACTGTTCTTTCTTTTTATTTGATATATATATATACATATATATATATATATATATATATATATATATATATATATATATATATATATATATGTGTGTGTGTGTGTGTGTCCATATCCTACTACCTTAAACATTATTTCATGCATCCCAAGTTTGAGTAGATATTTCCATTTTTCTTAGTGTCAATTATGTCTGCCGGCGTGCGTCCTCGTACTTGCTTGTTTAATATGGCGACGGCAGGACGTCTTTTCACTTTTCGTGCGAGCTGATGGGTAAATCGCGTTGAAAAATACCATTCACTTCAGATCTCCATATAATTCAGCTTGAAACTGCTCTAGCTTCGATTCAAATTATCTAAAACAGGAGATGATGCAAAGGACTTCTGCTGCACAAGGCATGGGTTAATTAATACATTTCTCAAAAGACATGTCATTTACTATTGACAATGATAATATAATGATTATTCACACACACCCGTACATAAAGCCCCATATATATAGCTATATATATGTATGTATGTGTGTGTGTGTGTGTGTGTGTGTGTATGTGTATATATATAAATATATATATGTGTGTGTGTGTGTGTGTGTGTGTGTGTATGTATGTGTGTGTATGTATGTAATATCGCACATTGAATTGTGTTAATAAAATAGGGCTCGATACAATATAAAACACTTATAAACTATATATTAATAAATATAGATTTTTCCGCACCTGGTGATTGCGCTGTTCATGTAACGCCGAGTCGTACTACCGAAAATCTGGAGTCGGGGTGCTGAATTATATCAGCTAAGTGACGTATTTTATATTCGTAACACACACACACACACACACACACACACACACACACACACACACACACACATATATATATATATATATATATATATATATATATATATATATATATAGGGTGACCCCCAAAAAACGGGGAATTTTTAACAATTCAATAACACCAAGCGTGATGGAAGAAAAATATTTAATTCATAGTAATTGAAGCCTTAAAATATGCCATTTAAGAACCAATGATGACATTTTCATTTTTTTAAATTACTTCCTGTAGATGGCGTCTTCCTGTACGAATGCATTCTTGAAATCTGCTGTTGAGATTCCTCATTGACTGTTGCAACATCTCAGCTGGGATACTGTGAATTTCATTCTTGTTACTAAAATGGCGAAATGTTTACTTGCTCAAGGTCACTGTCTCGCAGTGTTGCCACTTGGTCCTGTCTGGCAATACGCACTTCAAAAATTCCCGTTTTTTTTTTAGGTCACCCTGTATATATATGTAATACCAAATTTTAATTGGTAAGGATTATTGCAAAAACGACTTCTGAATTCATAAGAGAGCTCAATGATACAGAGCAAATTATAAGACTAATTAGTGAAAACCTTAAAATTGAGAGTCAGTAATAAATTTGTCTCGAAGAACATAAGCATATTCATCTCGTCGGTCCGGCGACATTTCATGCAATCGAATCCAGATATATCAGACAGACAGATATACAAAGATAAAAACAAATTAATAATAAATAATAGAAAAATAAAAAAAAAACAAGATAAAACAATAAATTTACAGAGAAAAGTTTTCGCTAGGGGCTTATATTATGAAGAGAGAGAAAAGAAAAAAACAAAATATAACGGGTAAGGAATGGTAGAGATGGGAAGGTTAAATTTAAAACAAAGTTACAATAATGTGTCAAATAATGTTCACAAAAGATGAGGTTAACATTGTGTCTATTCAAGCATCATAATAATTATATATATATATATATATATATATATATATATATATATATATATATATATATATAAAATAAAAAGATTTAAACACTAATATTCCATGGTCATAATGTATTCCATTGGAATCGTAAAAACGATCCAATTCATCAGATCTACAAATTAAAAAAAAAACAAAACAGAAAAAAGGAAAAAGCAACTCCGGGAAAAAATTAGTACGAGTATATGTATGAGAGTGTGGGAGGACATGAGATCTATATAGAGGGTTAACAGATGAGAGAGACAGGGAGGTCTAAAGATGGAGGGGGCATTAAGATTTAACAGAGAGAAGATTTAAAGAGGTGTTTCAGTGAGAAGAATATGCGTATTTTCAAACGTCCGAAGATATACCGGAAGCGTGTATACATTTCTTGGCGACATACACACCCCATAGGCGATATATATAGTCATCTACACAAACTATTTCGCTGTATCACAGCTGATCAGTGTGGCTAGACATCCGATTGCCTCAAACCGGGATCGAAACCTGACTGATGCCAGATCAGTCCGAGGTTTTACCAGCGCTCAGTAGAGAAGGTGGAGGATTTTTACGTACCTATTCTTATAAACACGCCAATGACCGAGAGGACTCAATTCATGGAAGAACTTCCCAGTATTAGCAGTAGTAGTCATTGTCTACAAATCCGCCGTTTTCTCACGAGATTACTCGACCGGAATTAAATTAAAAATAATATATATATATATATATATATATATATATATATATATATATATATATATATATATATATATATATATATAATTATTTATTTAAAAATTATAACATAAATATGTTATAAAATCACTACCATATTATAAGAATATAATAGACAGTGCTCGACAGTAATAGGAGCTAATATCCAAGTATATGATTTGTATATATGGAATAAATTCCAATAACCAACAATTATTATTCTTAAATGAGTGCTCAATACAGAGTAGAGCAGTATAGTAGAGTAGAGTAGAACCTGTAGAGCATGTATATATATATATATATATATATATATATATATATATATATATATAAGGAATAGATTCCATATTAATTCCAACGAGAGAAAAATGTGTATATTAAAAAGAAGAGAGAAATCGCAAACATTTTTGGTTGTAATGTGGATTTTTAAAAACAATATTATGCTTTATTTACCATATTGGGAAATAAAGTATAATATTTTTTTAAATCCACATTACAAACCAAAAACATTGCGATTTCTCTCTTCTTTTTAATATATATATTATATATATATATATATATATATATATATATATATATATATATATATATATATATATATATATGTATATATATATATATATGTATATATATATATATATATATATGTGTGTGTGTGTGTGTGTGTGTGTGTGTGCGCGCGTGCGTGTCTGAGTAAAGAGCGAGAGAAAGTGTGAGAAAAAGCGAGAATGTGAATGAGAGAAGTGTCGGAGAGTGAAAATGATTGGAGATTGAGAGGGAGAGAGGGTGTGAATGAGTCTTTTCTCGCTATGACATCAACAAAAGCTAGTGAAAGAAGGCTAACTTACAATTTATCCCATACCTGAGGGAGAAGAGGTTGTCGTAATGCCATGTCACTTCAGGACGTTGGTGTTAATTTCTCTCCACATATTTCCTTTTCTTTAATATCCGTGAAATGCCAGGCCATAAAATTGGTTGCCCGTTGCCTTCTCTATGGTTTCGAATTCAGAGTTGTAATTCCCCTGCACTAATTATATCCCTGAAGCTATTTATTCTATGACTGCTGAGGGGGGGGGGGAGAATATGTTGACTAATTAATTTGCTTTTCATCATACCAAATCTTTGTGGGTTATTTAATGCCGAAAGATGTTCAAAATATGCAAGTTATATTGGTTATTTTTCCTGATATTTTGTGTAAAACAAAACAATTTACCATGTAGATTTTGTTTGAATTTTTATTTTAAAGTATGAAATGTAAAAAAAAAATTATATAGATAAAACGTTCCAATATTTTGTTTTAAGAGTTCGATAAATAAATTAAGTTTGAAATGTTATATCTATATATCTATGTGTAAGAAACAACTCTCCGAGAAACATTTCTCTATCATTTACACGCTAGCCAATCAAAATCGACTTCCTTATTTTGGCTTGCATCCGACCGCGAAGGTAGACCTCCTGAGATCACAGCTGAGAAACAATCTCCCCTAATAATAATACTCTGCTAAGCTATTATTTAACAATAGTAAATATAAACACACATTTTGGTTGTATATCGACACCTGAGGAAAAAGATAATTCTATATTTAAATAAATTTTATCATGTAGTGATGGACGATTTCAAGAAATTTGATGTGCAAATTATTTGTGCATATTCTGTGAAACAAGTGATATATTTGAAAATTGATAATGTGAAAAAATATTATCTGTGGGCAAAAACAAAAATTGCAATAATTTGACTTAGGATACCACGATTTAAAATTCAATAAATTATTAACTTTTAATAAGATTTTCCGTTCTTATTTTAAAATAAATTGACGAAATTTCCTTTAAAGAAATTCCGATTCCAATTTTCATAACGCAAGTATTAAACCAAAAAAATACAAGTCAAACAATGCTGAAATAAAAACAGTAAAAAAAAGTACTTCAGAAAATAGCAATATGTACTGTTAAAAATAAATACGCTCCTTCGTTCCACCAATTCCGATTTTTAGCTTTCTCCCTCTCCATGCCACGTACACAAGTTTGAATTATCACATTACCTTCGTATTACACTTGTAAGAAGTAAGTTCCACTCAGACAGCGTCTTCTCAAGATCAAGATCAGCGAATTGAGCAAGAGATTCCCCACAGGCTGCTTCTCCGTTCATTACAATATTAACCTCTCAAGTCTTGGAGTTTACCGTTATCTATCCTGTATACATTCATCATCTACACTTACTCCCTCTTATATCCATACAACAGCCTTATTCAATAACCCTCTCCCTTGAATGGCTCTTAGGACGTGTGTTAGGAAAAAACATTTTGAAATAGGCTCATATGAAAACCACGGATACTTTGTAGAAAAACTTTACATATATTCATGTGTATCTGATTGGGCTTGTTTAAGGTTTCCTTTACAAATGCAGAAGTGACAATATTTTGTTTAACCTTGAATACTAAACAAAACGAGCTCGTCAATTTACTTACTTAAACGTGTTATTTCAACCCTTGGGGATATGTTGAAAACATTAGCAGAAGTTCGTACCAGAAGGTTGTCCCTATTTTACTGTGAGTAAAGTCAATAAAATATATGATTTAATCATGCAAATGATTAAAGCAATTTAAACCTTTCATATTTCATCTTCGTCGCATTTCACGGAACATCAAAGTAAAAAGAAAATATATCTTTATGATGTTAATCTGGGTATATGCAAATCAAAGATGAGCTTAAATTTGATTGGTCTAGAGTGAGCTTATGCCAAAATAGTAGCAGCGCATGCAGACATATGGCTGTAGTGCATAACTGAGTCAGTTGTCTGGTTACTTTAACCCGTACTTAAAAACAAAATAAATATTTTACGTTCTTGTCTTCGATTAATATCGCAGACCATAATGGTTAGTGCACCTCCTCAGTTCGTCTTTAAGTAGTTCTTCTTTTTCTTTTTCATAGTAAATATTTGGACTTCGACACTTGTAAACAAAAAGCCTACGTTTTCCTGTGCCAGACGCTTATGTATTATTTATATTTTTTAAAAATATCATCCTATCGCGCATTTTCTTTCATTCTAAGTCGTTTCGTTGAAAATATTTTATAGATGATAAAGTTAACTTTGCAGTAGATATCGAAACCATTTCCGTCGAGGAAATCGTAGAACGGAACAAAATAAATCGTCGTTCTGAGTTGTATTCCAGCGAACGTTATTTAGTTTTCTTTTCTTTTTGTTCGCATCGTTCTCTTCTATTTATGCATACAGCTACACATTATTTTAATGTTCGATTGCACCTGTTTCAGGTTTCTTTGTCTTTCTGGTGCAATTTCGATTTCGTTCTAGGTTATCGAAGCGAAGTTGACTAAACGTAATCTTTGTTTTTGATATGCTTCATCAGATGAAAATCCAAACTGCCAACGGCAGCATGATTTGGAATCATGGTCCGGATAAAATCTGATTTTTTTTAAATAGATGTCAAAGTAAGCAACCAAAAATCCAACTTTTTTTTCTCTAAATCCTTTAAGCGATTTACGATAAATCGCTTAATTTGATTCTAAGCTGTTTATGACTCCATTGATGTTCGGCTTCGTCGACTGGATTAATGTTAGAAAAAGAGAATTCAGCTTGTTAGCTAAACCATCATTCTGATCTTAAGTTGCTGGCAAAGTAGTTAATTTATATTTATCGTCGTTATTATTTGCCAAACGTCAGTATAATCCTATTTATTGCTATTACTAATAGTGCAAATATTGTATAATAAAGAGAATACGCGATAGAAATGATACTGTGAGAATAGCGGCGATTAGGATGCAACTTCCCTTATCTATCAGTCAAGCTCATCATTAGGATTACTTTTAACTGTCTCTGTATTTGCATGTCCTAATCAGGGCTGATTTGGATTTGGAACCGAGTGAGAGAAAACGGTTACATACCTCCATTATCCTCTTCAGTAATCTTACCGTCTACCGTAATTCTGCAGCCTGGTTGGTCTAAAACCTTCGAATGAACGCAAATTCTTCAGACTCCGTCATTAGTGCTTTGTTATCAGTTCGCAAAATAACAATCTTTTCGACTTTCATGTTTCCTGTCTTTCATCTTTCGTCTGTATTTTTAGACAAGTTGTTCGGATGTTCATTTTTTTTCTGTATATTTATTCGTATTTTTTCCATCTTAATTTTCTTATACAAATGTTCGCACATTAAAAAGCACAAGAGTCACTCAATGTAGAACGTTATTGTGTAGTGTTTGAGCATATCAATCAGATCAATAGCAGTTAACACTAAACTTGAAGAGATCAACGTTGACGTGATCAGGGAAACTCCTGACGGGAGCAGGTTCCACAAAGCAGCAATTATTGGGGCGAAATTCGCCGAGTGGAACTTATTCCTTACGAATATAAAGAGAATGAGGATGATTCATCCTTGTGTATGCGGTATGGTGTGTCACAGCTTCAAAGGTCAACGCTGGTGAATCCAAGGAATGTAGCTTTTCATAAGCGATAGTGTTGCCTGAGGCTTTCTCAACTTCGTCTGTGGGAAAGGTGGAAGATAATTTATCACCCACAAGGCCGCGTAATTGCTTGTCAGATCGAGATTGCATATGGATGCCATACCTGGCGTCAAACTCATTCATAAATATAAAAAATTTCAGCTGTATGTAACGTCTTTTTCAGATTAATAGTTAAAATATCTTTGAGCGAATTAGGCATGTTGATCTTAGCGAACAACATATTGCTTCGAACCTTGTGGACTGGTACTACAGCATCACAAGGAATAGTACCAAATTACAGAAACCAATCAATTGAGGACGTTTATCGGTAGTAACAACTTAAATGTATAGCACATGTAACTCGAAGAGGAAATAACATAATCAAGATATTGACGTTGTGCACTACTTTAAATAAAAACTGAGGAAGAAAAGACCCATCAGTACTGGAAAGTACGTTAACATTTAGTGGATTTGAGAAACCTAAAAATTAATACAAATTATAGTTGAAAAATTCTCCATCTAATAGAACGTAGATATAATGTTACTAATACAAACGCGATTAAGGTCTTAGAATCATTTCTTAAGATTTTATTCCTTCATTTCACTCGGTCTCCCAATGGAAGAACAGCATTTGAAAGGTTGTTTTTTCTTCATCACAAGCAAGTTTTCTACTTTATATTATTGTGAGAACTTTTTGTTTAATTTTCTTGCACAGTTCCCAATAATTTTCCTGTCCCCATACATTCGTGTGTACGCTTAATAATCCTTTTATATCAACTTACTGCAGTCACTTACTCAAAATGTACTTCAATGATTTACTTTTTTTCTGTATATAAACAATATTTGCCGTTCTGTTTTATTTTTGTGTGCTTGCTTGAACATAATATTACAATAATATTGTTTAATGTAGTAGGTTATCAGTGAAAAAAAAACACTCTTAAATATATTCAAAGAGAATTGCCGAAGATAGTATTATTATTACTGTGTTGAATAATTGAATTTGCTACCCTACGACTGTTTCTGCTAATGTCAGCCTACCACAAATTTATGTAAAGCTGACAGAGTAACGCTTTCTCCTTACAATTGAAATATGGAGGAAAGGACGGAACAGACACCACAGCCATTGTTTGGTTTCAGTGAGAAAAATTAAGAAAGAAAGAAAAAAGAAAGAAATATCAGAGAAAAAAGGGAGGAGAAGTGATAGTATACTCATGTATTTAACGTCTGCTTCAGTGAAATTAAAAACTTATTTTAAAACTTTTCATTTGTACCCTCTTCTTTCTTCAAATAATGAAGTGTATTCATATTTATGATTGCTATTGCAATATTTTGTTAAAGTTGTTAATCTCAAATATTTAACGATTAAATAGGGAAATTTCCACGGGCATTTCATCGTCATCGTCGTAGAACTTGCACGGAACTTATTCAGTCATTAAATTGTGAATTAAGAGTTATCAAATCGCAAGACCGTGAAATTTTCAGAGGTATTTCTAATTATTATTATTATTTTTGTGGGTGGGAGGTTGATGTATACTCATTTCCTTCGGGGTACCAACCAGAAACCTAATGTCAGAAATGGCTTCACGACATCTTCCACTTATTCAAAAACAAAAAAAAAATTCCTAAGACCACACACATTTTACAAAGATAAAGCTCTTCGTAATGTGTAAGGTGTAATTGTGAGTATAATTTTTTGTATCTCTTTAAGGCATGGGATACCAGGAATCTCTTCAATGAGTCTACCGGAACATTTTTCAATCAATCCGAGGCATTACAACTGAAATTATTGATGTACTCCTGTACCACATTCTTAAAATTTCCATTTCAAGATCCTTGTATTTTGATTGTTTTTTGAAGATCATTAAATATATATCAACTATATATGAAATATATATTACAATCTGCAAGGATTTCTATGTCAATAAAAAAAACACACATTCTGTTCTTGATCTCTTTGATTCCGATATCTGGGCGATAAGCTTTTATTGTTTTGTCTCTGTGTATTGTAAAGTCCCATAAAATTGTTGCAGATGCTATTTCCCTAAGCGGGTCTCGGTGATGTTCATAGCAGCTTCTTGCAGTTACCTTCCCGTAAAGGTTGCAGATTTTCTAATGTATTGGGTTGGTGCATAATTATCAGGCGTTTTTGTAGACGATTTTTTGTTAATAAAAATTGTTATTTTGTTTACATTTTTTAATAAGATTATTATTTTATTCTCGGATTATAATAATGCACGTCGATAATTATACGCTCCGGGATAATTCTTATCAACTTTCTGAGTTAATTTGCTACATTTTGTAATGAATCTGGAACATTAATTTTTAAAATGTATATATTTGATATTTTACTGTTTTGTCTCGTCTGACATTTATATACGGGAGATACTCCTTAAGAAATAGTTCCTACTTATTCCGACAGAAACAACAACAGATGGTGAGAGTAGTAGTAATATTAACCGTTTCTTTATATGGGAACGTTTGGCATTCATTGACCAAACAGTCTGTCGATTGAAATGTATAAAAACTTAAAAAATAATTTTCAGGAACATAGTTTTCTCAAGTCCTGTAACTGTTATTGTTCATTCTCGTATCGATGGCATTCCTTCTTAACTCTAGTTTTCTCTTCGAGTTACTTATGCTATCCATTTTGTTTTTAGATGTTGTTAAAAGTTCTCAAGATTTCTTTGTTAATAACTCTTTGACGAGTTTTAAAGATGGGTGGTACGCATTATGACCTTTAATGATACATTCGCTTGGAGCCGTTTTTAGCAACTGACCTGAGAAAGATGTTGTATTTTTTGACAGTTTAGATATTTCTGAACGAGGTTTGGCGCCACGTATAACATCCATATGAATGTCTTGATCATTTCAAGATCTTGATCTATTTTTGAAAATGATTGAAGTTCTTGGGCTAATGTTTTGGTTTTGTTCCATCACGCGCTTTTGGACACAATAATCCCTATTCTATGTTCAATTTTCTTCTCACCATTAATTTGATAACAGATTAGATGGGGCAACTTTTCAAAGATAAAGCACTATTTCCCAACACAGTAAACACCATTGCCAATGCATTTTCGTCAGCGATGAACAATATTTCTTCCTTTCATGGGTACCCAGCTATAGAAAGCCGCCCCCAAACAGGGTTTTTATATATCGCACATTAATTAACGCCTAACTCTGCTCACACCCACTGTGCTTTTTCCGTAAACAATAATCATGTCAAATGGGCGCGGTTATTCCACATAATGGAATTCAGTGACACATATCAGCTTCCGGCAAACTTTCCTACAAGATGCTAATTAGCCATACTGCCTTTCAGCTCCTATCAATAACAAAGCAAAATATTATCGGTTATTTGCTGGAAGGTTCAAATTCTACTCTCATACCAGCAACTTCAGCCTATGTTGTCATAGGCCAACATAAAGGTTGCGATGGTAAAATTGTCGCCACTTTTTTATTTAAATTTCACGCATGCGCGTTGTTGGTTATGTTGACTGAACAGTATAGTAGGTTCAATGGCGTACCGCCTATGAGAAAAAGAGCTCCATAACGCAATACACTAAAACATTTGAAATTGGGTGGGGGGCATTTCTGTGCGATTTTCTTCATGACTTTAGCTTTTCTCGACGTAGCCGTGTCGATGTCGATCGATCTACCTTTCTCTCGATTTGTCTTTTGAAATGTTCAGATAAATGCTTTTAACTCCCGTGTTTGTGTTCTTATTTTTGTCTTTTTGAATTTTCTCTTTATATTTCTGTCCGTCTTAGAGCAGCCATTTTATTTATTAGTATGAATGCTTCTATGTATTTGCTTCCCTCGTTTAAGTTTGCATTGAAACGAATAAAATTTTAGTTATATTAAAGTTAATGGGTGTATTGAGAGGATTTTTGTTGTTTTCTTTTTTTTAGTCTGACATGAGGGCATTCGGGAATGAATGAATTCACTTGATAGTTTGAACGTTACCTTTCACTCTAAGAAAGCAACCATAATTAGTGTAAAGGATCCATTAAAAGTAGATGCCCACGAATCCATAGAGCGATGGGGAAGAGACAAAAGAAAATATTAGTAGAATATGCCATTATTATTATTATTATTATTATTATTATTATTATTGAGTGTGTACCGCACCCAAAAACTTAACGCTAGAGTATAACTCTACTAAACCCATTGGACGCCACATGACAGTAAATACAATAAGGGTCTATGAGGAACATTAATCACGGCCAAATGTCTGCTCAGGCTGCCTCTGATTGTGGATGTTCCCCAGTATCTAGTTGTAACACCTAAGTCGCCTTGGCTAGCTAATCCCTCAATCGAAACAAAACTTCTAGAACCTAATCAAGATGCTACCCCACAACTCGCACTCATGAATAGAAATCAGCAGTGAGTCAGCTCCGAGGCGACATACACAACTGGCTATGGGGTAGGCATCTAATAATTAAAAATGTGTGGTATTTATCCGGGCATTTACTGCAGTTCATCTTCATTAATCAAGATAAAATATGGATATGTTAATACTTCCAATTATTATTATTAGTAGTAGTAGTAGTAGTAGCCGTAGTAGTAGTGTGTGTGTGTGTGTGAGAGAGAGAGAGAGAGAGAGAGAGAGAGAGAGAGAGATCAGAACGCTAACAGGGAGGCTGGTGTAAAGGTGTTTTATTTTTTTAACATTTATGTAACTATGCCTATCATGACACCAAGTTTGATGATGGCAGATCATAAACATGGGCGACACTGAAAATGCATGATATTCTGATAGGTTTTGGTAAAAGCAGTGCATAATCTTTCAGGTGGGGCCCAGTTAGAAATACCTTTAGATATTAATGTCATTTGAGAGAGACAGACAGTCAGACAGAAATAGAGAGAGATAGAGAGAGAAACAGAGATGTAGACAGAGAAAAAGAGAGAGAGAGAGTGACAGATGAGGTTAGTACTCTAACAACACTGTTGTATACACAAAACAAATCCAATATAACCGCTATGGCACCTAGTCTTATCATAGTATACCAGGCACATGTACCACAGCCAATATGTGCGATGTGGTGAGGGGTGATGAGATATGGGGAGAGGTTTTATCATATGTGCGATATGGTAAGTAGTTTTAGCAATAAAGTACATAACCTTGCAGGTGGAGCCCAGTTAGAAATACCTTCAGGTTATTGTTATTTTTGTTATTATATATATATATATATATATATATATATATATATATATATATATATATATATATATATAGAGAGAGAGAGAGATAGATAGATAGATAGATAGATAGATAGTAGTAGTAGTAGTAGTAGTAGTAGTAGTAGTAGTAGCGAGTGGGTGAGAAAACGATACGAAAACAGTGAGGATGGGGTGTCAATATACAACAGCAATATACACATCGGAGAAGCTAGCAAGATAATAGTCTCCCAGGCACGTTATTATTATCATCATCACCATCCTTATATTTCGATTTCTGCTACGGTCACACTATCTATCAAGTCTAATAAGACCTAAGGCCATCAACTAATAATATACATCGTGTATCCGCATGGCCAGTGCAGTGCGTACTACACAGTAACCCCCGACGAGGTTGGAGTCTTAAAACGGCTAATTTCAGCAGCATTATTTTTATTTTTGCTTTTTGTACTTTTTACTTTTTTTCCTACCTAAATTATATTCTCAATGATCGACTATAATGATGCACAGGACCAGCGCTTATTACCCAGGACCTCTGAACCGCGTAGGTTCCCCATTCCTACCGGGGATTTGGAAGCTGAAGTGTTAATTTAAATAGCGATTATTTTTTGATATTGTAATTTTCTTTCTGAACAGTTCTTTTAAATCAATTAAGAGGGTGATGTATCTCGGTAAAATCATTTTTCCCGAGATCATCCACTAAGGAGTATCTCTGATTACTTTTTAATAATAGTAATACTAACCAGAAATCCACGAGTAGTAATTAAAATACAATTTGTAGTCCTTATTTTTTTTACATTTCTAGAAAGATGGAACCGAGAAAATGATTGCTTAAAAATTATCTGTTAAAGAGCTTTATACTTGGCTTTCTTTTACCTAATTTTCGCTGCAACAGTTGGTTCTTGGGTTCTGCTTCGTTTTTATACAGAATCTACTAAATGTATATCACGTTTGTATTTACAACCTTCTCTCATATTGAATATTTTTTTCTTTCTGCTTTCGTGTTGTTTAACTAATTGTATCATCCAAGTACTTTGTTGTTTCCATGTATGTCAGTAAGACAATTACTGCCGTCTGGTGTAGCAATTCTAGCTGAATAAGAACTCTTCCACCAGTTTTGCGGGGTATTTATATTAACAATGAGAGAAAATTACGATGTGAGAAAAGAATAGAAGTTTTAAAAATGCTTAAAAATATTTCGGCATTATGAAAGTCTTTGTGCAAACATCGCTCATCTGAAAATTTCCCGTTACTTCTAAGAACAATTAATCAATTTGGTGTAAATCTTATGGACCCCCCTGTCATTTTGTTCATTCCCCCGGGGTGGGAGGTTAGTAGTTTGCACATGTAATTATCAGCATATCTTTTAAGGGCTGAAATCTTGGTGGATTCTGGATATTGTTCAGAATGTGCACCTTAAGATTTCGTCGTTTGTGATATAATGTTACGAAAGCACCGTTGGTGTTTGGTTTAGTTTGTTTTGTTTTACGGTATATCAACCTCAATGGGCTATTTAATGGCGACCAGATTTTTATTGTTGGTAATGTTTTTTTTAAATGTATTGCTAGTAATTTTTTCTAAATGTATTTTTGGTAATAATTTTTCTGCAAAAATTCATTTCTGGTAATATTTTTTGACAAAAATGTATTGCTGATATTAAAACTTTTTTTACGTTTTCAAACGGTTTTGAACCCATTTCGGCGGTTAATTATTTATCCATAGCTGAGACACTAACATGTGCTGTCAACCCGGGTCAGGGTGGACTTGGGAACACCGGAAATTAAGAGGTGGTTCCACGCTCCTCAAAACCTCCTGATCATAGGCCTTGCTACCGGACGTAGTTTATCGTCTTACCTAGGACGCCCGTTCGTGTTTCATTGTTTGATCTGACATTAGACCCGTAGTTATTAAATCTTTTGATTAATTTTTTGTTTATACTAAACTCTTTTTGTTTTCTAAAATGGCCATCTTGTCTATAGGTTGAAAAATTCTGGAAGAATTACGTCAATTATTTTGTTTGTTAATATTATTATAATTGGCAATAATAACATCAGGATTGCTATTGTTGTTTTTATTATATACGTTTGTGTTCTCAATGGTTGCAAGGTATAGGGTCTAATAAATCTAATATCTTCAAAGTTTGCATCACAGTACCTTCAACGTTATCTTTCTTTAACCGGTTTCGATCCCGGGTCAAATCGCGGAGATTTTAAAAAAAAAATATTTTCAGTGTTAATAGAAACTAGAAATATCTTCGAAATCTAGATTATTGTCAGGACTGAAAAAAACGGCATGCAACTTGTCTATTTGCTGGGGCATCGACGTCACCTATGACATAGGTCATTCATTGACATTTAAAAGTCTTCAAATCAACCACGGGTTTCCGTACTGATGTCTTCCGCACGTCATAGATTAAATCTCTTCTATTCCAAATGAAAAGAATACATTCTCTCTTGCCGCATGAATTATTGAAACTATAAGGTCATGGCAACCTTAATCCGCTTTCGATAGAAAATTCGCATAATGTTAATTTCAATAAATAACAAAGGGTTTCAATTCGGGTGGAAAGAGATTAATGAAGTCAAGGGGAAATAATGAGAATTACGGCTTGGAGCTGAAAATCAGCCATTAATACAACCTTCAACAATAATTCTCTTGCTAATCGATTTTAGGTTTTAATGCTCCGGTTGGTCTCACAAAAACAATGTAACAGTAACAGTTAATATGTAAGAATATACTTGAAAGTTAAAACAAACCCGACTATTCAATATATCCCCATTAATGAATGAATTAAGTAAAATATGTGTTATAATTAAATAACGAGTTTTATTGTGATATCATTTATTATTATGATTATTATTATTATTAACGTAATTCTTGCAATATTGTTCAACAGTTAAGAGAATAACGTGATTTAAGTAAAGAAAAAAAACAACAACATTGTTTTGACAAGATTAAACAAATTTTCAACCGAATGTCGGTCTTAATAATTAATTAAAAATGTATAAATCTAGAGTTCAATTATAGATCGTGGTACAACCATTGTTTATCTTTTAATGAAAAAAAAAACGACTGAATTGGACTCCAAAATTCGCTTGACGAGGAAATGGAACTAATGTCTTTGGTTTAATAACAAAATTAAATTCAGGGGCTTTAGCTTCCATTTCTGAAACATGGTATCAATGTGTAGCGAAAAAACCATATCTTAAAATAAATCAAATAATTTATAATATATATATATATATATATATATATATATATATATATATATATATATATATATATATATATATATATATATATATATATATTGAAAGTAGAAGACAAAACCCTGAACTATGTAAAGTCTTTCACATATCTTGGTAACAAAGTCAATTACAGTGGAACTTTAGATGGTGAAATAATGCACTGGATTGCTAAGACTACCAGTGCTTTCGGCAAACTTCGCCATCGCTTGTGGGATGTGCGGGGTATTCGACTGGATACGAAAATTCGGGTTTACAGTGCTGTTGTACTTGCCATACTTTTGTACGGCTCAGTAGTAGACTCCATACAGGTACCATATACGCCAGCTAGATGTTTTCCATAAAAGCTGTCTGGGTGCTATCTTTGGAGTTAACCTTCAAGATACGACATTTAACGTAGATCTGTTTAACAGGTGTAATATTGGAGGAATCGAGACTTTTCTCATAGTCTCAGTTACGGTAGACTGGTCATATCTTGAGAATGTCTGATGATAGGACACCCAAGATCCTAATGTACAGCCAGTTAGATCAGGGTTACAGGAATGTAGGACGCACATGGCTAAGATACAAAGACAAGCTGAAAAGCAACTTGTCAGCAGTCAATATATCACATAACACCCTTGAGCACTTAGCCTTGGAGCGAGTAGAATGGAGATTAACGTGGTTTAGTGGAATCAGCAAATTTCAATCTGCTTGTTTGAATCATCTCCAAGAAGCGAGAGCAAGATCTAAAAGGTCAGCCAATCCAACAGTGATCTCATCTCATAATCCTCACACTTGCTCCATATGTGGCCTCCTTTGTAAATGACTAGCGGTCTTAAATGCCACTTAAGATTATCGCACAAAATTTCATAACTAAATCAACTCAGATCCTCATACGTCGAAACCGACGGGAGAGTCCATTATTATTATTATCATTATTATTATTATTATTATTATTATTATTATTATTATTATATATGAAAGAAATTTGTTATATCGTGGATTATACGATATAAACAA
>OZ038484.1:43737829-43800329 GCA_964036315.1 Acanthosepion esculentum
TTCCAATTTTATTTTCCCATCACCCAATACCTCTTATGAAGTCATGGCAATCCTTATGTATAAGAACTAAAAACCAAAAAAGAAACAAACGCGAAAAAGTATATTTCACGTATATATCTTTAAAATATGATAAACAACACTCAAATTGCATCGCAAAATTTCGAACAAGGAAATATGTTATAGTAAATATCTATCATAAAACATATTATAAGCAGAGATTTACAGGCAATATTCATCTTATAGATATAAACTTATCCAAAATGTTTGCCTACATTGCTTGCTTAATATCAATTGTATAATAAAATGATTTTCATAACAAAATACCACATTATCGTTAGTTTTAAAGGGACTCAGCAATAAACACGTATTCTTCTACAGGCAAGCCACCAATCTACGACTGGGTAGCATGCCACTACCCTACACGCAAACTGAAATTGGCCCGCTGGCACTCCGTAAATGGCAACGCTAGAGGTCCTCTTGTGGCAGCGGTCCTGTTGTAACAGCAGTCCTCTTGTGGCAGAACACCGGCGGGCCACCAGTGCGCGTCTAGCGGGCCGCCTGTGGTAATTTTTTCGAGACGAAGCCGACGGCGGTCCGACAGCGGACAGCAAACGGTAAATGCTAGTGGCATACTACAATGGTGGCTTGCGTGTAGGATAGCGTTTGCCGCTGTTGGACCAGCGGCGTGTTTGTCTCGACAATGTTACACCTGTCGGACCGCAAGAGACCCAGGGGTGGCTGCCACCAGATGAGCGCTGTTGTTGCCATCGGCGGATCGCCAGTGGACCACTAGCGGCTTGCGTGTAGGGGTACTTCGAACCTATTAACTGAGGATAGTGTAAGGTGTTTTTTTATTTTTAATTCCCTGTTCATTCAGAGCGTATGCAGTCATGACTCTCCACAGCTTTATTTTTCGTCATTATTGAGGAATTGCCATGATTTTTTAGAATGTTATTTTAATATTTTACCGTTTCTTTCTCCACGGTTCTGAATTCACAGACTTTCTGCCACCCACGTCTAGAGAATCCTCTCGATGAAATTGAAATGTAACAAGCTGAACACGGCATGCTGATTCAATTTCATCTCCGATAACGATTTTATAACCACTGTGAATAATATAAAAACCGGCGCCTTCCACGTACCGTTGAAACTACCTACCCTGATCCGACACGACACGTTTGCGCACAACCGCATCGTCGACGTACGGCTACGACACTTTGTACCCTCGCCGCAAAGCGTGAACGAAGCGAACGATACAGTCCCGTACCGGTTCCTCGCTTCGCGCGGGCTCGGCCCGACCGACCCGGTCCTCAGAACCAGTGCTTCTTCCGAAGATACGGATCCATTTTGACGACTTCCCTTACCTATATTAATGCCATCGACGAGAGGCTGTACACCTTGGAGACATACTGCGGATGGTGGGTACGGACCGACTCGAGAGCTGCGAAAACCGGACTCAGATAATTATAATCAAATATATGAGCTTTTTGTATTTTTGTTAGTTTTGAGTTCGCTTGTTCATACGTCCTGGCACGGTCATGCAAAAATGTTTCAGCGACCATTATGTACTCAACACTAGATTTCAGAATTGAAAATTATATTATTAGATAAAATCCACAAATATATTTAATACTATATATATATATATATATATATATATATATATATATATATATATATATACACATATATATATATATATATATATACACATATATATATATATATATATATATATACACACATATATATATATATACACACATATATATATATATATATACACATACATATATATATATACATATATATATATATATGTATATATAAATATATACATACATATATATATATATATACATATATATATATATATATACATATATATATATATATATATATATATATATATATATATATATATATATATATATATATATCGCAGTAATCTCCATTCTACTATATGGATGTGAAACGGGGACACTGCTGTCAGATAGAGAGAGTAGGATCCAAGCATTTGAGAACAAATTAATGAGAAAACTCTTGGTCTTTTCTATTGGGAACAAAAAACTGAGGAACCTCTTCTCGCCACTGTCAAACGGAGAAAATGGCGTGGTTTACCTACATTACAAGGCATAATAGCCTGTGGAAGACCATCATTCAAGGCACCGTTGAAAGTGGACATAGGAGAGGACGCCAAAGCAAAAACTGGTTTGACAATATAAAACAATGGACAGATATGACTGTCAGAATTGCTGATAGCTACCGTTGATAAACCGTTGTGGAAAAAGAGTCTGTGTCGCTTCTGCATACGATTGCAGAAGTTAAAGGGATCCGTCATATAGAATGACGTGCTATACAATTTAGCTAGAGAGCAAGCGTATGGTTAGCAAATTTTGTTGTTTAAAAACAGTATTTGTATTTGCTATCCTACGCATTTAGTTAATGAGGGTGACCAAATTACGCAAAATGTAAACATTGGCATCTCATTTTAACAGATATATTTACCAATATTACACAATACTATCTTGAAATACTAAAAGATAAATGTATTCAATAAAATCCCCGTTTGCTTCAAGCACGGCCTCTCTTCTGAGGGGTCTCCTTGTTTTAGTTGCAAATGCTGCCATTGTCCTTGTCTTCATTTTCTCTTTGTGTTACAAGGAATTCTGTTGTTCACTCGCTTAACTGCGTTCCACAAATAATAACAAAGGGGTTGCAATCTAGGGAGATAGCTGGTCAGATGTAAGGGATGAGATGGTCGCTGAAATTGTCGGACAGCCATTTTTGGGTTCTCTTGCTTGTGTGGCATGTGCAGAGTTTTGTTGTCAGACAAAGGGTCTTCTAGCAGCCACCCTCTTGTCCGTGATAGCACTACCTCCTCGTGTTGAGTTTGAGACCCTTACCAACAAATTCTGGATCTCTTTTCACATCATAAAGATCAGAGTGAGTTTTCCGAGCTGTCGTATCTTCGTAATCACCATTAACCTCATCCAACTCTTTCCAAATCTTCTGCATTGTCCTGAGATTGTCACCCTGAAACACTCTGAAATGTTCGTATTGGAGATTGCGGTGCGAATGCCAAGCTATTTCCAAATTTCTGGCGGAGTGAATTGTGTCATGGTGCTCTTTTTCTCACAGACTGTGCCCAACTGACCCCACTATATTGTGCAGTCGACAAAATCAAAAACAAACAACGCGCATGCGTGAAATTAAAAATATTGAATTACGACGATTTACTCATCACACCCTGTAGCTATTTTTAATACAATATATCAATATATTACTGTGAAAATTCCATAGTTTTAGAATCCTCACTTTATTTAGTATTGTTAAAGTCATCGCTAACATATATGTCGTGATTTACAATCGCTACATTTTGTTCAATTTTGCAAACTAATTGATGAAATTTGAAGAAGTTGATTTGTTTGGAAAATACTTTGACAAAACCCTATTTCGCCTTTTTTATAATTTATTTTACTTTATATAACAATATTTAAAAAAAAAATAATTTTTTCCTTTTTAACAGCGAATAATAAATTCTTAAGATTTCTTACTCTTCAGCATGCAAAATACAACTGGCCATGCTGCAATATTTTACTAGTAAACCCAAATCTACGTTGTACTTTGTTAACTGTTTGCACTTCTCCCCAAAATTTAGTCTGGATCAGTCAAGGTCTGGCTATTTTAGAGTGTGTAACTGGCAGACGGATGGACGTCACATAATTTTATATGTCGATATCTTATTTTAATAATCGTGTTAAATCATCTAATATATTATTTCTTGGTTTCAGACCTTGTTTTTATACATGATAACCGTTCGAAATATTGACTGTCTCTTGCTAAATAGTTTAAATGAATATTTTATCGAAATACCATGAATCTTCATCGTATTAGTGCAATCTTTTTAAAATAGAGATTTTATACCGCTTTGGGTAAACTATTTATAAACTATTGCTGCAATCGAATACCTATATTTATTTGAAAGCCCGCTTTGAAGCTGTTTTACCAATAACATTTGATGAGATTAAAACTCATTTGTTAACATTTCGTATCCAAAATTTAATTTGACATTAATTGAATTTAACATTTTTGTGAGCTCCGGTCTCCCGACGTTTATTGGTCAATTGTTTATAGTTCATGTGCAATGGACAGGGCATTGTAAAATAAAATAATGTGTTTGTTACTGAAGGCAAATACATCTGTACACCGACAAACAATGATTGCTAGGAATTGATGACGTGTCGATGAGGAAGAGAGTTTATACTGCAAGATTGATTGTGTTAATTAGCAATTATTTTAGTGGGTGCACCCACTTAGTTTTTATCTTACAAAACCAGATTGGACTATAGCAGCAGTTTTGCTCCACACCAGAGGTTACTGAATTAAGATAAGAATATGATAGTAATAATACGAAGTCACGATATGTCACTGGAATCTTGATAATGATTAAGTAAATTGATGAAAAATATTTTAAAGAAAATGTTACGTAGTATCAACATATATATATATATATATATATATATATATATATATATATATATATATATATATATATATATATATGTGTGTGTGTGTGTGTGTATCATAACCTCTTTCTCTCTTTTTCTCTTTATACCTTTCTCTCCTCCCCACCTTCCATATCAATATATAACTTCTGTTAAGTCAACCGATTTAATGTGTCAATGTCTGGATTCCCTCAAACAATTTAAATTTGAAAGAACAGAAATGTTACATCTAACTACATCATGTCTCTCCCCCCCTCACTTCCTAACTTCGTTAATTTACATATACTTAGTACTGCCCGTCAAAAATGTGTAAATTTCTTTTCATTTTTCGTTTAAACCTTTGGAAGTAAAGTCTGATGATCCGCGGTCCTTTAAAAGGGCTGTGGTGAAATAATTTATTACAAGGAACCTTAAAGTGGTCTGTTTTTATTTAAATTATTAGCTCTGATTTACATTGAGCTCTCTGGATTTTATCCTCCTTACGTTCTACCCATACGGAATACCTAGTTTTTCGTAAAATATATATATATATATATATATATATATATATATATATATATATATATATATTGATACTACGTAACATTTACATTAAAATATTTTTCTTCAATATATTTTATATATATATCAACATATATATATATATATATATATATATATATATATGTGTGTGTGTGTGTGTGTGTCTGTGTCTGTGTCTGTGTTGATACTACGTAACATTTTCTGTAAAATACTTTTCTTCAATTTACTTCCCGAAAGCTTATATAGGATTAAATAGGATTAAAAAATATGTATCATTGTACGATATGAAATGTATTTACATAAAATAAATAGACAGAACTTGTCTATATTATTTAATGAAACATGCATCAATATATATATATACACACACACGCACACACACACACACACATATATATATATATATATATATATATATATATATATATACATATATATATATATGTATATATATATATATATATATATATATATATATATATATATATATATATATATACTAATAGTAATACTCGTTTGGAAAAAACCTCGGATAACTCATTTTGTAGATATGTCAAAACAAATCGGTAGCCGAGGGAAAAATTGGAAATAAAAAAAGAAAGAACTAAAAACATGAGAACAGGGTAAAACAGATCGTCCAGTGCCTTAAGTCTTTAGTCCAAAGAAGAAGAAAAAACCAAGTGAGTAGTAAGACTAAAACGTAAAGTAGAGCGGGAATAACTAAAAGTTATATTTATATATACACACACATACAGGATTATTAAAAAAAAAAAGAATGAACCGATTTCATGACGCATTGCTTCACTTCTCAAGTATCATCATGGAATGAGTCAGTGATCATACGAAAGAGAATTTTCTAAATTTTGGATGGCTGCCACAGGGGCGGTTAGACGCGTTGTATCTCCGGCAATGTTCAGTTTTTTTGTTTACCTCGGAATGGGGAGTCCTCACTAAAAAGTGTTCTGCGTTCTCGCGAAAACAAATATGGTTGTCACGGTGCAGCGTGCTTTTCGAAGGCAATTTGACGTTAACCCTTCCTCTCCTAAGAACATTCAACGGTGGTTTAAACTGTTTCAAGAAAGTGGCTGTCTGTGTAAAGGAAAAAGGCCAGCACGACTACGAGTTTCGGGGGAACAAGTGGCAAGTATCCATGATACGTTTGGGAGGAGTCCACGCAAGCCCACAAATCGAGCTGGCCATGAGCTTGTGGTCTCTCAATCCATTATCTGGCGTGTGATAAGAAGATGTCTACATTTGAAACCTTACAAACTACGCATCGTTCAGGTACTTACCAGGACATTACTGTTTGTACTAGGCCTGCGAGATCCCCAGTGGGATATGTAAAAAAAATCGTGATTAGGTTCATCTGTTATCCACTAACATCGATGACCTTAAGCACCGAATAGCAACATCGATTAACTAAGTAGATCATGATATGCTGATACGCGTTTGGGAGGAATTCTCTTATCAAATTTTTGTTCCCAGTCTTGCAGGTGGTGGCCACAATGAAAACGTGTAAGACAGAAAATAAAAGTTTATTGTGAGTAAAATACTGATGACTTTTCTAACGCTTTTCCTTATTAAAATACTGCGCAATGCAATCGCTTCATTCTTTAAAGATAACCTTATATATATATATATATGTGTGTGTGTGTGTATATATATATATATATATATATGTATATATATATATATATATATATATATATATATATATATATATATGTATGAAGTGAACATTGAAGTCAACACTCAGAGTCGATAGGCTCTTTACTGCTAGACGCAATCGTCATACTTGACGATTGCTTCTAACATGAAACAGCCTGTTGCCTCTGAGTGTTGATTTCAAAGTTCACTTTCATATTTACATACGCTCTATCTCTGATATGAAGCACTTTATCCCATAAATATAGCACATCTTAAAACTATATTTCTTCACACACACACACACACACACACACACACACACACACACACACACACACACACACACATATATATATATATATATATATATATATATATATATATATATATGAGTGAACATATATATATATATATATATATATATATATATATATATATATATATATATATAAGTGAACATTGAAGTCAACATTTAGAGGCGACGGGCTGTTTCATGCTAGACGCAATCGTGGCCTGATGATTGAATCTTTTATGAACTGGCATGTCGCCTCTGAATGTTGACTTCAATATTCACTTTTATATTAACATACGCTATATACTATACTCTGATATTGAGCACTTTGTCCCATAAATATACCGCACTTTAAAGCTATATTTCTTCATATATACACATATATATATATATATATATATATATATATATATATATATATATATATATATATATATATATAGGAAAGAGGTTATAGTTGTTCCAACGATGGAAAAGTGTATTACCAAAGATCAAGAAATTATAGTCAAATCAAATATTTAACTCTCGATGTTTCTGTGTAAAAGAAAATAATCTTTTAGTAATAACTGTATTTTTATTTTCCTTCTATTTTTTCCTTTGCCAGGTTGAAACCGCATATAAAATGCCTTGAATCGAGCTCTCTCGACAATTCTCTGATTTTAAACAACCTTTAATTATCTCCCTTGTCGGCCTCATTATAAATCATTTCGTGACGCTTAAACCCTTTGCTTGAGAATCGGTTATGGATTCCAAGGCTTTTTTGATTAAATGAAAATTCTGTTCTAGAAGCCATTGCAATTATTCACATTAATTTATGGTGAGTCCATAGGCTTTTACCCTCAGTTGCATCATCCAAAAGAAGGAATATAATGGTCGTAAAACACTGTAGGCCACAGTGATTCATTCATCTTCATACAGTATTCCCCAAAATGTCTGTTGCTTGCAATTAAACATTAGGGAAAAATCGATATCCAATTTATCAGGATAATTCTCAATGAAGATTCCGTCGTTTGATAATGAACTCCTAAGCCTGCAAATCACATAAAAAAAATATAAGTTGTCGCATTTTTTTTATTACTCAAAGTTATGTAAAGATGTTTCTAGTTCTTTCAGTTCATTTTCAGTAGATAACAAAATAAAACTAACCTGAAAGAAAAAAAATAGGATCTTCACTGTTAACATGCATCAAAATGTTACTTCACTTCAAAATATAAAGAATTATTATTTACTAAATTTCACAAGAAATTCTCCAAGACTGACGCCCTTCCATTGCATTCCTGTTGTGTTTACCCTTGCCATCGCCTCACTCCTGGGTACTATTTTGTTCGCGCTCACCCCGAAAGATTTCTTTTTTCTTTTTTTTAAATTGTAAAAAAAAAATAACTTTAAATACCTAGAATAACATCCACACTTATAAAACGTGAATAACTCCATAGATTTTGCTAATTTTTCATTCTGTGGATTGGAGTTCATTATGAGGCAAGCTAAACAATTTTTTATTTAAAATTTATAATTTCAAAACTGTTCTTTTTTTTTAAATTCGTTAAAAAAATGATTCTAATTTTATCATTTATTGCAGCGAATGAATATTTGCGATAAGTAACTTTACATTATTTGTGGGGAATTAAGAGAAAGATCCAATATTTATGAAAAGAAATACTTTAAAAAATCCATGCACTTTAACAAATATATATTATGACATAAAATATTACGTAAATTTTTGTTATTATTACTATATCTTTACTGTAGAGGCATTCTTTGAACCTCCAGTAGTATCCTTTATTTTAAATCAGTATAATACTATTTTAATTTCTAGCAAATACAATAAAATCGAGCCAACTATCGAGTTGCTATTTAGTATATTTCGCGTAGTATTGTTTAAGATGTTATGGCGCAAATCTACAAGTAATAGCAGCCAATTAATCTCCAACCCACTACCAAGAATACACAAGCTCAATTTTTGATCATTACAACATGTGCAGCCTTTTATATAACTAAGTAGTAATGGTCAACCTAATCCTTATCTCGGACCATGGCGCAAAACAAAATCTCGGGTTTAAAATTATATAAATGCAAATAAATGTATATTAACCGATGAGTACTTCGCTATTCTGAATTCTTAAGAAAATACTTCAAACTACTTCGATTCAGCTGTATCGCAAGTGTTTGTCCTTTATCTTTAGTTTCAAACCCTGTTGTACTATCTGAATTCTTTTATCTATCTATCTATCTATCTATCTATCTATCTATCTATTATTATTATTATTATTATTATTATTATTATTATTATTATTATCTTTTGCTTTCTGTTCATTACAATCACTTACAAGGATATTACCTAAGGAAGACCCAAGGAAATGTGAGATAGTGAATACGGGAAAATATTTGTTTCTGTTTGCAAAAATTCTGATGTTCGGTGATCCTTACCATGTCCGATGTTTACATTGACTTGACATTCATAATACGCTACTTTTTAAATGACATTTCTACATGGTGTGATTTTTAATCTCTTATAAAAAGGATATGTCAAAGATTTTGGTAATATGTATGTCTGTACGTGCCGTATCCATATCCAGGACTTCAATGATTGCAGGTGAAACAGCAGTTTTAAGTTGACAAAACGTCAATTTCAAGATCCTCATGTTGCCATATTCTTCAAACACACACAACCACACACACACACATATACATACATATATATATATATATATATATATATATATATATATATATATATATATATATATATATATATGGTGTATGCTACGTCTATTGGTTAATACCCAGCTGTAACAGTGTGATTCGTGCTTAAACGTAAAATGTTAAAATTATTCTACTCAAAATCTCATAGAATCATTTGAAACACCAGTTACCTCCCATCCAGTAACCGTTAGAATAATACAATATACCTACCCATGATAACACAACACACATGGCCTGATGATTTCTACATCACAAAAACTTGTTTTTTCTGAGCCGTACGTGAAGTTTCAGTGTCTCCTTGGAATACGTAATATCTCCAGTTGCGTACGCTGATTATCCGGGGCTTCACAACACTCTCCATCACCTGATAGAGAGTAGTATTGACACTTATGTCCGAAGGGAAGAAGTGAGTAGGGATATCTCCCTTGCTGACGTTCTCCTATAAACATCACACTGCAGTTTGATATTTTTTAAGGCTTATCAACCTTTCAGAACTATCATAGTCCCTTGCAATTGGAACCTCAATAGAGTCTTAGCATAATCATCCGTAGTCCCTTTGTTTTACATTTCGGCCCTGATCGAAGTTTTTTTTCTCTTCGGTGAAAAATCAGAGCATTGCAGACTCTTAGAATTTCAGCTTATTTAGCAAGTAATTTGTACTGATTAAACAATTATTTCTTATCTCTTTCGACAAGAACTGTCCTCTCCATATCACATAATATTTTAGCGGGTGTCCTCGTTCACAATCTTTCTGATGGTGAAATCTGACACCTTGAGCTAATTTGCAATGACGCTGATTGATTTTTCGGGACTCGTATCGATCATTTTTCTGGACCATTCGTACCAAGTTAGGTGTTCTAATGTTATTAGGACCCTTATCATGCATTTTGTGTTTAGCCACGTCTACTGGATCCCTGTCTGCAGCTTCCATTTCCTTTCGAACTTTGATAGGCAAAGATCGGTCAACTTTCAGGAAGAGAGTTAACTCTGTATCCCAAGGTCGCATTTAAGGCAACGATTACAGCTTGTTTTTCATTAACTGAATCAACCTAACGCATGACAGTATTTAAATGAAAAGAGAAGGGAATAAGTTTATTTAGATTACATTTATGACTCATGAAATATTCGTCTTAAAACTATTGACGCACTCTGTATGGATATATATATATATATATATATATATATATATATATATATATATATATATATATATATATATATAAAGACATTTTATGTTTAACATCGTTTTTATAGATACAAGTATTTAAGTAAATGCTCTGTTTATAATAAACAGTATTAAATAACATTTACCGGCCTGAATGTCCGATAATTTTCATAGTTTATTATAAACAGAGCATTTACTTAAATACTTGTATCTATAAAAACAATGTTAAACATAAAAATGTATTTAAATAATTGTCGGACTTTGTCCATATCATAATATATATACTCTTCAAACGTTTTCGGTGCGCCAGAGCTTTCTTTATATTCAACACCCAAATCATTATTTTTGAAGCGTCTAAACCAATGTCTGCATGTTGTTTCCGACAGAGCATGGTCGCCGTAATTATCAACAAGATTTGTCTGTGGTTCAGCTGCAGGTTGCTTTTGAATAAAATAGTGCAGTAAAATTCCCCGCAAATACACTTTTTTGACACGAAATCGGACATATATAACACTATGAAAAACAAAGTTGTTTACACTTCGGCGAAATGACATACACTGAATTTCAAGCCTATTTATTGTACTTCCTTATATATGCGTTACTATCTGAAACTACACACTCGCAGTTCTGGGAACGCAATCTGTTGGAAAACAGCGAGAACTCATTCAAGGTTCTAATATATATATATATATATATATATATATATATATATATATACACGCACACAAATATATATATATATATAAATAAACATATTCATTTACAAATACCTAATATATATATATATATATATATATATATATATATATATATATATTTACCAACTTATAAAATGAGACCGATCATTACTCTTATTTTCTTCTTTAAATATATGTGGAATCCAAAAGTTTCCTTGACACGATGCCAAAACAAAATAATGCACTATGAAAAAATTCACTATTCGAAGTAACAAAATAGCGTTAATTATATTCTTCATAAAATATCGATTTTCGAGGCTTTGTGTCGAATTGCTTTCTATGGTCAATACTGGAGATACACAAAATGGCGGACAATGACGCCTGCATTGAATGAAACAGAAAAAATACTCATTAATTTTGTCGACCAATACATTGCTATTAAATATTTTTGCTTGACTTCAATTGAACTATTTAACATCTACTGATTTTCGGGTTGCAGTCAGGTTACACTTAATATATTTTTTAGTTTTTTTCCAAATACAAAATAATAGGAACTATGCATATGATTAAATATCATATTCTCGGTTGTTTAAAATTGTTCAAATCATAAATATTATTTTTTTTTATTTAAATTATCGTCTAATCGTTAGGGTTTTGCAACACATGAACATTTTTTCCATTTTTTTAAATTCGTTTTTCATTCTTTTGGCTGTACAAGGAGATATTTTCTATTATGTGACGTGTCACTTCAGCTCGTGATCGGTTATAGCTCTTCAAAGCATCATATCTTTGCAAGCTATTAAAATTGTCCCTTTACTTACTCTCCCAATCTCTGCTCTTCTTCTACCGTCCATTTACTCAAACTCGTTTCGTAGGCCACATGTTATTTCCTCTGTGTCTCTTTCTTTCTATATGTCTTGTGGATGTTAAATTCTCCAAATCCTCTTTCCTCAATAAGCATCGCAGACATTTCAACGATATTTCTGTTCTTTTCGTAGAAGTGTTCTTTTGATTCCATTTTCCTTAAAACCTCCACGTTGTCAACATGTTTTTTCTATGTTATTCTAATCCATCTGTAGAAACACGTATCTGTTGCTTCAGGATTAATCATTTGTGAGAAGATTGCCCAGCAACTATTGCCATGTAGGAAAAGTGTTATTACACATCAGTTCAGCAGGCTTTTTACTACATTTCTAATAAAATTGAGTTGTTTCTTGATTCCTTGCTTACTTTTTGAAAGTCATCTTTCTCTATCCCTATGCTCCTTCGTATTACTGTAGTCCATGTTTTGCCATCCGCTTAGATTAGTCAAGTGAGTATGTATGACTCAATTTACTTTAAGAGTGACTGTTGCGAAATTATTATTATTATTATTATTATTAATCTTACTCAAAGTCAAAGCGTATTTTTAGAGAGAAAGAACCACGTGAATGAGATATTCTCTAGCAAAACGTTTCCATATTGTAATAATGGACAGAATTAGGAAGTATCTTGACGAAGGCTCTAATAAATGGAGTGACCCACAAAGGGGGTAACAGCAAATAAGAATGCAAAGAATAAAAGAAAAGTATGCATATATAGTACAGCATAATGTGGGTAATTCCGCAAGAGTCCAAATCAAAGAAAGTTAATGCTTATAACTTGCCTATTTTAAAACGATAATGTTCTTCGCGTTTAGCTTTTATTTGCGCGAGTGTATCTTGAACGACAGAAAAATAATAGTTATTGTAATAATACGTTAACAACAGTAATGGCTTACTGGTCTCTTGATTATCGTGGTAATAACATTTTAATCAACCCCTTTGTATGGTTTAGGCAAGCAAAGTTCCATAAAGTATTTGAATAATGCATTTAAGCGATAGAAGCATAAATGAGGTCGGTGAGGTTATGCATCTCGGTTCATCCGACGCAAAAAATTAACAAAAAATACACTCTATACGAAGTTATATATTTCACTTTTGTGATCTATCTGTTTAGGTGTTTGTGTATGTGTGAATGAATTAGCTGTGAGTCTCTGTTCATTTCACTGCAGATACTTTTTTTATGAATAGTCACAAATTGTACGCCATACGATTTCCGAGGCGTAGTCACTCGAGCACCGAGTGTCGGATGAATGTAGCTGAACGTTTCGGGTTTCCTGGCGAGAAATTAAATCAGTGTGACACGCACGAATCACAATGGTCTTTGTATCGCGGTTTCGCTATTAAAAATAATCATGATAAGTAAAAAAATAAAATCCTAAAGACGAAGGACAAAAGGTATTCGATATCTCATCAACTTGTATGGTATGTGAATAGAGCAGGCACGCGGAATTTCTGAAACATGGTTGGAAAACGATCTCTACCTAAAGTCAGGAAGGCATTGGATAATGTGTGTTTCATTTTTAGACAATAAAATAAGTTGAATTTTAATTTTGAAATCTTTTACAAGTGATAACAATGAAGTCACACACACACACACACACACACACACACACACACACACACGCACACAAACACACCAAACACACACACGCACAAACACACCAAACACACAAACACACCTAACACACACACAGACACACACACACAAACACACACACACACACAAACACACACACAAACACACAAACACACACATAAAAAACACACCCAACACACACAGACACGCACAGACACACCCCCAACACACACACCCCCACCCAACACACACACACAACACACACACACAAACACACACACCCAACACACACACACAACACACACACACACCCAACACACACACACGCAACACACACAAACACACCCAGCACACACACACACACACACACACACACACACACACACACACACAAACACACCCAACACACACAGACACACACACCCAATACACACACAGACACACACACACACACAAACACACCCAACACACACACACACACACACACACACACACACACACACACACACAAACACACCCAACACACACAGACACACACACCCAATACACACACAGACACACACACACACACAAACACACACACACACACACACACACACACACACCTGCCATCAGCATGGCTGACTCTAGACTCCAGGAGTGCAACACTGTGCTTTCTTGGTCTCATGTTTTCCTCGAATCAATAGTTGAATCTACTACAAGGAAAGCTGTATCACTGTGAGTTGTCAGAATTTTTCTTCTCGTCAGAATCCATCTTGCACATTTACAAATCTACCATTCGTCCGTGCATTGAATACTGCTGTCATATCAGGTCCGTTGCTCTCCTGCTGTACATCTCTAGATTCTTGACCACATCCCAAGAAATATCTGTAATCTAATCGATCCTGACCCGGCATCTCCACTTCAGTTACTTTCTCACAGACGTGATGCGGGTTCCCTTTGTTTTTACTGCAAATATTTTTAAGGCAACTGCTCTGACGAGCTTTTATCCCTGGTGCCACGCCTGCATAAATTTAAGCGTGCTACTAGACTGGCATCTTGACCCCATCCGTTCGCTGTTAAAATAGTTAAATGTAACCGCAATTTCTATTCCAACAGTTTCTTCGTACTTCCCACTTGTGGAATTCACTTCCCTTTTCTTGCTTCCCTGATAATGACAATCTTCACAAATTTAAAAGCAACGTCAATTGCCATCTTCTGTCTTCTTAAATCTTTTTTATCCCTTCCTCAATCCTCCCTATACTCAGTCTTCTCTTTCACTTTCATTCCATGTAGCCCACAGCATACTAGTGGCATACCCACTTACTTAGGGTGAAAGAATTAAAAAATATTATTATTATTATTATTATTATTATTATAAATATTATTTTAGTAAATACCCATGTTTGAATAGACGTCCCGTTTTTATACAGTGTGAATTATGTCTACTAGCATGCACATTCGTGAAATTTAATAAAACACTATACTCTCTGATGGGTTAACAACCCCCGTCCGCTTTCGTACGAGAAACCACCAATGAGCCGGAATGTTTTAGATCGCTTGGACACAGAGATATATTTTATGTAAGTCCTGCGAATGCGCAGGTTACTCAACGTAATTCACAGTTTAAAAAACGGAGCATCTATTCAAACATTGGTGTTCACTAAATTAAGCTTTGAGTATATATATATATATATATATATATATATATATATATATATATATATATATATATATATATATATATATATATATATATATGTATATATATATATATATATATTCAATTTATTTTAGAATAAAAATTTCATTATAAATAGAAATCTAGAAGGAGAATGCTTATTCAGCCTTTTGGGGATTTTCTCCTAGTAATTCTTTTAGGCACGGTGTGGTAATGAATAGCGGCTCGGATTGAGGAATCGGAGAACCGAGTTCGAATTCCAGTCGAATCCAGTACATTCACTTACGTGCTAATAACTTTGGGGAAGATATGAATCCTCGCATTCTCCCCTCAGCTATGGCAACTTGTCTACCGCAGAAAGAAATGGCAAACTAATGAGGGAAAAATATGCCACGTCAATCATGTATCGAAATATTTATAATCGGTTAATCATGTATCACGCAAGGCACATCACTGACTGAAGTCTTCTGGTATCGGGTGGAAATTTCTGAAGGGGTCTGCTGAATTTTCGTATAATGTTCCGAGGAAGTTTTGTAAGAATTTTATTCAGAGATTTTTACTGTCCTTATATTTTCCTTTTACAGGGACTATGTGTGTGCTGAAACTTGTCCGTAGGGATTATTGCCTAAAGTGCTTTCAGCTAATTCTTTATCCATTTGTGATGTGGCGCGTATTATTTTCTCTGCATATATTTAGAATATATTTGTGATTCTATAATACACAGTGTTGCATCGGAGAATAACAAAAGCCATATTAACTGAGCGGTATATATATATATATATATATATATATATATATATATATATATATATATATATATATATATATATATATATATATATAAGGCCAATGCGAGACAGGCATACAGGATCGCAGCAGTTGCACTACTACCTCATCTACTTCTTGTCTCTGAGAGCGTCCCTGCAGGTATTTTCAAAGGAGGACAGCATGGTTGGTGGTGAGACGCCGGACATCCGGGTTCTCAGGTGCGGTGGACTATTGGCGGTGGCCAATGTAACAGGCACCAAAGGATTTTTTCAGTCAATCATTGAATTATTTCTTTGGGGGCCCTCTGCCGCCATAGCCAGTGGAGAGCTCGCCGTATAGCAACATTTTAGGCAGGCGATGATTCTCGATCCTGGAGACGTGTCCATCCTAACATAACTTGGACTTCAGTAGCAAGGCCTCGATGCTGGTCACCTTGGCCTTTTCAAGAACTTCTATATTGGTGACGAATTCACTCCAGTGGATATTAAGGATTATGCGGAGGCAACGCTGTTGGAACGGTTCGAGAAGACGTAGGTGGTGCCGGTAAGTGACCCACGACTCTAAGATGTGTAGGAGGATAGCCAGGACGATAGCGCTATACACATTGATCTTTGTGTCCTTCTTCAGGTGTCTGTTGTTCCACACAAGCTTGCATAATCTACCAAATGCAATACTCGCTCTTGTCAGTCTGTTGACTTCCTTCGCGATTCTAGCATCTGACGTGATGGTACATCCAAGGCAGGTAAACCGATGGACCGCCTGCAGATTAGTCACGTAAAAGATGGTGTAGGGAGAACGGTACTCATCCCGAGGTGCAGACTGAGGGATTACCTCTGTCTTCTTTAAACTGACAAGTCCAAAGTGTTGAACAGCCTATGTAAAGCAGTAAGGGGTACGCTGCGAACCTCCGTCTGTGTGGGCAACATCGGAAGGATTGTCAGCAAAGCAGATAAGTTGCTCTAGGGTCAATGTGTGGGCTTTTAATAAAAAGGTTGTCATCGAGATGTTAACTGATGTAGACTCTGTCCCCATTATCAAGATCATTCGTGGCTGAAGAAGTACAAGAAATTGTGGAGAGCTATGATCGCCAACATCCTGAAAGGAGACAGGACATAGAAGCATTAATGAAGTCTTAAAACTTGTAAGAGGACATTCGCCTTTGAAAATCTGTACGTCTGGCACGTAAGATTCATTTGCAGTAATTTTACTGTTCGTTAATGATATAACAGACGAAATATAGATAGTCCCATGTATGACAATAAACTACATCCGATATCAAAGAATCTGATCGTAAGATAAGAGGTTTTGAAGAGCCTGGAACTACCTCTTAATTGCTGTTGTCCCCAGGTTCACCCTGAACCGGGGTGGTAGCACCTGTTATGGTCCCAAATATGGGCAAATAGTTAACCCCCAAATTGTAGTCAAAACACTATGAGAAATACATTTTAATAGTAAAATTACCAGCAATACGTTTTTGGTAAAATAATTGATAATGTTTCCCATGAAATTACATTTCGGCATATAATGACCCTTAAGGAGTTCATATGTCGCTAAACAACCAAAAACATGATGTATAGAATAAGTTTGAGAAAAGCCTTATGCTGGGCAATGATACTCATGTTGAGTCGGTCAAAAAGTTATGATAGTGATTTACATTGAAAATGATAAGTTAAGGTAATTCTATGGTGCTATTCATTTCTGTCGTAAGTTATTAAAAAATATTGATTTTGGTCAAAGATCATAACAACGTTCCTCGCTGATGCTAGTCTATTTTTCAAAAGCTCGTCACTGGTGTCCAGCAGAATTCTTAGCCTAGTCAACCTTCCGATATCGGACTAAATCACCAAACTTCAGATCAATGACAGATAGGAAGAGAGCAGAGGAGAAATAGTGAGATAGACCTGCAAGAATTTCTTAAGGTGAACGTCATATATTTTTTTCAGAGAACATTATTTTCACGTGATTTTAAATGGGAAGTTATCGATCTTCTTCTTCTGCTTTCTTCTTTATTACAAAGTATCGACGATTTAATGAGAAACCATCCAATTACATTTAACAATTTTCGTCATTCGATCAACTTGCTGAACAAGAATCAATACGCATAAATGTTTAATTATTTTTTGGTTTATATTTTTGATGATTTAATTAGTGAAAGGGACATTCTGAATTGCTATTGATCATTATGATATCATTTTTCTCAAGGAAGGCTTATATTCAATTACATGTACATTCTAATTCTATTAAGTCGGATTTGCACAAATAAACATTGTATATTTTAACACCATGGCTTTGTATAAATGTATCTTAACAAACGACATTTCCCTTATCATAAACCAAACAGAGAAATCCGTATGAATCTCTTCTTTTTCTATACCCCACGTCTATCTTCAGGACGTCGGCGATCACGGCCCTCCATAATTTCCTAACCTTTATAGTTTTTAGTAAATTTGGATTTTTTTTCCTTATTTGTTATCTCACCTAAACCCTGTTCTATCATCAAGTTACGCAAGCTCATTTAGTAGGTTATGCGCTCTTTCTCCCTGTTTTTCTTGACTTCAATATGCCCTGTGAGTGTCGAATTTTCCAAGCCCTCTTTAATGAATTATAATCTTACGATTCATTACAAGCAGTTTGCGTAGAAAAACTGAAGAAAGAATGAAGGCGCTCTGAAATATGAAATCGGTTTAACTCGCTGACTATTCCACCAATATCAGTAAAACTCTATATTTCTGAGATTAGGTAGTGTAACTATATTATTTACATTGTTTAGACTGTTGTCCTCATTTATTGTCATATTCACAACGTTTCGGCCTTTGTACGCACCGGCCTTCTTCAATTGATATACCTTCGAATTTCGGACCGAAACATTTATTTCGTCCACTGGAGTAGATCTTTCTAGTTTCACGTGCCATGCCCTTTCTGGATATCTCAGTTTCAGTTAATTCCCTTTAGTAACTAAACTCTCCAAGTTTTTGTTAACCTCTGCCGCGTCCCCAAAGAGACTTGTTCTAGTGGATAAAAGTGTTGATTGAAGTAATACAGTGACTTGACTGAAAGAGTTATGACTTCAGTACTTAAGCACAGAAGTGACACATGAAATAGCAAAACTGTTTCACTTTAATTCTTTAAGCAGTTTCACTTATCTTTTTAATACATCTGACGAAAAGACATTTAGAGAAATCTATGATCAGGTGAATAAAGCAACGCGTATATTTTGTTGGTAAAAAAGACTTTGGATTATCATTCTCTTAAATGTATGTCACAAAATATGGAACGATGCTTGCATGGCGTAAAAGTTACTGGAATTGAAAAATGGAATCGGTCAGCTATGTTTTAATTACAGTCAAGGATTTTACTTTCGAATAAAATCACTATGAATTCAGCAGAGGACATTCATTGAAATATCAACAACTTCTCTGTCATCTGAACATATGGATATACTCTTTATCACAAAGGTGAGTGAATGACTGAATCACTTTCTCTCTTTGAAGTTTAGACATTTTCAAAAAAAGACATAAAATAGATTACAGGTGAAAAGTTGGAAGCCGGTCTCAGAAACAGCATTGAATGAACTTAACGGAAGTGTGAAAAAATTGAAAAAGAGTCTTAGAGTCATTGAAAAAAGAATGGCGTCAGTTATCAAATTTATACTTTGAGAAACTTTTGCAACGAGTGCCAAAAATGTGTGCTGCAGTAATCAAGGTTAATGGGGGATATTTTGACGACAGCAAAATTTAATCATAGAATTTATTTTGTTCCTTTTTTCATAATAAAATTTCTAATAAAATCAGGTCTCAATTTTTTTTTTAACTATGTTATTTTCTTTTATTTAAAGGGGAAAACAGCTACTTTCGGGGCCAATTAAAAAATTACCAGGAGTGTCCTCAAAGTTTTGAAATCTAGTGTATATTTTGATTATATTGGCATATCAACCATACTAGGGCATAATGTATCTCTTCCACTCTCTTAAACGTGTTATTATTTAAGTTTTGTTTATTTCTGTTTTCTGTATGTTACCGGTGATCATTGTTTTATCAGTTAGATCACGTTTATTTGTCATTTTAACGTAATGGCTACTCCTTTAATACTGACAAATAAAAATAGTTATTAGAAACGCTATGAAATCATTTATTATCTCCCGCCAAATATTAGTTAAATAGCAGGACATATTTGGTTGTTTGGATTTCAAAACCAGATTGGCGTTGAACAAAAATCTGTACTTTATAGAACCTACTTGATAGGAAAGCCAGAGAAACATTGTGTAGCGTAGTGAAGCTATAATTCTGCATGTGGCCCCCACATAAGAATCTACATGTTTAACCTAACAGACATTTTTCTTCTTGGGCGTTGACACAGGCTAGTACTCACGCGTGGATACGATCATACAGATACACAAACATTACATTACAATACATTATTCAATTCTTGAATCTGTTGACACAATGCGGTAAGAGTTGTAGGTGGGTAAACTGAATGAGTCAGACGTAGTCCCAGCATGTTTAATGATGGACAACTTTCTTGATCATCCTGCAGAATATGCTGAGTAATTCGGTTATCATTAAAGCGGGCATTCTTCAGATAGAACAGCATATCACCTTTTCCGGCAGAGGTTCTGGGCATAGATGCGGTTCTTTAATTTTCCTTTCCTAGAGACCGACATTTTTTTGAAAGTTGTCACTTATGGCACCTTTTTTATGATGTTTAGATTTGGACATGTGTCTTGTGGATTAATACAACCTGAAAGATGTTCGTTATTTCTAACTTGCACACACAAACGTTCATTAGTTACCGGAAATTGACCCTTTTCTGATTGGTAAATACGACAGATCGTCAGTCAGACACCAATATGGAGCTCTCGGGACAGACGATGTTGCAATCAAATTAGAGATATTTCCGTAGTCCTGATACAAGTAAACGATTCTCTCAGCTCCGTGTGTGCACTATTGTTGCCGCACTCATTCTGATTCTTAATGTGGGTTTCATTCTGAAATCTTTACGTTTACCGTTCGACAATCATATACTCAGTGTCCGTCCAGGTTATTTTCTAGTTTCAAGGATGTTCATTTTACGACTGTTGCTAACAATGGATTATCTACGTGCAACATCTGCGGTATTTCTCTAAAATGGCCGAACAGCATCTGGAATGTTCATAATCTGACACCTCTTAAACGGCATTTATTTAGCAACAAAAAAGAACGTGTGCTCCTTCGTGACATGAGGCGTGCTTGCACTCAGCTCTTTCATCACACAGCGCCTAACTGAAACATACTTCACCGTCTGAAGGTTGGGCTCACAAAGTGTACTGGTATAAATGTTACCGTGTTATAAAATGGCCGCAGGCATCTATGTAATGTACATTATATAACAAAATCAGCATCGTTGTTCAGGTCGCTTCAATTATATTTCCCAACTCTTTAGAAATAGATGTATCACTCTAGAGGATTCGAATTCGTGCCCAAGTCGTAATATTCGGTCGCTCTAATATCTTTTTAAGTAATGATTACATAATAAGCATCTTGAAACTCATCACCTATTTAAGTAAACATTCTTGCTTTATGCTAGCATTTCTGCTGGAATTTCTGGGATGAGGAATTATTAACGTGTACACTATTTACGTGCTGATTACTGTACTCATCTTTGTTTTGTAATCACAGAATTTCTCCCCTTGTACTCTCCCGCCTTCACCAGATGCATGTCGATCCCGATAATCTTGTTCGTAGTTACTTCGGAAGTTTGCTGGTCAAACTCCCTGCCTCCGAGCAGAGAAGATCTCCAGACGATGCTATTTCGAAGGGCATCGTCTCGGGAGACAGCTAAACAACCCCACTTGTTACGGTGTCAACGGGGAATTTCTGGCCGAGCCTATGGGCTCGTATACTACACAGTAAACTCGGCCTTGTAACAAATACCACCGCGTATGGCGGCTAGTGAATATCTTACCCTGAACGACTTACACCTAATGATAACCGGATGAAACTCGGTAGCATTATATGTATAATTCCTTAGGATTATAACTTAAATGACGAGAAGACTATATCTGGGCTATAATAGAATCGTGTAAGATAAACTTATTTATTATAACGTATATTACTGGAATGCATTATATGACAAAAAGGCAATTATACGACAAGATGAATTTATGGCATGAAGTATACGACAGAATGCTCAGAAAGCTATATGACAAGAAAAATAATGCATGTGACCAAAAAATTTACAGCATGCAATATTTTACGAGAAGATTATGCAGAGGACATTACAGTTAGGTTACATATCCCTTGTTTACTGATTAGGACTGGGTTTTCGGTTTCTTCTAACGTTTACCTCATTCTCCTTCACTCCCAGTAGCTTTATCACAGTGATTGAGGTGAATTGGATAAAATAAATATGACGTGGAAACAACATTGAAATGATTATACAGGATATCCATAATTGCCTCTTTACAGTTAAAAAAATATTAAAAATCAAATGAACAGACAAATACGTGAAAATTATTACAAAGGTGTAGATATCGATGTTTTTTTTTCAACTAATTTAATACACCTCTATATGAACACCATTATTTGCATGAAGCACGTCAAGAGGTTAATCAATTTCCTGTCATGTTCGGTGTAGCATAGCCTCATCAATGGTGGCAATGACATAAGTTATCTTTTATTTTAGATCAGTGATGTCCCTGTTCGATACACGATATCTTTAACATAACCCCATATAATGAAGTCCAGAGGAGTGAAATCTGGTGAACGAGGTGGCCAGAGAATTGGTCCATCCTTCCCAATCCAGCGGTCTGTTTGATTTAGGAACCTATTAACATGCAGTTCCTTATGTGGGTGCACCATCTTGCTGGAAAATGACGGTTGGTTGAAGTTCATTTAGTCGTGGTGCCCCATTAATTGCCTTTGTCATATAGTTTTTAAATTGTAAAGAGATTATATTGACACCCTGTATATTTCGTATAGGAGGAGATGATTATATGGATGTTTAGTAGGATGATATAGACGACGAGCAGAGTGACTCAATTTACAGTATGCTGAATAAATGCCAATATGCCGATTATTTAATGCATTTATCTGAAATATTTCGCACATACGGATCTTCAGCGACTACACCGGCTCCTCCAGTAAATTCCGTCGAGGAGAGCGGTGAGAAACCAAGCAAGATTGAAAACAAGACCTGTCAAAGAGCAGATGGACGGACGTCATTGTGTTCTTGTTAGGTCAACGGTCATCAATCACAATTGGATATAATGTGCTCCATAGTGATGTTTGCAGTCACTTCGATGATGACCCGAAATCACTGAGTGGAGATCTTTCCAAGACAGAAGGCGAATATGCAATGTGATAGGTCCTGATCTGGCATCTCGTCTACAGTCGCTTTCTCACAGACGTGATGTGGCTTACGAAAGTGGGTTCGGCAAATTTCGCAAGAGATGAATAAAATTGAGAGAATCGGGTGGAAAAAGGGAGCAACCTATATACGGAATGGATGGCAGGAGAAGGAAAAGAGGGTTGGTGAAAATATAGGAAATTGTTGGAGTTTTGGGTACCTTGGTGTACTAGTGAGCCAGCCAATATGAGCTGACTCATTTTATAGTTCACCAATAGAAGTGTTAACCAATCAGAAGGCTCAAAATATTCAACAGAAATTACTTAGCAGCAAAAAACAGGAAGTTATGGAGAGCTATGATAGCTCATGTCATCGAGAGACGCGACACATAGAAAAACATATATTAGCGGATGTGACGACATCAGAACAAATAAATTCGCATAAATTTATTGGAATTTAAATTCCAAACCAAAATCATTACTTAAGACAATATGTTTAATATTTCGGGGTAAGCCACTGTGCAAAGTGTCCCACAATATTCAACAGAACCGACTGTTTTCTTAATGAGAAAAAACTTGTATCACTTGATATCATTTGTGGTGCATATTTATCAGGCGTTCATATAGGCGAGTTAATTGTTAATAAAAATTGTTATTTTAATTATTTTGTTAATAAAAATATTATTTTATTTTCAGGTTATAAAAGTGCGTGTCGATATTCATACTCATTTAAAAATCTTATTGTGGAATTGTTTCTTTTTCATAAATATTAAATAACGCCTGATAATTATGCACCAACCCAATATTAATTGTCGTCGTTTCCTCATTGTATTCTTGCTCTTTGTCATAACAATTCCAGCAGTCTATTTTCCTTTCTATGAAATAAACCAAAAAATACGAGAAGATTCGAACTCGCATCCGATTGCATTTCATAGACAACTACGTAATCGTCATTCTGGAGAATGGTTCATTGTCTTATTAAGGACCAAAGATTTAATCGGCCAGAATTCTGTCAATCTATTTTGATAAAGTTTTAAATTTTGCCAAATTTAACGCAGTCATCATCAAATGATATTAATGAGCGTTTCACTCTTTTACAAATTTAAGTGACAATGTTAAGTATAGACGGTGATCTGGCTGATCCCCTCACCTTGATTTCAGTTTGTCGTTCGCTCAGAACTATTTTTATTACATGCATTCTCTAGGGTGGATGTTACTCGATCTATTTGTAGCCTGTACATGTCAGAGAAAAATAACGTTAGCGCTGGATGTGATAATTATATAAATATGTAATAATGAAGATATATCATTCCACAATCGCAAAGGACGTTATTGGCCATGCATGTTTGACGAGGTATGGAGTAATGGATAGTGGTTCACAATGAGGAATCGGAGAGCCGAGTTCGAATTCTAGTCGAATCCATTGTTAATACCCTTCATTGTTAATATCAATTCTCTTCTTCACTCCGCCCCCTGCCAGCTATTGGTAAATAGAAGAACTGAGCGCGTTCTGTGGCCTTGGATGGAAACTGGTCTACCGCAGAAGGAAATGGCAACCTACTGCAAGAAAAAATCTGCCTCGTCAGTCATGTATCGAAAGATAGATGATCGCGTGTATGGCACATAACTGATGTTTGAAGAGTAATTTTTCTGCTTTTTCCGTGAAAGAAAAACTCAATAAATATAGTAGCAGTTTTATTCCTTTTTCGTTTTTCAGTCTAACATCTGAAGAATCTTAGATCACTAAGAGAAAAACTTTACATCTTCGATCACTAAGATAAAACTTTGACAACGATGCGAAATCTCATCAAACTACTGAAATGAATGGGTCATTAAGGTCAACAGAAAAAATAATGCAACGCTAGGGAAAGTTAAATAGATTGAAATAGATCTACATTGATCTGAGAACGGACCAAGATAAATGATTAATTAACAAAAAATATGCTAAGATCATTTTTTTTTAAGCGTATCACCCTAAGCAAGGCTGGAGGCCACTATCACGCAAGGGGTTAAAGAAGGGTTGGAGGAAGAGCAGATAGGAATGGTAAAAGAGAGGATGTGGAGGAAGAGAAAGACAGTGGGTCGATCAAGGCAAGGGGGTTACAGAAGATTTGGAGCGAGAGCAGATAGGAATAAAAAAAGAAAGGATGAGAAGAAGGGAAGTGGATAGATCAAGGCAACTGGAGATGTCGATTGACGCTACACTTAAACCGTTGGAGATTGTATTTGTCAGGGAAACAGTAATAGGGAAGGGAGTTCCATAGGCGAGATGTGCGAGACATGAAGCTATTGGAGTAGAAGAGACGTCTACATCTAACAGTTTCCACGGTGTAGGGGTGCGGGCGGGATGCCAGCCTCGTGGGCCGATGTAGCAAAAGATATGTTGAATGGTAGACAATGAATTTCCTATTCATTGTCTACCATTCAACCTATTCACGCCATATGGAAAAAAAGCAAGACGAAAATAGATCAGATAGAACGTTTTACTGGTATGATATGACAGAGGTTATTTATTTACTGATATTATTTGTATGATATGACAGAGGTTATTTATTTACTGATATTATTTGTATGATATGACAGAGGTTATTTATTTACTGATATTATTTGTATGATATGACAGAGGTTATTTATTTACTGATATTATTTGTATGATATGACAGAGGTTATTTATTTACTGATATTTTGTTATGGCTTATTAACAGTGTCCATTGAAACTAAGTTCTCCGTTTAACGAGTACTAGTTGCTATATATTACACTACCCAGACACCCAAGTTTACAGTACCTGGTGTTCTTTAGCGGTCACCTATTAGCAGAGCAAACGTGACGTTGTTTAAATTCGGTTATCGTACTGGGACCGGTGTATCAATGTAATATGTCCTTTAGCCAACAGAGATAAGTATAGTCAAGTTCGTCATGTAAGGTGGGTATTATTTATTTTGATTTGATAAATTTATATTTCCCAGTAGTGTATATTGCACCAAAACTTACATTTTATAGTAAAAGATATAAGATTATCGAAAGAGCACAAAGTTGATATTTCTAATTAACGGACTTCCTTTGTTGGAATAGTCTGTAAAATCAAGGGTTCGCTGAAGATGATCGTTTACTGTAATTAATGGTTGGATGGAAGTGCGTTTATTAGAGAGCGGTTTGTTCACAACTCATATTTCTCCATACTCAAGTCTTACTATGCCAGCGGGGGACCGGTTTTTGTTTCCTAGGTGTTTTATAACACGTCTATTACTACAAATTATCCAGTTCAGTGAGTTCAATAAGGGGCCCTTGTTCGGCAGCAATAACAACGGATACGTCAGTACGGTTCAATACGTTTATTTCACCTCCCAAATATAACAACACAAATATAATAAAACAAAAGGGATTATAAATTGTACCCAGGAATGATTCATTATCCTCACTAATATTATTAATAACTATAATTTATTTTATGCAACATTAGCTATGTGGTGATTGGACAAGCTTAGAAACTAGTGAGTTCCTAACCTTCTCTAGAGAATTGAGAAAAAATTGAACTCTATAAGCCTCATGGAAAATTCTAACTTGGTTCGTCAATTCTCGCATGGACACTTGTCTAATCTCCATCGCACCTATTCGAAAGTAGATAATATTGTTCTTGTAAAATACTGGCTTAGAACGGATCAGTTATCGTGAATCCGACAGGGCTTTGCAGGATGATACGAAATAACTTCCACAATTAATCCATACTTTGTAAATAAGAAGCCAAAAGAATTTATTGAACACCTGGTATCCAGAGTAAATAAATCGAAACTAACAGGTAGAGACGGCTTTGAGGAAAATACATCTTACGATAGAGATATCGATGGGGGGAGATTAAATAAAGATAATATATAAAAATGTAGATAAGACAAAGAAATCTGGAAAAAGATTACAAAAGGTGTAAGTAATTTATCCTTCAAATAGAAAACGTAAAAACAGCCAAAACAAAAGCGAATGGTTAAAGCAGAAATGATTTTTTGGATGGAGTCATTTAGAGCATTCTGTTTACAGCGAAGGAATGTTTTCTTATCGGTATGTGCAAGAGGAAGTACAGAAAAGATTTTCAAAAGCGTTTGATCGCAGGAAAAAAAAAGGATCCTAACAGTCGGCACTATTGTGTGGTGCCAATTAACTGATAAATCTAGGAAGAGATAGCTCCTTCGGGGCACAGTGATGGAAACATCGACCTCAATCAATTAAGAGCAACTTCTCCATCGAAATCGTCTTCCCTTTATTCTTAACGTTTGAAAATAATTGTCCTTTTATTTGATTTTATTCTTTCATTTGAATTCTCTATGGTTTATGCACGAGATGCTATTCATGTGTTCGGGGAATGTGGCTATAAAAATTATTTAACCTACACTGGCATCTTGGATTTAATCAGTTTCTCACCATCGTAACGTGGCTTCCCTGTGTCTACTCTACAAATATTTTCATTTATTCGTTCTGATTAACTCCCCTTTTTGTATATCGTGATTTCATGAATTGCCAGTTTGTTCTCATAAGTTGAAATTGCTAGATATAACCGCAACATCTGTTTCAATAGTTTCCTCTCTCATGCACTTCTTGCCTGTGAAACTCTCTTTCAGTTTCGTACTTTCTTGCCCATTACGATCTTCAAAAATATAGATGCAATGTAAATCGTCGTCAGCCTTCTTCTTTGAATCCTGTTCATTTTATGGTCTTTTCTCCTCGGCATCTTTTTCTCAGTTTCTTCCCCCCCCACTAACTCTTTTTAATTCCTTGCTTAGAGTGAAATTATTAAAAAAAAAAAATTCCTACATTTTCAGATTGTCTGAAGGTTCACTAAAAGTTTTTCATACTGGCTGCCACAATGCACCAGACAGGGTACTGGCAAAAGTCAGTACTATTTACATTTCTCTTGTCTCGTCATTCATACTTCACGAATTTTATCGGAGCATCTAACTTCGCCCTCAGTTTATTTCTCAGAATCTGTACTCGGAAAGAAAAATTCACTTTCAACTTAAGTTCTATTTTCCCCAAATTTATAACATAAGAAATTGAAAAAAGAATTGATCTTACAAATAAAATATTTTCAAGTAATATGTAGAAACGGAGATATTTGTTCACATTTCCTGGAAGCTAAAAGGAAATAAAAAAGTAAGATAATTAAACTCATATATTGCAAGTAACATTGGGTTGACGAAATCTATGTATCACTGGTCATATTATTCGGTATACTTTCAAGAATTGGGTTGGTCCCACTTTTATCTTTAGAACTGCCTTAGTTATTCTTGAAACGGATGTTCTGCAAACAGTCTCGTGGAATTGGGGCCCATGTTGCTATAGCAACTCTTAATTTTTCTGTTATATTCCGTGCTAAGGGAATAAACACACAACACCAGGTGGATACGAGAAGAAAGGTTTATTGTACACAGCAAGTACAATATGAAATACGGTACAGTTATACACACAGGTCAATCTAGTAGTGAGTGCCACTAATTGGAAAGTCGGACGTGCTTACGTCATCTGACTCTCACCTCTTCGCCAGTTTTTCGTAGACGGTTGACTTTCTAGGTACGAGGGTCATTCAATAAATAAGATGAATTTTTCGGTATAAGGACTTCTAATACAGATAGAAGCTTACTCTTTTTTATTTTTTTTGTTTTACTTCTTTTTCACATGGATTTAATTTCTTGCAGATTAAAAATAGTATGGAAACAAAATTTCGCATAAATTAAATTGAGATATAACGTAACCTGCATAAAAATCGAAATAACTTTTTCACTCTATCATATTATCAGAAAATACAGGACATTGTAAAGAGGAAGATGCCATCAAGACTAAAAGAAAAAAATAATGAAACTACCTCTTTATACAATTTAATCCATTCGAAAGGAAGCGCGCATGTATTTAAAATAAGCATTCGACATCTTGAACCAACCCTAATGATCACCTTTACCTGGGAAAAAATTTTGAAATTAATAAAGCGGGTGATTTAATAAGCTAACGAGGGCGTCTTAAAATTTCTTTAAAAGATGAAATTCCTTTCGAATATGCACCTAATATTTGTTATAGGGGTTTTCTAAGCATAGCTTAGATGTAGCGCAAAGCCGAAAGAGCGCATCACGCAGTGAGGATCGAACTCACTACTCAGCCGTAATTGATCTACAAATACAAGCTTGCTAACAATTATGCCACGTCGAAGTGCGCCCCCTTCATCTGGGAGTAACTTAGTCTCCACGTTGTTTTAGTTAGCTTGCAAAAAACGGATTAATTCCGGATTGGCGACTGAACTCCCTTTAGATCTTACACAAACTACCTAATGGGATAAAAAATATCTGGTTACATTAAATCTCTCGAAGACCAAGCTAGTTACATTGCATCATCACTAATCTGACCCCGAACTAAAACCAATCTGGATGAACGGAGGCCCTCTCGGGGAAGCACTGTGCCTTGAAGGACTGTTGGGATTCAGACTCACGTCCGACCTTAAGTGGAACTCATACATACGATTCATTGTTAAGAATTGGAGGTAAACTCATCGGCTCAGTGTATCGCTCAAGTCAGATCAGGCCAAAAGCCGAATACCGTTGTCATATTTGGGGAGGGGCTGCCCAGACATCATTCTCCAGGGTTAACATAGTTCAAAAGCGTCTTCAAGCCTTTGTGAGTGAGGAACCTCTCTCCCAGAGGCGGCATGTGACAAGCCTCTGACTGCTCTACTGCTACTTCCACGAAAAGTGCTCGGACGAACTACATTTCCTGGCCCCGCCGAGACGAACCTTTACAGCATTAACATGTCATGCCACTTACACTTAGAAAACCACCCACATTGAATCCATATCCCATCGATGAGAAGTAATTTTCACTCGGGCTTCTTCCTGCGAACAAGTGACCTGCGGAACTGACTCTCAACAGAATATTTACCTGATCACTACAATCTTCATCTGTTCAAATATAGCGTTAATCGTTTTCTTCCACTCCTATACATACAAATGGCCTCCAAATGAAACCCTCTATTTTGAGTGAACCCTGGGTTTTGTAAATAGTTAACCTCGCTGTAAAAAAAAACAAAATGAATTTCCTTTTCCTACAGAAAAAACGATATCCGTTGCTCCGTTTTCTTACAGTTATCATAAGGACTGATATCTTGATGAGATTCAGGATAATTGCAACGTAATTTGAATGTACTTTCAACGTAATTACATTGTAATTTCAACGTCCTATAAACGTTTATTTTTCTAATTCTTTAAAACATCGGTCATTTTTTTATATTGGCAATTTATTTGAATTGCCAAATTTCAGTCATTTTCACAATTCGTTGTAACACTTGTTATTAACTAATCATTTATATGTCCTTTCCTTTTGAGACGCTCTATTTGTGTTATAGTTTTTATGTGGACTCTACTCAGTTAACGATATTTCAGCGATTTTTCTATTTATGTGTTACTAGAGCAATTTAGACTCCGATTACATTTATAACTAAGTTTATGTCTTGTAATTTCTGATTTATTTCGTTTGTCAACTGTGTTCTGTTTTGAATTATTTTTCTAATTTTCGGCTTCAACATCTTCTCAATTCCGGAATATGTGATGGCATAAGGAACTTCTCATATGGCTATCTTTCTGGCAAGCTGTGTAATGATGATGTTATATATATATATATATATATATATATATATATATATATATATATATATATATATATATATAAATGTAAAAGAACGAAGAGTAAGATTTCAGCGTTCAAATCATTAACTTAAAACAGGGCTTATATATATATATATATATATATATATATATATATATATATATATATATATATTATGCAGTGTTACATCAGAACATGAACATACCCGCTACAAAACTGTACATTTTGTTTCAACGCTAAAAAATTTTTACGTTTCATTAGGTGGGAAAACACGATGCTAAGTTTAATAGCATCGTGATTTCCAACCTGATGAAAGGTTAAAAAAAACTTTAACGTTCATAGAAAATGTACAGTTTTGTAGTAGGTATGTGAATATTCTAATGTAACACTGCATAACAAACACACACACACACACACACACACACACACATATATATATATATATATATATATATATATATATATATATGTATGTATGTGTGTGTGTGTGTAATATTACTTTTGTATGTATTAAAATAATATTCTCAATGATCTTGTTTATAAAATTGAGCACTATATGAAAATATCTTCTTCACTATTAAATATTAAATTCATATATATATATATATCACAACCCCAGGAAATTTCATGCCACTGCAGTAGAAAATTTTATAATTTCTATTTTGACTGTACATATCAATCGGTACAATCTTCTTCTCATCCATTAAAACCGTCTTCCAAACTCTGACTACTGAATGTCTAGACGTGATAGAAAAAAATATCGGTCAACAATGCCTGACGTGAACCACAATAACGAAACATTTCAGATCTCATCAGGCATATAACAAGGAGGAAGTGCGAGACGCACTCTATTTAAACTCTGTGTTCTGTTTTAAATTATTTTACTAATTATCGGCTTCAACCTCTTCTCAATTCTGCAATATGTGATGGCATAAGGAATTGCTCATATGGGTCTTATTCTTGCAAACTCTGTAATGATGACGTTATATATATATATATATATATATATATATAGGGTGTCACTCACAAGTTCTTACTCTCCAGGAGTGACCGGCTAGCCGAAGCCTTCTCTCACTCAGCGAAACTGAGATAGGAAGAAGGTGTCCATACAGGCGTTTCTTTGTTGGGTGTTTCTTCCAGATGATGTCCAATGCAGCTTGGAGCATCCTTGTGCATGTTCCGTCAGTTGATACTTATTTGTGTTTCGTCAGTGTCCATGTTGTTGAGCCGTAGAGCAAGACAGCTTCTTATAAAGAAATAAATATATGATATTAATATATATATATATGCATGATAAATTACTAGATGATATTTCGAAATGTAAAAGAAATGTGACTTTGGATTCTGAGAAAGAGTGATTTAAATATATAATATGAAAAAATCTCTATTTTATTTAATTGTTTTTATTCAGATTCGTTTCTCTCATTTTTGTAATACGCCTCGGGATTAAAAAAAATACATTCCTCGAAATCTCCAGCATTACCTTCGAATAAGGAAGTTGACATTTTTTTTTCGTACATATTTCTTTTTAGGAAGTTAACATTCACGTGCAAACTTTTATTTTCTGCTACCCCAATTGTCTGAACTTTTTCTCATAAATCGAATCTTGCAAGACACGCTAACATTTATCCAGCTATCAGTAATGGCATAGACTTTATAGACAGCCTGGAAAGGGATGGATGGGGGAATGCGTTCCCAAAACGTTTGCCATTCGACGACGCAAGCACAAAGCTGACGAAGAAATATGATAAACAATTTGAAATAATGTGCGCAAGCGCAGAGCAATAAATTGTGGTAAAATTTTCGCTACATTTCAAAACCTCTTCTATTTACTTTATATCGATCTAATTTCACTTCAGCTTCGCATTAAATCTTTTGTCCAGACCGCAGTGTATATTTCAGTCACACTATCTTGTTTCCCGATAGTCCGTTTCCTTTTAATAGCAAAGCGTTGCACTGTCTGCTCAATGGTTGAGTTAGTTGCGTATATGTCAGTAGTAAATAGTGATAGATATGGGAAGCTAAGAGGCCAGATATATAATATCTTACAAAGCAGATATATTTTTCAAAGATATTATACCAGAATAGGCTTGGCCTTCATTTCACACCAGACATCAAGGAAGCCCACTGCATCAGGCAGTACACTTGAAATCTGTCCAAGTCACTGAATGCAGAAGTAAACACTGTAGGGGGGATCTAAATTGTAACTACTCGTGAAAAAATATCTAATATGCATGCAACTGTAAAATAAGAAGATAATGAAGAAAAATATACATAGGAGTAACTGAAGGACCCTGGATACAGAGAAACTATGCACACAAAACATCCCTTACAAATAGTAAATACGTAAACAGCAAAACGCTTTCGAAATATATATGACGAATTGAAAACAAAACAAAATTACTCCAAAAATGTCAGGGAAAATAAGGCAAATAGCATCAGCCTACAACAATGGAGCCAAAACATGTAAACCTTGTCCCGGGGAGGAAACAATCATAATTACCTTACCAAACCAAGAGACATTACTGAATAAACGCTCAGAACTTGTCTCAAAATGCAGACAGGTAAACAGATTTGCAGTACGTTGCTTAGAAATCGAAAACGAAAACCGAATACATTGTAAAATATCACTATGATAAATGTAAATATAGACACTATATATAAATGCAAATATAGACACTATATATAAATGCAAATATATATATAAATGCAGTTAGACACTATATATAAATGCAAATATATATAAATGCAAATATAGACACAATATATAAATGCAAATATATATAAATGCAGTTAGACACTATATATAAATGCAAATATATATAAATGCAAATATAGACACAATATATAAATGCAAATATATATAAATGCAAATATATATAAATGCAGTTAGACACTATATATAAATGCAAATATATATAAATGCAAATATAGACACAATATATAAATGCAAATATATATAAATGCAGTTAGACACTATATATAAATGCAAATATATATAAATGCAAATATAGACACAATATATAAATGCAAATATATATAAATGCAGTTAGACACTATATATAAATGCAAATATATATAAATGCAAATATAGACACAATATATAAATGCAAATATATATAAATGCAGTTAGACACTATATATAAATGCAAATATATATAAATGCAAATATAGACAGTATATATAAAGGCAAATATACATAAATGCAAATATAGACAATATATAAATGCAAATATAGACAATATATATAAATGCAAATATAGACACTATATATAAATACAAATATAGACACTATATATAAATGCAAATATAGACATTATATAAATGCAAATATAGACACTATATATAAATGCAAATATATATAAATGCAAATATAGACAATATATATAAATGTAAATATATATAAATGCAAACATAGACAATATATATAAATGCAAATATAGACAGTATATATAAATTCAAATATAGACACTATATATAAATGCAAATATAGACAGTATATATAAATGCAAATATAGACACTATATATAAATGCAAATATATATAAATGCAAATATAGACAGTATATATAAAGGCAAATATACATAAATGCAAATATAGACAATATATAAATGCAAATATAGACAATATATATAAATGCAAATATAGACACTATATATAAATACAAATATAGACACTATATATAAATGCAAATATAGACATTATATAAATGCAAATATAGACACTATATATAAATGCAAATATATATAAATGCAAATATAGACAATATATATAAATGTAAATATATATAAATGCAAACATAGACAATATATATAAATGCAAATATAGACAGTATATATAAATTCAAATATAGACACTATATATAAGTGCAAATATAGACAGTATATATAAATGCAAATATAGACACTATATATAAATGCAAATATATATAAATGCAAATATAGACAGTATATATAAATGCAAATATAGACACTATATATAAATGCAAATATATATAGATGCAAATATAGACACTATATATAAATGCAAATATAGACACTGTATATAACGCAGAAAATGCAACAGACTTTCAACTAAACAAATAATATAACTAATCTCCGAGAAAAATAAACAAAAACATAAATAAATTAACAAGTTAAGTAAAAGCTTAACAAACTAATAATTCACACATAAATGCAAATAAATGCAATAATAATAATCAGCCACAAATATGTACGTAATTAAAAACATATAACGAGTGAAATAGTAACAAATAACACAATAAAATCGCTACAAATAACAGTATTTGGATCCACAATTATTCCTACTCATTAGCTTCTAGAATAATTTGGTAAATATAACCGTTACTGCCCACCCAATAACCGTTAATATAATATACATTATTACCCATAATGCACTAGTGACCACCATATAAAAATAGTCGAGCTAAAACCAAATACAAGCATGTATCATACTACACCACTTGGTATTGATCTTGGTGTTCATTTTTATTTTTACATAATCTATCTCTGATATTGAGCACTCTACCCCTAAATATAACATTCCTTAAAACTATTTTATCATATATATATATATATATATATATATATATATATATATATTTATATATATATAAATTCATATATATATATATATATATATATATATATATATATATATATATATATATATATATATATATTAAATAGAAACAGACCACTTTAAGGTTCCATATAATAAATTATTTCACCACAGCCCTTTTAAAGGACAGCGGATCATCAGATTTTATTTCTAAATGTTGAAACGAAAAATGAAAAGAAATTTACACATTTATGACGGGCAGTAATAAGTATATGTAAATTAACGGAATATATATATATATATATATATATATATATATATATATATATATATATATATATATGAGAAGATGAAGAAATATAGTTTTAAGGTGTGCTATATTTATGGGATAAAGTGCTCAATATCGGAGATAGAGCGTATGTAAATATAAACATAAAAGTGAATATTGAAGTGAACACTCAGAGACGACAGGTTTTTTCAAGCTGGACACAATCGTCAGGCGTTCTGACGATTGCAGCCAGCACGAAACAACCTGTCGTCTCTGAGTGTTGACTTCAATGTTCACTTACATATATATATATATATATATATATATATATATATATATATATATATATATATATATATATAAACCTTGGTAGGTAGTGCCTGGCTCTTTAGAATTCTGTTATTCCTTTACTCTACTTAGCGTATTGAGAACTCTACGTTTTATCTTAGGTATTCGTTTGTTTTTTCTTTTCCTTTTGAATTCGAAATTAAAGACACTGGATGATTTCTTTCGCCCTGTTTGGATGTTACTAGTTCTTTATATTTTTTTGTTGTCCTATTTTTTCTTCGGATATCAATTTGTTTTGATCTCCTTGCAAATCCGATTTTTTTATCAACCGAGTATAATTATTAGTATAATATATATATATATATATATATATATATATATATATATATATATGTGTGTGTGTGTGTGTGTCTGTGTGTGTATGTGTGTGTGTGTGTGTGTGTCTGTGTGTGTCTGTGTGTGTGTGAGCGTGTGTGTGTTTATATAAGTATGTAAGGGACTCATTTATAGTGTCAAAAAAATCTGATGACTCGCATGCAGGAACGCCCAAATTGTGTAGAATGCTGATGTCAAAGGGGAAGTAGCCTTAATTAATTTTGGCTGTATTTTGCAAGCGCAGACGCCAAATATTCTGAGAAGTGATGCCAGAAATGTTTGTGTGTTTTATTCCTATTTCTCACTGCTGAATGACATCTGAGAATCGAGACAAATGAACAACTAATTAAAACGAATAATTAAAACTTCATTTCCTTGTATTAATTAAATCTTGCCATGTTATCTGGTGCCTGATCGCCCTGCTCGCTCTTTTTTCCACTGTCGAGGAGACATCTTGTAATCGTACCTTTGACAAGTCCAAGGAAATTATTTAATCGAGCTTTCGGTGTTTTTATCTACATGAAAGTTATCACTTATCAAAAACTAAATCCAGTAATTAAAGATGCTGAGGTCGTTCTTTCTCACGTACAAGATCTGGAGCAAAATAGATCGTTCATGCAAGAGACAAATCTCGTCGTGAGGGCAAGGTAAAATTGATGGCAGAAAGAAAAGATTATCTGTCTATATCTCCGAGATGAGGTATTATGATTATTTACACCGGACTGTTATCTTAATCTTCATCGCTATATTCATAACGTTTCAGCCGTTGTAGGCACCGGCCTTATTCAGGTGACTGGAATTTCGAACCGTATCCCGTATTTCGTCCACTCAACTCTCCCCAAGGACACATGGCCCAGTGGATAAAGATTTGGTGTAGCGACTTCACCCAAAGAGTTGTGATTTCAATACCAAGCTACAGCAGTGGTGAACCCAAAAACCTGGAGAGCTAAGTTAAAGAAAAATAACTGAGACACCCGGAAGAGGCATGGCAAGTGGAACTAGAACAATATACTCGGTGGACGAAATAAAGAGTTCGGTTCGAAATTCCAATCACCTGCAGAAGGCTGGAGTGTACAACGGCCGAAACGTTGTGAATATGGCAATGGAGATGAGGATAACCGTAGAAGAAAATATTATGCTATTTATTTGTGTAGCTCAGCTAAAAGAGCCAGTGAGACAGATGCGCTTTCCAACGGCAGGTACGGCAACTACCTAAGTATTTAATCCACGCCTCTTCCTACGGTTCTTCACAGTATAAGAAGAGCAGCTCCTACTCAGTCAATCGAATAATATACAATATAAGATATATTCTGCTTTCAGCGGTTTCACAGTGTTTTTTCCCTCTACTGACATTTTTTCTTACTTGTTCCTGTTCTCCTCTTAGATGCCTTCTAAAGACTCCATGCTATTCGATAAACTAAAAAGCGGCAACAGAAGGCATGTCTTCATTGTCTGCTATCACAAATGACCCTGAGGCTATTTCATACTCGTCACATAAATCAAGGCTCTTTGCAATAAAATGTGCCTTTAATTCCACGTTTGGTGATAATGGCCACTCCTTCCTCACTTCACTCCTCTCAGGGAATCCAAACATTGTAATATCTCTATCACGGCACAGAAAGTGTCCTGGCTCGTAAAAAATGATCTCTTAGAAAGCTATCCGTTCGCATAAAAGAACATTAGCCAAAAGTTATCGCTTATCTAGGCAAAATTGTTTAACCTCTGCCTGAAGGATAAATTCTTTTCAAGTCGATCGTAGTAGTCAGCTGCATTCTCTGTTTCCAGGAATGCAGATAAACGCTCATTTCCGTCGCAATATCGACCCATCAGCCTCGTAAATGTAATCTGAAAACTCTTTGAAGCTATCGTACAAGAAGAAGGCTGTTTATCACACAGCAGAGACAATCTCCTCAGAGACAAACACAATAGACTCTGCCGATGTCCTAACCGTCATTACACACGGATTCGATGAAACAAGACAATAAACATATTAGGAGGACGATCATTTTAGATGTATCGAAGTCTTCTGAGAAGGTATAGCCTAGGTGGTTATTACCTAATCGCAATAGTTATGAAATCTGACAAAGAATGCACTAGGAACTTTAGTGAATATATTTTCACAGGATACAACAGTGTGTGGGTGCATCTCCAAAAATCTAGATGATAGAGCCTGGTAGCAGTTGTCTCCTTTTAACTAGCTCTAGCAACTCAATGTAAGATTTACTGGTTTGTAATATTCAATACCTACAAAACTAAACTAGTAACATTTTATCATCATCAAGAGGAGGCTGAACTTTTGCCGATGAAGAATAACGGCTGTATCCTTCAACACCTGGTGAGACTCGGACCTCAAGTAAAACCATCGCAAAAGATACTGGATAAATGGTCAGTTACTTGTACCACTCCAGTAATTATCTGACAACTACTTTTAAGATGCCGATAAACTACATCCGGCAGCAAGTTCTCTGATCGCGAAGTTTTGAGGAGCCTGGAACAAACCTCTTAATTGTTGTTGTTCCTACGCCCACCGTAACACGAGGTGGTAGTACCTGTTAGGGTTCTAGCTATGGACAAATAATGAACCCCCAAACTGGGGTCAAAACACGATGAAGGTATAAAAATACATTTTTATAGTAAAAAATACCAACAATAGATATTAGATAGTGACAAAATACAATTACCAAAGCTTCAAAGAAAATTATTGACATTAAGGTAGCGAAGGAGGGCGAGAAGAAGGGACTAAGCATAAAATACAATGGTCATCAGCAAAAAGATGAGCCCGAAATGCATTTTACAGCTCAGGAACACTAACATCAAGCAGATTCGGAAACGTAGACATCTGCGAAGTGTTTTGACAGAAGACGGAAAGTGTGACGCTGAGCTCCGAAAATGTATTGGGATGGCCAAAGACGCATTCCAAAAGTTGGGCAGATTATTACGAGACAGGAGGATTTCGTTAATTACAAAGAAAAGAGTACTGAACCTCTACGTGATATTTGTCTTACTTTACGGCTGCGAATGTGGGACGATTTCCGTAAAGATGAAGAAGAGACTCGAGGCAACGGAGGTATGGTTCTACAGAAGGATGCTAAAGATACCGTAGACTGAACATGTTAGCATCGATGAGATATATTGAAAAGGATAAAAACAAATTCCTGAGGGCATACATCACATAAAAGAAAATGGTGTTGATATACCGTTAAACAGATAAACAGACTTCTATTGTTTATATTTACAAGAGCCAGATGAGGTCAAAAATGAAATACTGCTGTCATATCTAGGTTAGAGCTCCCCATTCATCAACTTTCAGTCTTGATTTGTGGGCAGTTGACTGCTTCTCAATCTACGACACCTTTCTCTCAGATGAAGTATTGAAATCCTCTCGCTACGCTTTTGCTATTTCCATGGCAAATTTTCTCATAAGCAACGTTCCTGTTCAACCAGTTCATACCTTCACAACTAGAACATGCCATGCAACGTACATTTGAACAATCGCCTAAGTCCTGAGGGGACACGTCACATAAAAGAAAAAGGTGTTGATATACCTTCACAACTAGAACATGCCATGCAACGTACATTTGGACAATCCATAATCATTAAATTTGTATCCATTTAATAAGAAAGAAGCTCCACTCAGGCATCTTCTTTCTGAGAACTGTTATATTGTGGGACATATTCCCGAGAAGATGCTTCCCCGACTACTGAAATAGTAATGCCTTAAAATCTGGGATTAACTGCTAGTCCAAAGAAAAAGTAAAAAAAAAAGAAAAAAAGGTATTCGAAATTTGTCGATCCGATTAACTTACTGATATATTATCTTAAGATACTCTTAAATGATTTATTTGCTCTTCTATATATTTTCAAAGAATGGACTTCTTCTGAAGAATGATACAATTTCCTGTCAGCGAATCAGAACTGTTCATCTTTAATACTGCAGTTGAATTTACAGTGATTGTCTTGATTTATTCTTTTATTATATTAGACGAAATTTGATATATTCCACTGTTTTCCTACAAACACAGTGTTTGAGAGGAGAAAGTTACGAGAGGAGAGAAATACTCATTTTTACGTCCGCCATTATTATTTGTCCTGCAGATAATAATTGAAAGCCTGATGTGAGTCAGGGTAAACAAAGATGGAAAAGGTAAATGAAATGGAAACCATTGACAGTAATTTGATAAAACAATTAAACCTTACATTTGTCGACTAAAATAGGAAAGAAAAATCATGGATATTAAATCACTAAACATATTCAACAAATGATGTTTACAGAATTGTTTCTTTATCGGCACACGTACAGGAAAGAAAAGTACTTCACTGTTTGAAGTTATCGAATGATCATACACACTCTCCCGTTGATGTTTCTAAACAGATAATGCACTTACAAGCTACGTGAAGTGTTGCGCACGTGATCGGAACAAAAGCGAGCGAAGCTTTCAAAAGCATCCGCCTCCTGTATTTTGATCCAGGGGCGGTAATATTACACGAATCAACGCCGATGTCGACACACGTCTCTTGCCAAGAAACGGGAACTTTGTACAAGAAACAGAATATAAATATATTTATAGAGGATAAAGGATAACAATGATTGGTGTCTTGACGGATCAACTAATGCCATTTACTAAGCTCAGCTAAGTTTGGCAAAAGGCCACAAACATGCTGTACTCAGGTTCGAAATCACTACTCAGTAGTAAGTTTCAACTTCAAAAAGATAGCTCGACATTAATGACACTCTGAAGCACCCACATATTTTGTTGATGTCGAGATGTTTGTTTCTTACTGATATATAAGTAGTGGTTGGTTTTACAGGTTATGTAATATATTATTTTTGTGTTATTGGTAAGGATTTGTTGGATTTATTATATTCTTTTCTTGTGTTCGATGGTGATATTGTGATCGACGATCGTCGGCGCGCCGTGGTTTTGTAACCAATGTGTATGTTGTTTGAATTATTATTAAAGAAACATTGTGCAAGTGGACAAGCGAATTCAGACAACCAACATTAATAAAATGTCATCAAATTTAAGTAAAATTATAGCAAATATGTATCAGTAACAGGAATAGATAGGGACTGTCACGTGTAGGCGCAAAGAAGCGGTATCTGAAAATGATGAAACCGACATGGCGAAAAACCACAGCGACAACAAAAAAAATCTGATAATAGCTAAGAAAAGGGGAAAGTATTCGGTTATTAATCAAGTTATATTTAAATATGTGGCGGAAAGCAGGAAAATGGTTCGAAATAGAGAAAAAGAAATAAAATAAACCTTAACAAAGAAGTTTCGTTGTCCTTTAACCAAACTTACATAAATGAAAATCTGTTACCAGGATACACTCTTTTTCTCTATCTTAGTCCCTTCACAATCTATCTATCTATCTATCTATCTCTCTCTCTCTCTATATATATATATCTATCTATATATATATATATATATATATATGTATATATATATATATATATATACATGTTCTATATAAATCTATACATGATGTGTCTATCTATCTATATCTACACATGATCTATCTATCACTCTGTATGGTATATCTCTCAATCTATATCTCTACATGATCTATCTATCTATCTCTCTCTCTCTCTCTCTCTCTATATATATATATATATATATATATATATATATATACATGTCCTATATATATCTATACAAGATCTGTCTATCTATCTATATCTATACATGATCTATCTATCACTCTGTATGGTATATCTCTCAATCTATATCTCTACATGATCTATCTATCTATCTATCTATCTATCTCTCTCTCTCTCTCTCTCTCTCTCTCTATATATATATATATATATATATATATATATATATATATATATATATACATGTTCTATATATATCTATACATGATCTGTCTATCTATCTATATCTATACATGATCTATCTATCACTCTGTATGGTATATCTCTCAATCTATATCTCTACATGATCTATCTATCTATCTATCTATCTATCTATCTATCTATCTATCTCTCTCTCTATGTTTGTTCTTTATCAATCTGTCTCTTCAGGCTCTATCTATCTATATGTGTGTTTGTTTAAGATTGCTTATATGTATCGTGGAAGAGTGCGCAAATTTCTGTAACAAGTCAACCTAATTCACAACTCCCAACCTGGAGAATCAGGTTTTGAATTCAGTGTTGTCCTTATCCTAGGCTACAGAACCCGGTCTGTCCTGCAATTTACCCATAGCAGCGAGGAGCAAAAGAGGATCCATACCTTTCCCAAGGATATTAGCACATAAGTGAATGTAATGGATTCGACTCGGCTCTCCAATTCCTCAACCCGACTCACTATCCATTATTCCGCCGTGCCTTCTCATTAGTTAAAATTTGTTTATTCAAAAGGCTATTTACTAAGTTGTCTTAGTTTGGCACGTTACTAGTCGCCAACTGAGAATCGTCGGTAACCCAATGAGAATCCTAATCTCAACACGAGGGAATTGTCTCTTAGAGTTTCCAAAGCCTCCTGTTTCATACAACAATCTGTACGATACCGATTTGATATTGCTATAAAAAGCTGAGAGAATGCGAGTTTTAATGAACTCGGAATGTACCCAGTGCCCCAACTGAGATGAGATATGACACAAGGCCGAGTTTTCTGCGGGGAACCCGATCATGTCCACTCGGGCCAAATGTCAAAATTTACCCAGTCCTCCAACTGAGATGAGAGTGGACACAAGGCCGAGTTTTTATTGGGGAACCCGATCATGTCCACTCGGGCCAAAGGTCAAAATTTACCCAGTCCTCCAACTGAGATGAGATGTGACATAAGGTCGAGTTTTCTGTGGGGAAGCCGATCGTGTCCATTTGGGCCAATGATTAAAATTTACCCAGCCCGCGCAACCGCAGGATCGGGTATATATTGTCTATTCTTCTTAGTTGTGTTTCCGACTGAGTCTGCCTCTGAGAGTGAGCTTGAGAATCACAAGCCAGGCAGCGGACCGCCTCACTGCAATGGGTTTTTTTTGTGGTTGTTGCTGTGTTTTTGTGTAGGTTGTACTAGAGATTATTAAATTCTTATGAAATGAAACCTAATAGAGTTTAAACGTACAAATTGGATCATTGTTCGTGAGCTATTCAGGTGTAAACAGCTTATCAAAAGAATATCTTATTTCTAAACAGAATAACGAAAATCGAAAAAAAAAAATCCTGCTCAAGCAGAAATTTTCCAATCCGCCAATTTCTACATGTGAAATTTATTTTTTTTATTTTTTTTTGTCTATATCATCACTTCAAACAAAATTATCGTTTCCCCACATCCTCTGATGTAGATTTTACTTTATGTGACTAAGGGAGCATTATTTTTTAATTTATTATTTTTTTCCATAAAGAATTCATTTTTAAAAATATTATTTTGAACAGAAACTATATTGAGAAAAAAAAATCTCTTCAGCGTGTTTTCTGAAACAAATTAAACGAGGATCCATTTAAATACAATTTTAATAAAAGCCACACTGCGAAATCCACCCACACTCCATCCACCGTACTGCACCTGCTTGTACGCATGTTCTTTATTTTTTGTTTACCATAATCGAGCTGAAAACAAGGCCGTTCATAGAATATAGTATATTCCTATTGAACTGAGAAAGATGTGAACGATTTTGTTATAGTTTTCTTTGAAGTTTTCTTTTATCTCTGGCTGTTATCGCTCACTGTCGATATAACAAGCCTCGTATTTTTATTACAAATGGCTAACGTTCTACTACTGCTAAGAGAAAGTGCAATTTACCGCTCAGGGAAATGTAGAAAAAAAGAAAAAGAAAAAAAGATATAAAACATTTCCTGTGTTTCATCCTGAGGAATTTCTTTGAATCATACCAAACCTATTCCCAAACAGAGTGCAAGGAAAACGAGAAATCACAAGTCGAGTTGGTGAGACGGATGCGTGAAAAATCGGACCACAATTAGCTTATAAATTAACCAGTGTCTCGGGAAGGTACAAAAAACGTATTAATCGAAAGACAGAAAGGTGAGTTATAAAATATTGTAAATCAAGCTAGAACAGAGACAAAAATAAGAATGGCGGTGTTACAATATAAAGAAACGTCCAGAGTCGGAATGTAAGCATATTAATTTTATTTTCAGTCGGGTGATATCTGGAGGTTTAATGATTTGTTAGGATTTTTCCCGTTTTCGTTCCAAGGTTTCAACCGATTTAACCCAACATTTTTCAAAGACCCAATTTTAAAAATATTCGAAATGCATGGGTTTAGCATAAGATTAGAGGTGAATGCGAAATCAAATTGACTTTAACAAAAACGAGTCCGAAATCGCATGGGATAGATTTCATGCTTTGTTCTTTTGATATTAGGAAAAGCAACTTACATTAACAGCAAACAGACAAGCCAAATGCGAGGGATTATGTAAATGACTATTCACAATATTTTCATGCGGCGGACTATTGTCCTCATCTTTGTTGTTATTATTATTACCACAGCGTTCCGACCGTTGTTTTCTCCGGCTTTCATCAGGTCTGTATCGTTCAGGTTAACAGTGAATTTCCAACTGAACGACGGTAAACTATTCATTGGGCATGTCGAGGAAAAAATCGTTTAGTTCTCCTTTTTATTTTGGTATTGCTCAGTTATTGCTCGCCCTGTTTCCACGGAATCCAAGTACAAACTACCCGAATTACGGATTGAACTCCTAATGACTGTCTCGCGGAATTCACAAACTAATGTTTTAATGCACTTGCCTATTGTCTCATTTTAGATTGTATAAATCCAAAATAGCGTTAATATAGATAATCTCGAAAGTTATGACCAAAAATGCGTTACAGACGATTGTAAAAATATCGTTGCAATGTGAGGTAGGCCAGAAAATGTATCAGTCAAGAAATTAGTGAAGAATTCATTTCAGCGTTTCAACCACAGCCGAAATTCAGATAATGCATCGGTCTAAACGTAGTGTTCGAAGCAACAGATGAAGATAACCCGAATTTTTTTTTTTGCAATAAATCAATATTTAACATGTTGTTCTTCATGATCTATCTATATTCCCACAATTCTCTCTATCTAACACTTCATGATTATCTATCTATCTAGCCATATATATATATATATATATATATATATATATATATATATATATATATATATGTGCATGTTCTATTTCTATCTATACATGATCTGTCTCTCTACCACTCTATATGGTATATCTATATTTCTACATGATCTACCTATCTATCTATCTATCTATCTATGTCTCTTCATGATCTATCTATCTATATGTGCATGTTTGTTTAAGATTGCTTATATGTGTCGTGGAAGCGTGTCCAATACGATATTACTATAGCGCGTAACTATATAAACAATGTGGACATATAAATGTACACTGCATAATGACTGGGAGTTTCATCACTGAAGCGAGAATCGCTTAAGTCATGAAATTACTTGTCCCCGTGTAATGATGATTTGTTGTTGTTGTTGTTGTTCTCGTTATTTTTGTTGTTGTTGTTGTTGTTGTTGTTGTTGTTGTTGTTCTTCTTCTTCTTCTTCTTCTTCTTCTTCTTCTTCTTCTTCTTCTTCTTCTTCTTCTTCTATATGCTGTGTCTGTTCAGGACGTTCGCGATCATTTCTCTCCCCAATTTTCCAATTTCTTTGCAACTCTTAGTAAATTTTGTCTGTTCGTCATCTCTCCTAATCCCTGTTCTGCCATCCATTTACACAAGATCTCTAGGTAAGTTATGTGATGTTTTTCTTTCTCCCTCTTGTCTTCAATATATCCTGTGAGTGTCAAAGTTACCAAGCCATTCCGGTATTCCAGATATGCGATAAGTCAGAACGTAGTAATCGAAACATGACCATTAAGGTCAGGAGTCAAAACACTTCATTAATGAAAGAAAATAATGCATCTCTTTATTTAATATAATCATCAGGGTCAGATTAGCTCTTGTTTATAGCATTGTTATCGATGTAACAGTCGTGCAAACATGTTAGGAATTGAATATCCATGGAAAGATGTTAATATTTCAACTCGGTAATTCAACTTTGTATTTCACACTCGGCGAAAACGTATCCCTCGAAACGGGACTCATTATAGATTAAGTTTTACGGCCATATCGCGTTGAAACATCGGATCCCGTATGATTACCGGAGTTAAGAAACGTCAAGCCTGGATATGCGTGAGGTGTAATGGATAATGGCTCGGAATTTTAAATTGGAGATTCGAGTTCCACTTCCACTAAGATTCGTTATATTCATTTACGTGCAAATACACCTGGTTATGAATTCACGTCTTCTTATTCAAGCTATGTATTAATTAGTAATACTTGTATCACTAAATCATTATTTGCTAAAATGTTTTCTGACTTTAAATAACCTGCAAACAGTTCTGCAGTCATGAATTGTACAGATAAGTAGCATCATCTATTTTGTTTCGATTAGTGCGATAATCTTTTGAGTGTTATCTTACTTTTTAATATTTTTTTAAGCATTTCACCCCAAGCAAGGTGGGAGTGCCACTATCACGCAAGGGGGTACAGATAGTGAGAGCAAGAGTAAAGAGGAGTGATAGAGAAAAGATGAAGACAGGGAATAAGATCAAGGCATCTGAAGATGACGATTGACATTGGATTTGAATAGTTGGAGATTTTAGATATCAGGAAAGCAAGTAACATGAAGGGAGTTCCACAGACGAGAAGTGCGAGACATGAACCTATTGGATTAGAAGAGACGCCTACATTTAACAATTTCAACAGTGAAAGGGTTGGACTAAGATGTCGACCTAGTGGCACGCTTAAATTCAACCAGCGAAAATAGCTCATCGGAGCAGTTACCGTGAAAGTAGAAAAGGCATAGGGAAGCGAGAGCACATCTGCGAGAGCACATCTGCGAGAAAGTGACTGTAGACGAGATGACAGATCTTTAGAGAATGATGTATGACATCAAACGCTTTTGATACGAGGATTGAGAGAAAGGTTCAAAAAACCCTACCAAGAATGGATGTAATCGCATGCTGACATTTTGTCATTTAGTTAGGATTTTGATAAGGTCTTTTGGCCAAGACTTTTTGAGCGTCCTCTTCAGAAATTAAAATAAGACGAAGAGAAATAGCTGTATATATTGGTATAGTAAATTACATAATGGAATCATGGTATATGAAACTAAGATCTTCAGATGATGAAAAGGATCAAGGTGTATTGCAATGTGAACACTGTGATAGAAGCCACAGTAATAAGGGTACTATTTTGACACAGTACCATTATTACAGTGTTTACGTTAAATAGACCGTGATTGAGAAATTGGAGAGCCGAGTTCGAATTCCAGTGGAATCCATTGCATTCACTTACGCGCTAATACCCTTGGGAAAGGTATGAATCCTCTTTTCACCCCAGATATGTGTAAATAGCAGGACTGACCGGATTCTATAGCCTTGGATGACATCTGGTCTACCGCAGAAAGAAATGGCAACAAAGATCTGCCACGTCAGTCATGTATTTAAAAATACATGACTGACGTGGCATGATCACCTAAGCGTGTATCACGCATGACATATACCTGAGTGATTCTGACACATCATTCATAATATAACAAAGTTGAATCGCAGGAGGTTACAGGTCAAAGAACGCTAGAAATCGCTCCAGCAGAAATATGGCTGAAACAAAAATGTGTAGATATTCAGCCGAATGATTTTAGACAATATTGTTTTTTATTTTTACTATCATTCGTCAACAAATAAGAAAAAGAAAAAGCAAACGTCCATACGTTTTTTTCTTTTTTTTCTTTACAGAATACCATGAGTTCAGTTATATAACAATTTCTGATTTTCTATCTTGCTTAGTTTCAACTTTTTTTCATTTCTCTGTGCGTGACTGTGTGCGTGTGTCTTCCTTGTCCTTTCTCCAGTTCTGTTTCCTTAAGCATTCGGTCATTTTGTATGTAGCACGGATCAATGCAGATGCAGATGTCATCAAAACGAATTAAGACAAAAAAAATAAAATCCTTCACACAATACAAAAAGAAAAAGAGTTTAACAGCAGCCGGTTACTTATGGCTGCAGCTGATTCACGGCTGTAAATTCATGTTCGATATTTTTTCTTCTAAATCCAACGCATTGACTGTCAGTCAGTTTTGTTTTGCTTTGTTTTTTTTTTTACTTTCTCAATGTGTCTTGCGTGTTGCCATTGCATACAGTGACAACGCATTACAGGATTTTTATTTTACTTTCTCCTATAATAAGACGAGGTTCTGGTGCCCGGATTGACCAATCCAAACTAATGCCAATATATTGCCTCCTGAGCCGGGAAACGCACCGTACTTTTAATGTCATTGATTTTATTTTCAAGGCCCACAGCGAAACATCATTCTTGGGTTTACACTGGAATTGGTTGACATACTGGCAAACACTTATCACTTCGATCTTTCTAATTTTTCCCTTTCACATCTCTTTCCCACTCTTTCTTTCTCTGATTCACTCATATGTATAAACAATATCTTCTTATCTATCTATCTATCTATCTATCTATCTATGCAAATATTTAAACGAATAATTATTTTTCAAAGTAAAAGCACGCCTTGCCAATGTATTTATTCCCGTGATAAATATTAGTCCAGTTTCAACATTGCACACATGATATATATATATATATATATATATATATATATATATTATATATATATATATATATATATATATATACAGAGAGAGAGAGAGAGAGAGAGAGAGAGAGAGATGCAGTTCTGCATATGAGGCGCAGTCCCACTCGAATAGTTGTTCAATTCAAAATGGGTGATAAGATACTTCTCTTAAATTTCTCCTTAAGAGACATATTTTTCTGACAAGATTTCTCGAATATTCATGCCAGTAGATGCTGTTGAAAAAAATATACTGTTTAATTAAAAATATTGTTTAATTAAAAACGACGGAGTTTCTAATCGTATATGCGTATCCATAAAAATAACGTTTAAACAAAGTAAATTGAAAATACACACACACACACACACACACACACACACACACACACACACACACACACACACATATATATATATATATATATATATATATATATATATATATATATATATATATTTAGGAGATCAGTCGATTCCGCTACCTTGGTTTCCACCTTTCCGTATCGTCAGACGGTTTGTATCAGTTGATTTCCTAAGGTTTCTTTTTTAATTATTAATGAACGCTTTATTATTTTTTTTAATAAACTAATGCATGACGTTGGGTATGGAAAGAAAGAAAGAAGAAGAAGAAGAAGAAGAAGAAGAAGAAGAAGAAGAAGAAGAAGAAGAAGAAGAAGAAGAAGATGATGATGATGATGATGATGATGATGATGATGATGAAGATGAAGAAGATTGTAAATGCATCAGTGCTGGGGTTAATTGAAATGTAAATATTTTTTATCCAGCCTCATATAAAATTCAGAGGACTTTTTTGTATGAATGCAACGCTTCATAATTTTGGACCTTTGATTCAAAATGTTTTGGGATCCAGACATGTCATTATTTCGAAACTTTACAACAAATATAATAATATCTGCAACCTCTGCCTACAAGAAAAGTTAGCAATAATATAACAATCAACGTAAACAACAGAACCTACAAACCATACAAAAAAATCTATAAATAAAAGAAATTCCACAGATTCTAGTACCCTAAAAATATTCATTGTAAATAAAAAGATATATGAAAGAGCCCTAAGAAACAGCGTATATTAAAACAAACTAGAATACAAAAACGAAAACAATTCAATCAAAAACAACAGAAAATACAATAAAAAATAGGGAAAATATTCCTCCAAATTAATTGAAACAGCAAATTATCAAAAATTATCAACGAAAATACAATATTGGTTACAGTTGCATGAATAAAATCGAGAAAGTAATAACTAATTATAATAAAAATACTCAACAAAACTAAAAATTACGAACAACAATAACAATAACATACAGAAAAAAACACCATTTAATGTAAATTCAGAAATTAAGAAAACTTTCCATTTAACAATAACAAAGTTTAATAAAGCTATCGTAAATGATAATATAATAATAATAGACGGAGAAAATTTACATAGGGGTCACAGAAAAAATATATTTTAGAGAAAATTAATTATAATCGTAAAATATCATTCGAAAGAAAACATGCACAAACAATAAAATCCTATAAAAATACATACGACCCCAACAAAAAAAAAACAATATCCCCACCAAAATCAAATGGGAAATCATCAAAAGAGCAGCTCCATATAGTATTCATTGTAAAAATTACAAATCATGCTTAGAACAAAAATTAGCAATAAAAAAACTCCTAAACAAGAAAACTGAAATAATCAGTAAATGTAGGCATATAAATAAATATTTACTTTGCCATCTTAGCACCTACTAAAATAGACAAATACATATAAATAAAATAAATATAATACAAACTTTACATAAATAAATAAATAAAAGAAACAAATATAATATAAACTTAATTTAATACTAAACAAATAAACGAACAAATATTAAACATACACATGTATACGCGCGTGTATATATGTACATAAGGATGTATACACACACACACACACATAAAAAAGACCAAAAGATTAACAAACCTAGCCTCCATATTGATACCACAATATATAGACACCAAGGCAAAAACAAATAAACTACTAAGCATTAAATATAAACAAAAATAAAAATGAATCATTAAATAAACGATAAGCGATAACATATGATATAAGCATACGCTTATTTAAATTAAATATACACTATTGAATCATGACATATACCTGTGTGCGTGCATATGAACAGGAGCTGACCAGTCTTCACTTTCCAGTCTCGATAGAATCCAATATATATATATATATATATATATATATATCGCCGACGGCTTAGTGGTAGAATTTGCGACTGACGCCAATTCAGTCGGGTTTCGACCCTAGCTAGAGGCAACCGGACGTCTAGCAACATTGAAGAGCTTTGATACAGAGAAACAGTCTGTCTGTGGATGACAATAATATAGGCTGCTGAAAAATTAATTTCGGTTGAGTTCTCTGGGGAAGGAAGTGTGGGTTTGTAAACAGTGGCAATTAAGTCTGATATAGCAAGACTCTTCGGTAAAGCGAATTGAGTCCTGTCGGTCACTGTGTTTATCTAAAAATAAATAGGCTAAAATTCACCTTCATCCGAGCGCAGTGGTAGAATTTCCGACTGACGCCAACTCAGTCGGGTTTCGATCCTATATATAATATTTAAAAAATAAATAACTTCACCATTTAAGCAATAGTTTATTAATACCAAAGTACAGACATCAGTGTACATGAACCGTATGCGTACAAAAGTACGCTTACGCATAGTTATACATTAACTCCAGCATCCCAACTTCAGGGTTTCATAGACGGACCTTTCAGGGTATATCATCAGATATGATATATATATATATATATATATATATATATATATATATATATATATATATATATATATATATTAGAAGAAATTTAGTCTAAATGTGTGCTATATTTATGGGATAAAGTACTCAATATCAGAGATAGAGCGTGTGTAAATATAAAAGTGAACGTCGAAGTCAACACTGCAATCGGCAGACACTGTGACGATTGCGTCTAGCATGAAGCAGCCTGTCACCTCTAAGTCATGACTTCAATGTTCATTATATATATATATATATATATATATATATATATATATATATATATATATATATATATATATATACATGTATATATATATATATATATATATATATATAGATGTATATATATATATATATATATATATATATATATATATATATATATATATATATATATATATGTATATGTTAGTTTCTTCATTTGGCTACGAAATACATTGAGTCTAAGTTTCATTCACATTTCAAAAGAATTGATAGTGAGTAATTTAAGGGAATTAAATTACAATAACGTAAATAATTTATATTATTTACATTATTCAGACTGCTATGCTCATTTACACTGCCATATTCACGCCGTTTAGGCCGTTGTACACTCTGGCCTTCTTCAGGTGATTGGAATTTCGAACTGAACATTTTATTACTTTCATCGGGGAAGATTGTTCCAGTTCCACGTGCCATGCCTCCTCCGGATCTCTCAGTTATTTCCCTTTAACTCCAAGTTTTTTTTTTGTTTCATCACTGCTTTAGTCTGTTACTCAACTCACAACACTTTGTCTAGTCACTGGATTTAACCAACGCCTTTAGCTACTGGGCCATGTGTCCCTATCATCATTATTATTAATGACCAGTGTATTGATATGGGTCACATTAATTACAAAGACTGCTTGTCTTCCATATTCTCATCTGATATCTTCCAGGATGATTTTTTTTCGTGAAATATATATATATATATATATTAAAGACATTTTTGATAGAAAATTTTCGTTCTCCGAAATTTCTCGGACATTCCGGTTGGTAAATGTTATTTAATACTGTTTATTATAAAACAGAGCATTTGCTTAAATACTTGTATCTATAAAAAGAACCTTAAACATATCAAAAATGTCTTTAATAAATTGTCGGACTTTGTCCAATTCAAAAATGTATGACGTCATTTGTTTACATTTGATACACTAAGAGCAGATATGAATAGAAGACATTCATGGAAGATTTAAGTTTAAAGATAGTCAAATCGACCTTGCTAACCAGACGCTTCTCTGTGGCCGAAAGGTTAAGGCACGTCATGACGGTTCGATACAGGTTCGATTCCTCTCGGAGAACGAAAATTTTCTATGAAAATTTCTCGAACATTCAGGCCGGTAAATGTTATTTAATATGTTATTTAATACTGTTTATTATAAACAGAGCATTTGCTTAAATACTTGTATCTATAAAAGGAACGTTAAACATATCAAAAATGTCTTTAATAAATTGTCGGACTATGTCCAATTCAAATATATATATATATATATATATATATATATATATATATATATATATATATATATATATATATATATGATTCCGGGTTGTTTAGAGTTCACAGAGTTGTGAAGAGCAAAAATTGGAATGGGGACAAGATCTTTCCAAAACACACTCATATACGAGATTGGGCTGAAAACTTCAAAGGCTATCTATGAAGGTATGATGTTAACGATGTGAAAGCTCTCATGCATTCATTTCTAACCTTCTTATTAGTGACGGCATTGTTAGCTTCCAGGTAAACTGGCACCTAACTTTTCAAAGACGACTTCAAATATAAGAATTAACAACGTCCCTTGAATATAGACAAAATTTGGCATCGTGGAGTTATCAAGTACCTGCAGAAAAAAGAGTTTAACCCCCCCAAGGACATTCATGCAGACATCCTTGCTACATTAGAGGTTGAGGCTTTTGTTTTATCAACAGTGCAAACACAAACAGCTGAATTTAAGAGGGTATGGGAGAGTCTTACATATGATCCAACATCTGAACGCCCTTTCAATTGCCAACACCAAGGAAAACATTTATTGTTTTCGCTACATAGTGATTGGTGACAGTCGTTTGGATATAAATCAAATAGAAAATGCATAGCACGTAAGAGAGTTGAAATATTCTACATAATGATCTTGGCACGACGACGTTTATGTTGTATGGGTGACACGTCTCCTGACACCTAATCAAAACGCAACAGGCTGGCCATGTCACGGAAAAAAACATGATAGTGCTTGAGGCAGATCCATTCAGTTTCCTTGTACGTTTCCTAACGCATGATGAGTTTTGGTTCCGTAACTTTAAGCCAGAGACAAAGAGAAAATCAAGGCGGTGGAAACACCCCTAATCACCTGATCCAAAGAAGGTCGAGGTGGTTTCATTTGCAAAAAAAGGTGATGGTCTCAGTTTTTTTGGATACAAAATGTATTGTGTTTATTGATTATCTTCAAAATGGACGCACCATCAATTGAGAGCACTATGCTATCATTCTGAGGCATTTATGAAAGCCTATCAAGAGTAAACGCTCAGGAAATCTGACGAAAGATGTTTTATTTTCTTAGAACAATGCTCCCGCTCACAAGTTTTGGTTTCAATGGCCGCAGTGCGTGACTGGCTTTGAACTGATTGATTACCTTCCATTTTTTCCTGATCTGTCTATTCCCCGACATAAAAGAAGACTTGGCATGGAACCAGTATCGCGGTGATGACGACGTTAGATTGTTGATTACCTTCTTGACTAACAGGATGAAAAATCTTCTTTGAACATTCAGAAGAAAAATTACCTGGAAATAAACAGATGCTAGACATTTTTTCTCGAAAAAAAAACCCACATCTTACAGATTTAAAAGTCTATATTTCGCCCTTGCTTTGAAGATTGCTGTCACATTTGGTATGGTTCTCCTCATATATATTTATGATTCTTGATAAAATCCAATAAAGTATCTGCAATGTTATTGATTCTGACCTGGCATCTCGGCTTTGGTACCTTTCCCACCACCGTAATGTAGCATCCTTGTGTCTTTTTTTATAAACACTTTTATGGAAATTGTTATAATTAACTTTCTGTTATGTTACATAGATTTTATGAATTTTAGCGTAGTACTAGATTAGTTTCTTGAATCGAACTTCTCACTTATAGAACTTTTCTGCGACTTCTTGCATCCGAGTCGATTTTGTTATTCAAACATTTAAATGCAATGTTGACCATTATCTTCTGTCTTCATAATTCTTGATCGTTTATTGTTCTCTGTCCTCAATAGCAGTTTTTTTTTCATATTCACTAACACTGAGTAGGCCCTTGCGTCCTAGTGGCTTTGTTGTCTTGTTTGGGATGAAATTATTAAAAAACAAAACAAACAAACAACAAAAACAATGCAGTTATTAATAAGAGTTGAAATGCAATATTTAACAAGTCTAGCCACACTCTATCATAGTCAACCTACGAAATTGTCGACCGAGCCATATATATATATATATATATATATATATATATATATATATATGTGAAGAAATATAGTCTTAAAGTGTGCTATATTTATAAGATAAAGTGCTCAATATCAGAGATAGAGCGTGTGTAAATATAAATGTGAACATAGAAGTCAACACTTAGAGGCGACAGTCTGTTTCATGCTAGTGCAATCGTCAGGCAACTAGTATATATATATATATATATATATATATATATATATAGAGAGAGAGAGAGAGAGAGAGAGAGAATGAGAGAGAAAGAGAAGAGAGAGTGAGACATTATGTCTATTTTTATTTAATCCTCTAAATTTCACGGATCAGTTTATTAGTATTTTTATTAAACGGATTAAGAAAGACGCCGTAGTAGATCTCATTCCTTATATTTTTTTTATTATTATTAATGTTTTAAAATCCTCAATCTGGATTTTTTTTTCATTCACCCCTGAATATGATCTTAGATGAGATTTAAAGTAGGTGGAAAAATAAAAGAAATGAGAACAAAAAAACTACGGTGTCTTTCTTAATCACTTTAATAAGAACACTAAGAAATTGATTTAAAAAAACTGGTCATTATAACTTTCAAAAAAGGAAAATGAAGAGTTATTTTAAGACATAAAAAACAGAAACTCCGACCTCTACAAATGGTAACAACCATAGTAGCCTAAAGATCGGGGTTTCAATTATTTTACGTCTTACACACACACACACACACACACACACACACATATATATATATATATATATATATATATATATATATATATATATATATATATAAGGGAGAGACTAGTCAGTTCAAATTGCTCTAGCGATACAAGCTTGCAAAACATTACATCGTCTCGAGGTGCCCTTTTAACGCTTATATATACTGAATCGTTTCCGTGGTAAGTAAGCACATATAAACTGAATTAGCTCAATCCGATATTAACCGACGTGTATCTTCTGAGTAATTTTTATTCAGAATGTAAATTGTATTCACTTTTCATTGAAATGGCATTAATATAGCAACAATAATATTATTATTATTATGAAAAATGATTTTCTTGCTTTATATATATGTGCGTGTATGTATGTAAATGCATATGCATTGTTCGTCAGCATTTGAAAGAACTCATAATTTCAAGGATTGTGTTATATATATATATATATATATATATATATATATATATATATATATATATATATATATATATGTTCTTCAATCTCCATTTTCATGTGTATCGAGAGCTCTATCTGTATCTGTTTTGTTCCATACCCCCAGCTCGGTTATTCTGACATGAAAGCGAAATGTCCATTCCAGAGAAAAATTATTCCGAAATCCGAAAGGCGTGATTGGGTTGAAAGCCGATATTGCTTATCTCAGCCTGGAGCTGATCTTTCAATTCCATTTCGAGGAGAAGTGGAAGAAAAGAACTTCCTCTCGCCGTCTCATCTCTCAATATGGCTTTGACAATTCGGGCATCGATATGGAATAAAGGTGGGGAATGACATTAATCAATTTTACGCTTGAATGAAGAGTGCCGGCGGGAAAATTCTGCGCTTCTTTGATTTTTTTTCTCTCTTCAGTATCCTCTCAACCTCACTTTGTTATGAAAAGAATAAATATATATATTTATATCTATATACTTGTGTGTCTATAAATATGTATTCTTTTCGTGTACACACAAATATGCACGCACACACACACACACACACACATACATATATATATATATATATATATATATATATATATATATATATATATATATATATATATATATATATAGACAATATTAGTGGTAAATATACACATACATATGCAATTATATATACACATACATATATGTATAAAGATAATTCCAAGAGGATAGGATCCAGGTAGTACTCAATGTCCAGGACAAATAAGGATATAATAAAAAGACTTAAACACTAATATTCCATGGTATATATATATATATATATATATATATATATATATATATATATATATATATGAAGAAATATAGTCTTAAAGTGTGCTATATTTGTGGGATAAAGTCCTCAATATCAGAGATAGAGCGTGTGTAAATATAAAAGTGGACATGGAAGTCAGCACTTATAGGCGACAGTCTGTTTTTGATGCTAGTGCAATCGTCCGGCGATATATATATATATATATATATATATATATATATATACACACACACATATGTATATACGATGCGGCATATACATATATATATATATATATATATATATATATACACAATCTTGTGTGTGTGTATATATATATATATATATATATATATATATATGTGTGTGTGTGTGTGTGTGTATGTATATATTAATCCTTTTGTCTCAGAAAATTCGCGTGTGCAAAAAATGTGCGTATTATTTTAGATAAATATCAACCGATAAATGTGAATGCTGGGAAAAATGTCTTTATATCCGTCATATGCATATCACATCCAAAGAATTTACTATATTCATCATTCCAAGTTTAATTGAAGTAGTAAAAAAAAACAAAATGTATAATTTTCTTGTAAAAATCACGTCATCATCATTTTTCTCGGGATGCGGTGGGAGGTATTTTGTTACCTAGAATCGGCATACGTGAACATTGCGTTCAACGGAAATGTACTACGGATATAACGCGTGAATTTTCTCGACTCGTATATTTTGTGAACTCGCTGTATACATATGAAACGAACATAAATCGTAAAAAAGGATGCAATTTAATGACAGAGTAAGACATATTTTCTATGCTTAAAAACTTAAAATGTCAAAACTGTTATATACATTCTATCTATCTATCTCTCTTTCTCTCTCCCTTTCTATCTATCTATCTATCTATCTCTCCCTTTCTATCTATCTATCTATCTATCTATCTATCTATCTCTCTCTCTCTCTCTCTCTCTCTCTCTCTCTATATATATATATATATATATATATATATATATATATATATATATATATATATATATATATATTATTTATTTATTATAATTTTATCGTATAGACAAAACCATTTTACTCACTACAAAGATGCAACTTGGTTTCAGTGCATTTCAACTGCACAATTACGGGTGAGGGTCGAAAATGGTTATGAACAGCTTAACTTAGCTTTTGCGCCGAAAAGATGTAATTTGAAAATGAATCAAAGCAGGTCATAAACTTTCGCGTCATTTGACAGGTGTTGAATGACCTATTGATGGATTCCGTGAGGATAATTTGTTCTACGGAAGGAGAAAAGTGAAATATTTTACATTCATGTGAACAAATTATTTACCTCGTTATTTTTAAGGAAAACTTTCAGCGCTCTAATTTTTTTTTGTACTTAACTTTACGTTTATGATGCTGAAAAATAATTTACAAAAATGTAAAATAAAATACCATGATAGAAGTAACTTAATAATTTATGAAATGATAATTTAATTCTTATTTAATAAATCAAAATTAAATGTGACTTTCCAATCCAATGTATATAGTTTCTATCTGAAATACACCAGAATTTTTACTTAATGGAAATAATGAATTTAATCATTAAGCTTTTAATTATATCTAAATTTATGTTGATAAATAGTAGAGGTACCTATCTGGTAACCTGATTTATATTTTTTTATATATTTTTCATTTTATTTCTAATTATTGTTATGACAATTATTTTATTATTCAATTTTCTTATTAATTACATAATTACTAAAACTTTTATTAACCCAATAAACATTACTGAAAAGAAGCTGAACGGAAAATACAACCTGTTGAAAAGCAACTAAGAAGCGAAATGTTATGAAAAGTCCACGTGTTATCCATTTATTACAATAAAGGGACAACACTCTTAGATCATGTGACCTTTTTATAATAATGGAAAATTCAGTCTACCATACATGGAAATAATGAATGTATTAATTAAAAAAATACAACATAAAAAATAATTAAGAAATGAAATAGTGCAACTAAACTTATTAATCTTTGCAATTTTGGAATCGTACATTTTGTTTCCGCTTAATTACTACATCACCTCGAGGAAACAGCCTAATACAGAGCTTTACACGATTTTAAACTATTATAAATTATTTAATTAAAATTTCTTAAAAAATGAAAAAATTCTTGTAAAACTTAATTATTCATCAGGAAAATTTTATTTCTTCAGACAATAATGTCCTTAATATTACTTATTTACAAAAGCAATTAAAAGCTTTTCTAATTAAGTAATATCATAGTTTTATTGGATTCGTTATTTTTCAATTTAGAGCAGATTTTCAGTCAGATATCTCAAATTTGAAAAAAAAAGTAGGTGATTTATCATCTCCAAAGACTTCTTCTTTAAAAAAAAACATTTTTAGGAAACCGAAAGATTTTGGGCGAAATTTCATGAAATTAAGTAAGCGGGGGGGGGGGGGTAACATATTTTTTAAAAAAATTACCAAACTTTTCAAAAAAAAAATATTTTAAAAATAATTTCATTCATTTGTGAATAAGTCCTGAAAATTTCATTTAAATTGGACAATTACTTGATTTTTACAAAAATTTCAAAATCAATGAATTGAGTTTGTGGCATTTTTCATTACGCTATCTGTTTTCCCGCAAAAACAGTGAAGACGCCTAGTTTTAACCATTATATTGAAAGGGGGGGGGGGTAAACCAAATGATCTTTCTAGATCTTCTTTTCTTATTATGGTTATAATTAACATGGTTTCTATATTGAAGAGTGGTACCCTTTTAGCCACTATTTTTAAGGGCAGAATTGTAAAAATCACGATGTTTATTAAAACCTCTTCGTTAGAAGAGTTAGTACTAATCCTAAATCCAATGGAAGAGGGTATGTATTTGATAACCGAAGGGTGGGGGTTGCAATTGTGATTCACATATACTGTCTTGGAATTAACCTTCATATAAGGTTGGAAAGTGTTATGTCCAGAAAATCTACTTGTTTATTGTTAGTTGTAACTTTAATCCTAAGACCTAAATCCTTAAATTCCCTATGGATCATTTTCCTAATACGGTCTACCTTAATTTTAGTAGAGTTTTAACAACTAATAAGCCATCATCTTTATATAACCCTACACTATCAGAATCTAGACATTCAAAGGCACTTAAATTGTATAAAAGAAATAATCCAACCAGGCTTCTTCAGAATGCAAAGAACACATTGAAATGTCAAAATTATCACTGCAAGACTTTTTGGTCCACTGTTCTTCATTGTAGACCAGAACAGAAGGTCGGCATTTCATGATTATATCCACTTCACTCTCAGAAATATTGGAGTATTCCCGAGCGAACTCCAAGGCCAAAGTGAACAGATACTTCGATATAGAGGGATAATAGTCGATAATATCGAGTGTTTTGTCTTCCTTTCTCTCTCTGTCACCTCTTGTGTATTAGTGGCACTCCCGCATTGCTTGAGGTGAAATGTTCATATATAATTATATATATATATATGCGTATGTATTTTTGTCATCCACAGACAGACTGTTTCGCTGTTTCACAGCTCATCAGTGTGGCTAGGATCTAGTTGGATCGAAACCCGACTGAATTGGCGTCAGTCAGAACTTCTACCACTAAGCCGTCGGCGCACGGCAGGGATGAAGGTGAATTTTAGCGTGTTTATTTTTAGATTTAGATAAACACACAGTGACTGACAGTGACTCAATTCTGCCGAAGAGTCGTTCTATATTAGCTTTAATAGTCACTGTTTACAAATGCACCACTTATACCCACAGAGCTCAACGGAAATTAATTTTTCAGGAGCCAATATTTTTGTCATCCACAAACAGACTGTTTCGTTGTTTCACAGTGTGGGTAGCCGTCCGGTTGCCTCTAGCTAGGATCGAAACCCGACTGAATTGGCGCCAGTCGAAACTTCTACCACGTCGGCGCATATAACGTTTATAGGTATAAGATATGTGCATAGAGACGGTGAGTTTCACGGTTGAGTTTGTTCCGAAGATAGCATTGAAGCGAGAAATGCAGTGTCACCATGCAGTGCTGATTCCTATGACCTACTCTCTATCACTTTCTGTATATATATATATATATATATATATATATATATATATATATATATATATATATATATATATAATTTCCAAATGTAAAGAGAACGAAAGGAATATCAATTCACACCTTCATAATATTAGTTTAAAAGAGAGCTCAATACAAAAGTAGACCAATAATTATTTATTATAAGTTATTACCTTCCTATATTTAATTTCCCCCCTGCAAAAATGCATATTTGTTTCGATGCCCAATTTAAATATCTCATCAGGTGTTGATCAAAGGTTGTTATAAACTATTTTTTTAAATGCCAGTTATGAGACAGTACTTCTTTTTATATTTTTAAATTAGAGAGACATTAGAAAAATTTCCATATAAAGAAAAGAAAGAAATATACAAATTTACAATAAAAGGAAAACAAAAGAATTATACAGCTAAAAGCAGAAAAAAGAAGAGGAAAAGACATTAATAAAATGAAAAAGAAAGATGAAATAGAAATAGAAAGAGGTAAGAAAAGAAAAAAGAAATCCAAAGAGAAGGAAAAGGAAGTAAAGAAGAACAGAAGTAATATATAAAAACTGACAATTGCAAAGAAAAAAGTGATTAAAGGAAAGACGAAGGAAAAACAGAAGTTTTTGATGACAATCTTGCCAACGAAAAGACGTTAACATTCTGAGGGATTTAATAGAGAAAGAATTCAAAATTTAACCGGAAATGTTGGGAACTAGATAGACAAATCTTTTATACAAGTAGCATTTTTTGTGCCATATGGCGTTCTGAAAAGAACAACGTATTTTATACAGAATTAAACATAGTATGTAAATAAAAGACACTTTAAGAATTAA
>OZ038484.1:43805329-43847829 GCA_964036315.1 Acanthosepion esculentum
CCATATATCCTGTGGTGTTTTTGTAAAAAACATACTCCGTATATTAGTGCTAATGCCGTTCGCGTTTACTAAGAAAACCGATAATGATTTCCTGCAGCTACGCTGCATCGCGTGTGGGATGAAACTTTTCATTTGGAATTTCATGAGATTCAAACTCTTTCTAAGAGGGAACGAAAAACCTAATCACGACGAATTTCTATAATCATACCGCATTATTTGCACTGATTCTGGGTTCATATCACAGTACGTTACAAGCTATAGAAATGAAAGTTTCCATATGGCACTCTTAAATTATATGCTGTATTCGTTAGACGTTTAATTAGAAATAGCGATATATAAATGAAAACAAACATTCTCGGGATAACTCTAGGACAGGAAAATGCCCAATATGGGTCTGAGATTAGATCAACATAAAATATATCACTGAAAAGATTAAGCGACAAATTAAGGAGTTCATATTGTAGGAAAGGAGAACAGATGGAGCAAAAGGTTGCAATAGCAAAGAAGAGTGCAAAATGGATAACAAATGCGGCAGTAGAAGACCCGCTAAAAGATGGAAGGATTCGAGTCTAATGCCTTGGTTGTATGGTACGCCGAGATTAGCACATTCATTTGGAAATGGAGATATATAGCCAGTACATTTGTTCAACACTAGTCTCGCATTAATTGTTTGACTGATGATACATTACATATATACACACTAGTATATATATATATATATATATATATTATAGATAGATAGATAGATAGATAGATAGATAGATAGATAGATAGATATGTATTGTTTAAGGAATGTCTCTGCATTATTCAAATGTTGACATATTTATGGGTAAAGAAAGCTCAATCTCGGCGATCAATCGTGTGTAGATATGTGCCCTTCTCTTATTGGTTGTCCAGTTACATCTAGACCGCGCAAGTATTATTTGAGAAATTAAAAATTGCAATTTCACATTTCGGATAGATCTTGTAATGCATTTACTATGACGGAAGTAATGCCATCATTTTCATAAAAATATCAACAAAAAAAAAAAAAAAAATAGATGCATTATTTTCATTTTAAAGCTGCGGACTTATTAAGGAAACTGATGAGCGCTCGAAGGTATTAATCGATCAGAAATGATGAAAGACAAGATGGCGTCCAACGAATGACTTTTTGTTTCAGGAACAAACAAGAATAAATAAATATAATGAATATATTCAGTTGTTGAATATAAAAAAAAATGAACTGCTTGACTTTATGAATAAATGGAGAATATAATGGTAAGTATTATGGTGTTGCTTAAAAGCCGTATCGAATCAATAAAGTGTATAGATAAAAAATAAAACAGAATTTTTTTTTTTTAAATGATAAAATTTAGTTAATGCATGATGGTTTAGAAACAGCCAGTACAGAACTGAATAGTTTTCTTCGTATTATAAATACCATTGATTTTGGGCGGCGCATCATGGAAAAGACATCATTGATTATATATCTTAGTTTAGATTATGCTAAGTGTGGAGGAATGGTGGAGAAATGGTTAGCGGCTCGGATTGAATCAGAGAGCTGAGTTCAAATTCTGGTCGAGTTTATTGTGTGCTAATACTCTTGTGAAAGGTATGAATAAATCTCTTCCCCTCACCGAACCTCAGCTATGAGTAAAAAAAAAAACAAAAAAAAACAGGTCAGCCTGACTCATATCTCGGAGAAGGAAAATCTGAATTCGACCAACCTGCTGCCTTGTAGGTCCTGCCTCTGTAGGCATAGGCCAGAAGGAAACTTCAAAAACAAATCCACCTGTGAGAGGAGTGACGGGCTAACCTCAAAATCACCGGTGTAAAAGGTACCGGCAAGCTATTGCACTATTCTGCCTTGAACTACCATTGTGAGACGAAAGGGAGTGGTAAGCACTGCGGCGCAAAATGCGCTAATTGAATAAAATGAATGAGGTGTGCTTGTAGCAATGACTTACATTAAGCACTACTGTGCCGCAAAAATTAATAAGATGCTATAGATGTATTTAGTTAAGGTAAAAAAATAACCCTTTAAAATTTTAACTACCGTATTTAATTTGACAACAACCTGCATAAAATATCATATATATATATCTATATATATATATATATATATATATATATATATATATATATATATATATATATATATATGCGTGCAGAGGGAGATTTATGCACTGTCTGATTGATTGATCATAGAATTATAACATGGCAATTCTTCATTTCTACAGGCATTGAATTTCGTCTTATCATTCCCCAGCTGTTCCCATGCCGACAAGCCAGCCAATTTCCGGCGACCTTAATTCTGTTTAATCGAGATTACCTTGAATATAGACAGCCGGTAACAGGAAAATATCGCTCTGTATGATTAAGTTTTATTGGGCTTTTACGTGAGCTTGTGTTTCCGTGTTATCTACAATCAGCATTTCGCAACGTTTGCCTGTGCTAAAGAGATCTATAAACAAATTGTGAACAAAGTTGGCAAACCGTCGCATAAATGTTTGTAGGTTTTTGGCTTTGGAACTGAATAAGAACGCCTTCAAAATAGACCATATATATATATATATATATATATATATATATATATATATATATATATATATATATATATATATAATGGACGATCCGGTCGTATTCGACATATGACGGTCAGCAACTCAGTTACTAGGAACCAACAGTCAGACACCAGAACATATGATTTGATTATAGTGTTTAGCCTTTGTGCAGAACCAACCCCACTTTTTGTAGGGCTGAATACTACGTACCACAATATTCCCAAACAACCTTCCCCAGGTTTTGAATTCAGAGTTGTCCATTTCCAAAACCAGTTGCCATCCAAGGCCCTAGAACCCTGTCTGACCTGCTAATTACCCATAGCTGGAGGGAGAAGAACATTTACACCTTTCCCAAGGATATTAGCAAGTGAATGTAATATACATACATACATACATACCTATATATATATATATATATATATATATATATATATATATATATATATATAATTATTTATTTAAATATTATAACATAAATATGTTATAAAATCACTACAAAAATAGCCATTTTGTTTCAACACTTCCGGTGTGTTATCAAGTGATTATGTTGTATGTAGAATAAATGGTTTTAAAAGTTTCAAATTAATTAACGATCCTTCGCTAGGGGTAAACGCTGTTACATAAGCTAGAATGACCAATCAAAATACAAGTATACGAGAATTCAAAAAATTTGACAAAGAACCAAGGTTATCATAGATATTAAAAGCTTTAAAATTGGGGTTCTAGTAAAATAGAATATGTCCTAACTAATAAGTATTAAATTATATGATAAAATTTGAAATTAAAATTAAAAGTAAAAAATTACCCATTTAGAAATCTAAATCTAATCTCTATTAAGTTTACAATTATAGAATTACTGAGGAGAATATATATATATATATATATATATATATATATATATATATATATATATATATATATATATATATGTATATATATATATATATATATATATATATATATATATATTTATATATATATTTTGAACGATAAAAATTATTAGAAAAATTAATTAAAATCTATTAATTAAAATCTTCAGACATACTGGGTTGTAGATTAATATTCTTATGCTTTTATTATTATTATTTCATTTATATTCCTCGACTAGTTTCGACCAACATGGCCATCATCGGGAGAGAAAAAATGTCTCTGCTTGCTGTAGCAGTAAACTACAGAAATGAATGTGTTGGTGAAGAAAAATTTTCCGCATATATATATATATATATATATATATATATATATATATATATATATATATGCGGAAAATTTATGAAAAAGTTGAAAGTTCTTCAGTGCTTCATCCAACTAAATTCAGTAACAAATACATTTTTTCCACTTTGTCATATAATTTCCCCAATACTGTTCTTGATATATAAAATATATATCGTTATCTCAAAAACCTAGCAAGAAATTCACATCATCTTGGACAAGTGATGTGTCATTATTAATAGTAACACAGAATGGAATGATAAAATTAATTTACACACAGCGGTACCTACACATATGAAAAAACAAATGAACACGAAATAATTACTGAAACACAAAAGATTAATAATGATTAGGATAGGAATACCATCTCTCTTGTCCGAGTAGTTAATGTGGATTTCCTTATATAATAATTTCCTTACTATATATGGAAATCTACATTACCTACTCGGACAAGGGACGTGGGATTGTTATTATCAATAGGAATACATACAATAGTAAAATTAATTCACTATTCAATCATACCTATGAGAAAATAGATAAACAGAAAATAATTACGGAATCATATAAATTTAGTAGCGATTAGAAAACTAATTAACAATGAAAACAAATTATATATATCACCCTAGAATATCCAAACTTTATGGTTTTGCTAAAACCCATTAGGCAGGCATTTCGATGAGTATAATAGGTATTAGTAGCGCGCCCCACAAACTTGAGAAAGAACAAAAACAATGAACCCTTTTCCTTGAAACAATCAGCTCATCACATTTTAAAAATTCAGACAACCTGGTTGGGAAACTAAATGGAACAAAAATGACGGATACTCTCATAGATAATTTAGATATGACATCCATTTACAAAAACGTTCCTATTGACACATGGATAAATCTTTTTTTTTGCTTCTAACACAATCAAAATGAAAACTTTCCCTATCAAGAGATAGAATCATAAAATATGCCAACTAATCACAGGTAAATGTTATTTTACCTTTAACAATAATTTTGATATTAAAAAAATGGATTAACAATGGGTTCAATTCTTCCTGACGTTTTAGCATGTATTTGTTGAAACTGGTTCAATGCAAAATATTTTACCTGAACAATCACCATGTTTCCTATAGACTGATGACGATCTATTATTATGCCCCCGCAAAACTGCTTTACCTGACTTTGTAGATAAGCTAAACAAAGTCAAACATCCGATGGAATTAACTTGGATAATGGTTCGAATTTAGAGAATCCTTCTCCTAGATATAAGTCAGTCTGACCTGAATTTTTTACTCGTAGTTGTAACAAATTTATTCATAACTTACCCAGGAGTATTATCATATAGGTGAACGCCATGAACTCGACCGGAATTTGAACTCAGCTCTCTGATTCAATCCGAGCCGATATTTATTACAAACAGAATTAACCAATAATTTAATTTACTAGGTATGATGTTATGCCGTAATGACAATAGGCTAAAACTAAATGTTCATCTCAAATTAACTAATAAAAATTATGACATACATTTCTATTCTCACCATAAAAATAAAATAAAATCCGGAATAATAATCAATTTCTATTTAAGAACACTGAGAATATGCAGCCCTCAGTATTTACATGAAGAGGAGAAATACATTGAAAATACTCTCAAACTCCTCTAGTGCCTCAATTATTTCATATTCAGAGCGAAGCAAAGGCTCGTAAAATTATTAAAAACAGAAGAATGGACAATTCTGATAAACCGAACGAGTCAAAATATCTTTTCAACCCCCACCCCGACACTTTCACAGCTATAATTGAAAATGATTTATATAAGCTTAATATGAATTTATTACGACTATTTCTAAAACAATAAAAAGATTTAATTAAGACAAAGCAAAATAATAAAATACCGAAACTTGAAGGCGGAATTTACTCTGACACTTCCAATAAAGAAGGGATACATAAAAGAAACTTTAAGGAATTTAAATAAAATATTATATGAACAAAAATAGTTCTTTTACAAAAGAAGACACTAAATATTTTAGTTGCTCACACTAATGAATCTTAATTTTGATATTAAATTCATTAAGGAAGGCAACGTAGTTTTTTTTCTTTTCTTTTATTTTAATTTCTATTTTTTCAAGTACTTTCAGTCTGATCCGAGAACATCTTCAGGGGCAAATTGCTGAATACTGATAATTGTGATTTTTGTGAACACGCATGAACGCGCTCTGTTATAAACATTTTAAAATTAACATGTATATAAATTCAAATGTCTTTTGGGAGATTGTTTCTCGGACAAAAAAGGTAAATAGATATGTTGGTTTCACAACAACAACATTATCAAAACGCCTTATACCATATATCGGATACAATCTCTATCGCACAAAATTTAAAGACACATTCCTCTCCACCTTCACAATACTTGAAACGTACTTCTTGATAACACGAGTATACTACACCAGAAAAATAAAAAACAAAACTTCCTCGAGACCCTCTATATAAGGAGCAAACGACCAACACTAAATAAGTTTAGTTATGAGTATGGTAACAATGTTTTAAAATGTTTATAATAACAAAATCTATTAGATATAATTATACAAATTAGTGTTAACACACTTAGATCAAAAACATGCAAAAACGCCAAATTTTTTAGGTACTTTTAAAATAATTTTAACAGAGCGCGTTCATGCGTGTTTATAAATAAATTACAACTATCCGTTTAATTAATTTTTGGTTTGAGAAATTCAAGCCTGAAGATGATCTCGGATGAGACTGAAAGTTCTTGAGAAAATAAAAAGAAAAGAAAAGAAAAAAAGCTACATCACATTCTTTAACGAATTTAATATCAACATTAAGAAGTCGATAGATAATTCGAGAGGATCACCATAAAAATATATAGAAGTAATATGTCTAGATTATTCAACCAAATATGCTTGAAAACACACACACACACACACACACACACGCACATACGTGTGTGTGTGTGTTATTTATTTACCGTTTATATTTTCTAAATATTTATAGTTATATTAGAGCATCCCCCACGTCTTTGCCCTAGATGTTTTCTTTATACATATATTAAAAAAATAACCTTTGCGCAAATTTACTAGGGGGGGGGCATATTAGAATTTAGTGTATAAAAATTCTTCAATATCTGTCTATATTTCTGAGATCACGTCTTTTAATTATTTACATTATTTACATTGTTCGTACTGTTGTCCTTATCTTTATTACCATATTCACAACGTTTCGGCCGAGGTACGCTCCAGTCTTCTTCAGGTGATTGAAATTTTGAACGGAACCCTTTATTTTGTATACCGGGGTAGATTGATCTAGGTCTAAGTTCTATGCCTCTTTCGGGCGTCTCAGTTATTTCCCGTTAACTCAACACTCCATTTTTTTCACCATTGCACTAGCCAGGCATTGAAATTTAAAAAACAAATTAGTACTTTTATATTTTTAATAATATTATCAGCAATACATTTGACTTCCGACAAAAGTGCTCTTTACCAAAATACGTTCATGAGAACTGATCTACAAACTGATTTCTTACAAAGAATACATATTCTATTCATACAAACCTACCCTAAAAATACTGTCGGCTTTAAATAACCCATCGAGGTTGATATACCGTAAAACAAAATAAACCAATCAAATCTGACATCGAAATAACGTTAAGGTTTATTTCGCATCTGCTGCAACTAAACACTGATACAGAAAATATTTGGAAATATTTTATTTGATTTACTGGTTACTTGCGGAAATTTCTCGACAAGCATTTGTGAACAAGTTAATTTTTCATGGTAACAATTCCGAGGAGCTGCTTTCGCTGGTTCCCAAAAGTTCATGAATTTAATCGTTCTCCTAGGCTAATATCTCGCTCTCACCCTTTCACTGTCGAAACTGTTAAATGTAACCACCTCTTCTACTCCAATAGCTTCATGTCTCACACCGCTCGGTTGTGGGACTCCCTCAACCTCTTCCTGTTTCCCTGATAGCTATAATCTCCAACTATTCAAATGTAATGTCAATCGACGTCTCCAGATGCCCTTATCTATCCCCTATCCTTCTCTTCATCCTTTCCTCTATCACTCCTATTTGCTCTAGCTCCAACTCTGTAACCCCTTGTGTGCAAGTAGCTTCCCGCCTTGCTTGGGGTGAAACACTTAAAAATAAAATTACTGAAACGTTTTCTGACGCACCCTTAAAAAAGTATGAATGAAAACGCATCTACTGTGATATTGAATTAAACTTTACAATCATTCTCCGAATTATTCTAAAGGAAACTTCATTCATTTTTTTTTATTTTGTAAAGAGGGGCAACAGTGATTACGTTTGATATCTGAGCCGAATAAAAAAGAAAATGAATTCTGAAAGTAACAGACATTATGACTTAATCACATCTGTTCGAAAGAAAAGCTAATCACAAAGAAAAAATATTATGAGATAAATCACTATCGTTCGTTTGATGATATATATTGGTGCTCTTATCTCAGTCATTAGGTGCGTTCTTTTATATAAAAGGGAGAGGCGGTTAGCTCTCATTACTAAATAAAGATATAAAATCTTCAGGATCTGGCAGCTGAAACCGGTTTCTTGAATGAAAAGAAAAATCGATAAAGTTTACCCGAGAAAATGTGCTTGGAATATTTAGTGAGTTGATTATTAATAGTGGTAGGTGTGCACTTGTTTGTAAGTAAGCAAATGTCAGCCTACAATGAAGAAATGTACGTAAAAATTACCGTAATTTCTCGAAAATAATACGCCTTTTTTTTTTTAACTGTAAATTACAATTGATAGTAGGGGTGCGTATTATAAATAGGTTTAGACAAAAAATATGTTTTTCGTTATTGATTTATAATAATAAATACGTACTTGTTCTAAAATAAGAAATATATTATCCCAACTTTCATTTTAAATCCAACAATAATTATAACATTTTTTTGTCAATAAATTTATGTTTATCAGTAACCGCGTTTTTTATTTGGCGAAAAAATAAAAAAATCTATGAAAAGGCCAATTTCGAAGAACTTATGGAACATCCACTTGATCGTCTTTCTTTCACAAATTCAAATAAAATTTGATCCATATCTGGATATTGAGCTTTTCTTCCTTTACCTATAGCGTTGTCACTTGGTTTATACTGTTTTAGTTCATTTGTATTCTTTCTCCATAAACGTATGTTAGCCTCATTCAACTCTATTACATTTTGTTTAAAATTTGCAGTATAACTCGCACATTTTGACGACATTTTGGCGGTAAAATAAAATGTTATATTTATTGGGAAAACCGCCTGGTAATTTTCAACATTATTTTAGCTGTTTAGTTTCGATTTTATTCTTAATGTCAAATCGGCAAAATGTCATAGTAATTATTTTATTTTTGACTAAATTCATAGATGCGTATTATACATAGGGATATGTATTTGTAATTTTTGGTTCATTTGTCGATGTGCGTATTATTTAGGGGTGTGTATTATTTTCGAGAAATTACAATAAGTGTCAAATATGCATGTAAACACGGCGTGCTGTACAAGCGTCCGAAGACCTTAGACTAAATGATCTATTTAACTATTAGTCAAGTGATTCAGACTTTTTAAAATCCCACCGGAAATTTAAAATTTTATTCAAAATTATTCCTCCCGGAAAGTAACATGTGCCTAATTTGCTACGAATTTATATTTCTTTTAGGAAGCCATTTTGAGTAGAAAAGTCATTAAACTGTAAGATATATTACTAGGTGTAAACGGAAGGTATATATAATGTATGTAGTTATTTTACTAATGCTTTAACATTTGCTATGTCTAAGTGTTAGGGGGCGCTGCGTAGTTCATTCCTATGTACACACATTCTCTCTCTCACTTCCTTAATCCTTTCTGGTTGTATTTCTTTCTTTACCACCTCTGACCTCACATGCTACTATAGAGTGTTTTCCTTTATTGAATGAAGCATCAGTTATACGAGCAGGTTATTAATATTTCAGAAGGACATGTGAATGAAAAAAAAGTAGTGAATGCCGGTATACAACAGAAGTTTGAAGTCTACTAATTCATTCTATCTCCTCGGGAATAATTTTCTTGGTACTTGCGTTCGTTTTCATGGTTACGTAGCTTTTACAAATCTCTAGTTTCTCAACACCTAACACGAGCTGAAACTATTTTAAAGATGGAAAAATCTCTAACACTTCTCATTTATGTTTAAGAAGTTTTACTGATGGACTACTTCAATGACATATAACATATATTGCATATTACAGCACCATGATTAAATAACTTGACGTGGTGGGGTAACTTCCGTGTTTCTGTAACCTGGAGAGCTAACCTGGCAGGAGTTTCTATCTTGGCAGGTTCGACGAAGCGACACACGTCAATGGAAAGAAGTCATATATCTCAGAGAACAAACCTCAAAGTATTACATTACCAGCAATACATTTTTGAAAAAAAAATTACCAGCAATTTATTTGGAAAAAGAAAAAAAGGCAACGTACAGCAGCTCTCCAGCTGCACAAAAATGTAGGCATAAAATGACAAAAAACATTGCCTTGATATGCAGAGGTCGATGGCGGATGGTAAGTGATACAGTCAACCACAACTACATGGATCAACCGATTCCAGTTAGCTGAATACGGCGGTTGATCGTAGCAAATGCGGCAATTGGTATTAATCTGAAAATAGGAATGTTAATGGTAATGGAGATATTATCAGTTTCCTTATGAGGAAACACTTGGCATTCATAGACGATCAGTTTTTACGACTGTTGATATAATCTTAAAGTACTTTTCCAGGTAAGTAGGTTTTTAATGATCAGTAGTTTTTATTATTATCTACGGTATTTATTTCCTTTCTAACATTTTATTTGAGGAAAGTAAACGTGTGGAAAGTAAACATAATGATTATGTCATTTTTTGCTCTTCGAGTTACCTGTGGTACGCATTTTAGTTGTTGGTGTTGTTAAAAATCCGCATGTGAAGTGTTTTCTGTTACTTGGGACGGTTCATTTTATTTGACCAGTCCACAAGATTCAGAGAAGTGTGTCCTTCATCAAGACCTATATGCTTCACTCGCTCATAGCCAATTGTCTATTAAATCTTTCGCAGTGGAAGAAACTAAGTTAAATGTATTTGACACGTATACAGACTGACAGTTATACAAAAAAAAAAAACAATACCTTGTCCGGTGACAAAATCTGCTGGTGGCGCCTGGAGTGGCAGTACCGCGTTAGCCACCGAAACTGTGTTACCTCCCTTGCTTGTCAACTGACAACGGCAGGGTATGTAAAGAACTGATTTCACACGAAATAAAGGAAAAAGAATATCAATACCGACTGTGGAAGAGTTTCGTTTCGTTTCTACAACTAAATTTTATTCTACAAGAGTTCCGTGAACCAAAATGAGTTGGATTTTATATTTTCAGGGTACTATGGAAATAATATCCTGTACCTACGACGAACTCAAACCGGCGTTGATGTGATGCGCTTTGAAGTTCAATTCATGTCGATATTTCAACGGGTAACTTTCCACACGGACGGAAAAAAAAGTAAAGTGCAGAAATGCGGTTGTTGATCTGTGTTTTAGATCGCGTGTGGTTCTAAACATGTTTACAGCGTTACTCATTAATGAATCACCCACAGAGAAGAGTTGGTTCTTATTTACTTTCGCGAAAGACCAAGGAACGGATAATGATTTTGACGAACACGTCTTAATTACTCCGTGTTTGGTCAGATTTCTTCAGAAAACATTCTCCACTTACGCATAATTTCGGATTCTTTACGACTATAACCGTATTCATCATTGATGCTGACCTCTCCACAGATTATTAGCAGTTGTTGTGGAAAAAGAAACATTTTCCGAGTGTAGAACTGTAAACGCTGTCAATATAGACGAGCCTCGGAGGAAGAGGAAGTGATAAGTAAGAATGTATAATAATGGTGTTCTGGTCACTACTTCCAGCTTAATTAAAAGCAGTGGCATCCAAAGTTTTCATTTGCAAATTACAGTTCCCATCCTCTGCAGAGAAAAAAACGAAATAGGCAAGATTTTCAACATTGAAATATTTTTATGTATTTTTATATAACTAGTAAATGATTAACAAAAGAGTGAAAATATTGAAAAATAAAGATTGTATAGCGGCATATCAACTCCTTATGAGTCATTTAATGCCGAGATTTAATTTTCTTCGTTGCATTTCTTTTACAAAACTCAATTGCCGATATTTTTTTCTTCAAAAATATATTACTGGCAAATTTTTCTTACAATTACAAGGTCTCATCTTTCACGACACAATGTCCACCACTGATCTTGGTTTGTCATCTAGGTTGATGTCAACTTCCTTGAAAAGTCTGAACCAGATTTTTCTTTCCAAATCATTAATTACTTTTGGCGTTACACTTTCGCACAATGCTTCTTACACATGTAAAGTAAATTGGCAGTACATGCAATTTTTCATCCTTCATTATAATCACTGTAAAATAAAGAAAAAAAACAGAATGTTTATATGTTATATAAGAAAGTAAAGAATAAGCAATTTAGCAACAAATTGAAGAACAAGTTAAAGAACAAATATCAAATTAATGATATAACTTGGAGTTGTCAAAAAACATCATCAGGATTCTTTAATTCGCAGACGTCGACTTACCAGGATGAAATACAACTCTCTTAACCTTAGTGTCACCTATCTTATTCGTACAAGCGCCTAATTTGTTTTTTTTTCTTTTGTTCCTTTACGACTATAACTGTATTCATCATTGATGCTGACCTCTCCACAGATTATTAGCAATTGTTTCAGAAAAACAATATATTTTCCAAGCGTAGAGCTGTAAACGTTGTCAATATAGACGAGCCTCGGAGGAAGAGGAAGTGATGAGTAAGAATGTATTTTAACGCGGTTGTGGTCACTACTTCCAGCTTAACAAAAAACAGTGGCAACCAAAGTTTTCATTTGCAAATGAGACTTGTCATCATTTTCAGAGATAAAACGAAATGGGAAAGAATTTCAAAATTGAGATATTTTTTATGTATTTTTATATAATTAAAAAATGATTAAAAAAGAAAGAAAATACCGTAATGAAAAATAAAGACTGTTTAGCGGCATATGAACTCCTTATGGGGCATTTGATGCCGACATTTAATTTTCTAGGGAGCATTAGTAATTTCTTTTACAAAAATCTATTGCTGGTAATATTTTGTCAAAATTCTATGGCTGGTAAATATTTTTTTACAAAATGTATTAGTCGCAATTGTTTACTATGAAAATATATTGCTGGTATTTTTACTTGCATTCATAGTGTTTTGACTCCAGTTTGGGAGTTAACTATTTGCCTATATTTGTCACTCTAATAGGCGCACGATATTCCCAGATATTTAAAATTCAGCACTTCTTTGATTTTGCTATCTCGGATTTGCAATTCCCACTTTTGATAACAACCATGCATTGTTTTATTGCAGTTGATGGTTAATATTTTTTCTTCGTTTCTTTTACTACCATCTGCAATTGTTTTGTGGTTTTCATTCTTTTCCTGCTTATTCCTCAGGGATGTGAAATTGAAACTATTGTTTTCATCCGGTACATCTATTTCCAGTTGTTTTATAAGAAACCTAACGTTACAAAACAATGTAATTTTATTTTCAATGTGCCAAAGAAGAGTCTTCAAAAGTTTAAATACTTACATTAAAGTATCGTGATATTTTAATGCCAGTAATATTAACGGACTTAAGAACAAAAGAACATATAGATATTTTGGAGATATATTAAGTTTGAAATAGTTTTTGCAGGCATTACTCTCACTTAGTCTGATATAAGGTCAAAGGTAAGGTTTGGTTTCTTTGTTTAAAGGCATATTTAATCCTTATCGGTTATTTCATAGCGGAATTTTATTTTCTGATAAGCACTGGTAGTTTGATTTTCAAAAAATAAATTGCAGGTATTTTTTTATTCTTTTACTATGAAAATATATAGCTGGTAATTTTTTTATTCTTTTACTATGAAAATATATAGCTGGTAATTTTTTTATTCTTTTACTATGAAAATATATAGCTGGTAATTTTTTTATTCTTTTACTATGAAAATATATAGCTGGTAATTTTTTTATTCTTTTACTATGAAAATATATAGCTAGTAATTTTTTATTCTTTTACTATGAAAATATATAGCTGGTAATTTTTTTATTCTTTTACTATGAAAATATATAGCTGGTAATTTTTTATTCTTTTACTATGAAAATATATAGCTGGTAATTTTTTTATTCTTTTACTATGAAAATATATAGCTGGTAATTTTTTTATTCTTTTACTATGAAAATATATAGCTGGTAATTTTTTTATTCTTTTATTATGAAAATGTATTGATAATAATTTTTTATTCTTTTACTATGGAAATGTATTAATGGTAATTTTTTATTCGTTTACTATGAAAATGTATTGCTGGTAATTTTTTATTCTTTTACTATGAAAATGTATTGATAATAATTTTTTATTCTTTTACTATGGAAATGTATTAATGGTAATTTTTTATTCGTTTACTATGAAAATGTATTGCTGGTAATTTTTTATTCTTTTACTATGAAAATGTATTGATGGTAATTTTTTATTCTTTTACTATGGAAATGTATTGATAATAATTTTTTATTATTTTATTATGGAAATGTATTAATGGTAATTTTTTATTCGTTTACTATGAAAATGTATTGATGGTAATTTTTTATTCGTTTACTATGAAAATGTATTGCTGGTAATTTTTTATTCTTTTACTATGAAAATGTATTGATGGTAATTTTTTATTCTTTTACTATGAAAATGTATTGATGGTAATTTTTTATTCTTTTACTATGGAAATGTATTAATGGTAATTTTTTATTCGTTTACTATGAAAATGTATTGCTGGTAATTTTTTATTCTTTTACTATGAAAATGTATTGATAATAATTTTTTATTCTTTTACTATGGAAATGTATTAATGGTAATTTTTTATTCGTTTACTATGAAAATGTATTGCTGGTAATTTTTTTATTCTTTTACTATGAAAATGTATTGCTGGTAATTTTTTATTCTTTTACTATGAAAATGTATTGATAATAATTTTTTATTCCTTTACTATGGAAATATATTAATGGTAATTTTTTATTCGTTTACTATGAAAATGTATTGATGGTAATTTTTTATTCTTTTACTATGAAAATGTATTGCTGGTAATTTTTTATTCTTTTACTATGAAAATGTATTGATGGTAATTTTTTATTCTTTTACTATGGGAATGTATTGATAATAATTTTTTATTCTTTTACTATGGAAATGTATTAATGGTAATTTTTTATTCGTTTACTATGAAAATGTATTGCTGGTAATTTTTTATTCTTTTACTATGAAAATATATTGATGGTAATTTTTTATTCTTTTACTATGAAAATGTATTAATGGTAATTTTTTATTCGTTTACTATGAAAATGTATTGATGGTAATTTTTTATTCTTTTACTATGGAAATGTATTAATGGTAATTTTTTATTCGTTTACTATGAAAATGTATTGCTGGTAATTTTTTATTCTTTTACTATGAAAATGTATTGCTGGTAATTTTTTATTCTTTTACTATGAAAATGTATTGATAATAATTTTTTATTCTTTTACTATGGAAATGTATTAATGGTAATTTTTTATTCGTTTACTATGAAAATGTATTGCTGGTAATTTTTTATTCTTTTACTATGAAAATGTATTGATAATAATTTTTTATTCTTTTACTATGAAAATGTATTGATAATAATTTTTTATTCTTTTACTATGAAAATGTATTGATAATAATTTTTTATTCTTTTACTATGGAAATGTATTAATGGTAATTTTTTATTCGTTTACTATGAAAATGTATTGCTGGTAATTTTTTATTCTTTTACTATGAAAATGTATTGATAATAATTTTTTATTCTTTTACTATGGAAATGTATTAATGGTAATTTTTTATTCGTTTACTATGAAAATGTATTGATGGTAATTTTTTATTATTTTACTATGAAAATGTATGACTGGTAATTTTTTATTCTTTTACTATGAAAATGTATTGATAATAATTTTTTATTCTTTTTCTATGGAAATCTATTAATGGTAATTTTTTATTCGTTTACTATGAAAATGTATTGCTGGTAATATTTTTTATTCTTTTACTATGAAAATTTATTGATTGTAACTTTTTATTCTTTTATTCTTAAAATGTATTGATGGTATTTTTTTTGTTCTTTTACTATGAGAATGTATTGCTGGTAATCTATTTTTATATTTTCATTTTTTGATATCTGTTTGGGTTTCACTCTTTGCTCATAGCTGGGACCATAAAAGGTGCTACCACCCCGTGTCACGTTGGACCTGGGAATTTATTTTATCGTGATACCTAGGAAAGAGAAATAAAAAAATACATTATAAACATTGGCCCCCGTTCGATAGTGTTGCTTCGGAGGATTGGCGCGATTGCGTCTCGATTAAGGAACGAGCCTCGCGAAACGGAGTGGCTCTTGCAGCGTGTCTCACTGGCGACGGTTCGAGGTAATGCTGTCTCCATCATAGCGGCTGGCAGAGAATAGAAAAAAATTGTTTATAGTTACGTTGTTCTGGAATTGTCATCATTGGCCGACTGAACTTGCTTTGTTTCAATTATTGTTTCCCTTAGATTGAACTTACCATTTCTTTTTATACTATAATGTATTTCAGTGTTATCCAATAAATTTAATAATTTTTATTACCGTAATTAGGGAGTGTGTCTGTGTGTTAGAGATCAGTCCTCAATCGTCCGAGAGAAATATATTACCCGGAAAGGTAGCTCGGTAGCAAGACCAACACGGTTCTCGTGTTGACGTTGCTACCTACTGCATGTGAGGTTTAAAAATGTAAAAAGAGAGAGAGAGAGAGAGAGAGAGAGAGGGCAGAGAGAGAGAGAGAGAGAGGTTGTAATCTGGAACTTTTAGAATTCTGAAACCGACCAAGTGGGGGTAATCTCCCACAACGTATTATAAATGGTAACTTATTTATTCTAGAATCTGCCGTTAATTTTAAGCTGAATAATATAATCTTTTTTCTTTATCGTCTTTCACTTTTCGTATTGTTTCACGAGAGATATATTATCATATTTGTTATCATTAGGCCAAACGCGCATCTTTGGATATGCGGGTGGTCCAATAATTAGGGGCTCGGAACACGACATAGGACAACCGAGTTCGAATTCCAGTCGAGTTTGTTAGTTTTGCTTTCTAGCCCATTGGAATGACAACTCTAATTATGAAAAAAACCATAGGTAACAATGGCGAAGAACATACTATACCACTAACAAATGGATTACAAAGTTTACAATAAGTCTATGATCTCGATTGGAGCCGTTTAATCAATCAATAAATTGATATTTTTGCAATCTTACCGTTGCTTTTTATCACAAGAATCTGCATCGACACATTCTTTATTATTATTTTATTACTACTTTTTTTCCCCAATATATTGTTACATTATTCTATTTAGCATGTTTTGACTAAAAACAATAGTAAGTTGAAGAAAAATAGTAGTAATATCAATTGTAGGTGATTTATATTATTACACATCTTAATTTGAATGACGGAGAACATAATGAAAGCAAAGGTTAGGATATAAACCAATAAAAACCAGAAAATGGCTGTAAGAAGATGCGTGCATTAATTTTGTAATAGTGAAATTTCTTCTATTCCCATCTCTCTTCGGAAATATCCGCATATAAATGTCAGAGAATAAAACAAAGTTTCTAACATTTTTCTCCGGTAAGAAGCGAGAAAACCTGAACGAATGCCTCTAAAATTTTTACCACGTCATTTTCTTTTATTTCTGTCTTTTTCAGATTCTTTGATTTCGTGCGCATCCACTTGACATCTCTGACAAATGCAATCCCATAACCTGTTTAGAATTGTATTTATCCGTTAACGAATGAAGGCTGTTTGCCTTACTTTCAAACGTTTTATCGGCATCTTCTTATATTATTATGGCTTTTATGTATTTCCCCTTCCAGCTGCCTTTCAAGGTGTATTGAAAGGCCGCTTGACACTTCTCTATCTTTTTACACAATACAATTTGTGTATCAGTAAACCTGATAAAATCCTCTTGGTTCAGAGTACTTCCTTTTATGGTTCAGACGAATGATAAGCCACCTAGGGAAATCATCGCTCCGGGAGCAAAATAAACGACTGTGGCTGAACACACGACAAACAACGCCAACTCTTAAAAAAATAACAATTAATAACCGGGTTAGTGTATTTCATTTTTTCCTTTTATTTTTGTCAGCATTTCCAGCTAGAAAGAAATCCAAATATCTGAAGAGTTTCATTAAATTCACTATTATATTACTTCTCTTATCATCTATAAATCACGTTATACAGGATATATCAAAACAAATTTTACAAACTTTGTTAGCGGCTTCCTGACTCCCAAACAAGGTAAAATGTCCATAGAAATATATATCCAAAAGGGCATCATTGTAGCTTAACGCAACAACTCATATCACATGATAATAATATACCCCCGCTTGCACAGCCTCATGTACCCGTTGGGTCATTGACTGACAGATCTTTTCAAAAACTACCACACAGTGTCGAATACTTTCTCAAACCTCTATAACACATTTATGAAGCGTCTTTGCACCATTAATATCTTCTGCATAAACCAATTGTTTTAGGTGTCCCGACAGATAAACATCTAAAGCCCATGGAACCAGTCCTTCCCTACATATCCATCGTTCATGGTAGATGTCAGCCAGTGCATCGCGAAAGATGTGGCTAAAATTTTCCCCACAGGTACATACTCTGGCAGGTCTGGAAGTGTGTTCGAAATAAAGTCCCCTAGACAGTTCATGAAGGCCGTAATGGGAGAACTTATAGACCAATGAGACAGTCACCTCTAATCCTGGTACACACATTAATTGCAAATTATTCTGGTGTATAACATGTATTATACCATGAGGATTCCGATCCGCACACATATGTTGGTTGTGAAAATTTGTTATTCCTTCTCTTCCAAATCTTGCCTTATCCGTAAACAAGACTAAAAAAAAAAAATCAACGAATCGGCAATTTGTGCAATAAACCGACAAAAGTTCTCCGGAGTAATTAATCAGAAGGCGAAAGATCCTACACACTTTGCAAATGATACGGATACAGGAGCTGCTTTTGAATTATCGTTCATGCGATACTATCATGTCCAAAATGCTAGGGCCACTTAACTTGTGCTGATACCTGGATCGTACCCGACAGCCTTTTGAATGTGTTCTTCGTGGTCAAGCGTAAGAGCGGATCTCGAGTCTTCCTCAAATAAGAGTTTATGGTGCCACAGATCCTGTCTCAGCATCAAGACGATAAACAGCAGCAAAGGTAGGATGACTCGGCTTCCTTTGGCCTTGAAATGCAATCTGATACAGCCAGGCAGCCTCGCATCCATTACCATTCGTGCGGCCGTATAAAAAACGTATATCTGCCTGCCAACAAGGTGAATATTCTGCCATTGTTAAACTAAACACTTCTCAGGTAACTCATTACTACACACGTTAGTAGTTGAAGACAGACTAGCCACAAATGTACACGAATAACATATGTAACCTAGTCTCCAACAGAGCGCCATCTACCGTAATCTGCCTTTGAACTTAATAACAATAACTCAACAACAAAGGATTTGCAGTCATATGTGAGTATGGACTTTTGTCTGTGATTTCATGTGAGGAAACTGCCCCTTCACATTAGCCGCAGGTATATTTCGTATAGAAAACGCTAAAAATTCCCTTTCTCGCTGCCGTGCGCCGACGGCTTAGGGGTAGGATCTGACTGATGCCCAATCTGTCGAGATTCGATCCCGGCTTCAAGCAATAGAATGATGGATGAATCTATAGAGTCTCTCTCTCTCTCTCTCTCTCTCTCTCTCTCTCTCTCTATATATATATATATATATATATATATATATATATATATATATATATATATATAATGTGTGTGCGTGTGTGTGTGCGCGTGTGTTTGTTAGTTCCTCTCGTTCTCTAGGTCTGATGAATTGGATCGTGATTACGATTCTAATGTAATAAATAACCATGGAATATTAGTGTTTGAGCCTTTTATATTGTATTCTTACTCTGTCCTGGACATTGAGTTATACCTGGATTCTATCCTCTTGGGAATATATATATATATATATATATATATATATATATATATATATATATATATATATATATCGGGGTCCTGACGATTGCGTCTAAAATGAAACAGCCGGTCACCTCTGAGTGTTGACTTTAATGTTCACTTTTATATTTTATATTGACGTACGCTCTATTTCTGATTCTGAGCACTTTATCCCATAAATATAGAACTATATTTCTTCTTCATATATATATATATATATATATATATATATATATATATATATATATATATATATATATATATATATATATATATATATATATATTAATAAATGTACATATACCTAGGTTTGGTGAGCGACTTAAGTTTCTTTGGTTACCCAACTCGTATATATATTTAAATTTATTAATATATATTTCCTAGGTCTGCTAAACCAAATCGAGCACTATTATGTTTATACCTCTCGGCAAAATTTCATTATTTATTTGCCTACCTATGTATACAATTGGCACGCGCGTCTAAGGTTGTTTATATTTAGTTATTTCATTTTCCTAAACCTATATATATATATATATATATATATATATATATATATATATATATATAACGCTCACACACTAATATTCCATGGTTATAATTTATTACATTGGGATCGTAATCGCGATCCAATTCATCAGACCTACAAATTCATAAAGTAATCGATAAAAATCTACATGTTCTCAGTTTTTACTAATATGCATTTAGGTTTTCCCTCAAAGACTTAGAAGTCTGAGAAGATCTCTATGTGTCAATTGATGGATTCTTTGTATTGGAACAATATAACATGTTTGCTTTTGGTTCATTTCTCTGGTTTTTCTCGTGGTACACGCATATTTTCGTCTTCGATGGTGCGATGACCATGGAGAAATTTGAGTTTGTCATGATTCCATTTACGATTAATTTCTTACAGTAATTATATATATATATATATATATATATATATATATATATATATATATATAGTTGTATATTTAAAAAGCAATCCTTCTTTTATGCAAGTTTCATTAAAAACGACAGACAAGGTACTAAGGTTAAGTTTTTCATTTAATTTTTCTTGTGTACGAACAAGAGCTTTCTTTTCTGGACAAAAGGTGTGTAAAAACTGTCAAATGTTTTATTTCTCCGAGCGGTTTCGGCTATATATTTAGCCATTATCAAGGATGATTTGATTTTTCAGCTTAATTGAGTGTGTGCATTATGTAAATGTCTTAGTGTGTAGTAGCGGTGTTTTAATTTCCAAATACGGTTAGCACGTTGTGGCTTTGTTCGTAGTTAATATTGTTACGGGTAGGCTTTTTCTTTTTTATTATTAAATCTTCCATTATTTTAACCTTTTTTTACAGGTGGAAGCAATTAATATATTTGTGTTTTTTACTAGTATATTTCTAATGGAGTCTGGTAACTTTTTGTGTGTGTTTAAATGGGTTCTAATGGAGCTGTGATCGGATAGGTGTAACGTAAGACGTCTGGATAAGCATGTGGTTGTGTAACCAATGTAATTATTTATGAGTCCGGTTTCGTTAGGAACGCAGTCCGTTAAGGGGCATTTGATATATATATATATATATATATATATATATATATATATATATATATATATATATATATTAGTAATTCATCGATACTAGAAAAATCTTCAACAGAATGTAGAAAGCGCTTCGACCTATGTTGGGACTCATCAGTAGTCCGCATTCACTACCGAGATTCCAACGCGGACTGTTTCGATACAATGCAAGAAAGTCATACCAAATGTACCAACGGGCCTCGGTGATGAAGAAAGAAACTGAATAGACTCGATATAGCGCCGCAACCTTCGTGGTGATACTGATGCAAGTATTCATAACCCAGCGGATTGTGCCCCAAGAGCCACGCCTTTCCTTTCCCCCGAATCGCTCAATCGCACAGCATTAGCTGGGACAATACAGTTGGTATGACGCTTAGGCTGTATCGAAATGCCGTGGGTTTGAATCTCGGTAGGGGATGCGCACTGCTGATGAGACGCTAATATAGGACGAAACGGCTGTTCATTGCTTTCTGCATTCTGGTGAGGATTCTTCTCGACTCGATGAATTACTATAACGATTTGCCTAAATCCCCCAAATTGTATTAATTATATATATATATATATATATATATATATATATATATATATATATTTAATTCTATTAATTGTATATATATATAATTCTATTAATTATATATACATATATATATATATAATACTATTAATTATATTTATATATATATATAATTCTATTAATTATATTTATATATATATATATCTATATAATTATATTAATTATATTTATATATATATATATAATTCTATTAATTATATGTATATATATATATAATTCCCTTAATTATATGTATATATATATATAATTCCCTTAATTATATTTATATATATATATATAATTCTATTAATTATATTTATATATAATTCTATTAATTATATTTATATATATCTATATAATTCTATTAATTATATTTATATATATATATATATATAATTCTATTAATTATATTTATATATTTATGTATATAATTCTATTAATTATATATATATATATATAATTCTATTAATTATATTTATATATATATATATATAATTCTATTAATTATATTTATATATATATCTATATAATTCTATTAATTATATATATATCTATATAATTCTATTAATTATATATATATATATATAATTCTATTAATTATATTTATATATATATCTATATAATTCTATTAATTATATTTATATATATATCTATATAATTCTCTTAATTATATATATATATATAATTCTATTAATTATATTTATATATATATATATATAATTCTATTAATTATATATATATATAATTCTATTAATTATATATATATATAATTCTATTAATTATATTTATATATATATATATATAATTCTATTAATTATATTTATATATATATATATATATAATTCTATTAATTATATTTATATATATAATTCTATTAATTATATATACAAAAAATATATATAATTCTATTAATTATATATATATATATATATATATATATATATATATATATATATATATATATTGAATTTACCAAAACATTCTTTATTGCTTTTATCAGAAGCTTTCGGCTGTTGTAACCATAAGTTTAAGTCTGTTGCTTCCGGAAACCTACTGGGGATTTCAGACCCAACCCTTTATTTAATCTAGGGTTGTAGATTGTCCTTATGCCGCTTGACATGTCATAGGCTATTTCGGCTATATTTAGTTCTGCCCATTTAGTGCTCGGCTTGTTTCTAACGAGACTACACTACCCAACCCAGGAATCGACCCCGCAATGATTATGTCATGAAATTCATGAAGCAACACTTTAATGTATTATCCCGGGGACGATCTTGTATCAAGAACTTGGAACCTTAAACTTGTTCTACATGTTACCGACGTTTTGCCGCTGTTACGACGCTTTACTTCATTCACCCTGGCTTCTTTCTCTCACTGGTACTGCTGCTAATGAAGCCTTGCTGTCATTTCTTTTTCTTTATTTATTAACAGCTCCCATATTATGCAAGGCCTACCATGTGCCCGCATAGCCTACCTTATGCGCTGATTCTTTCAGACGTCTGACTCTCTGGTTTTCTTCTGTCCCTAGTATTTGTACTTCATTCTGCAGGGGTTGTTGACTATCATTTTCCTTCTATACATGATCAGCAATGCCTGATTCCATTGTCTAATCTCTAATTAACAGACATACGCCAAACTATGTCTAAATTAGATTGAATTTATTTCATTATAGATATTCAAAAATTTAAAACTGATTTAGCAAATGGATCCAGGAGGGAGAACTGAGTAACTTTCGTCGCCATTTATATTGGATAGACTGTTAAAATTTGACAGACTGCTGAAGACTTTTTTTTGACATAAATTATTTACCTATTGTCTGAAGAAGAGGAGAGATATCGAAGAACTGTCGATAAAAATGGAAACTCTGTTTGTAGTCCACTTAAGAGGCCAGCATTTTAATTAATTCTTATCAATGAATATAGTTGATAAATTAAAAAAAAAATTACAAATAAAATATTAAACGATAAAATGAGATTGTTAATAGAAACGAGGTAAAACCTTCTAAAAATAAACATTACCTGTCATCGCACATAATAACGAAAAAAATACATTCAAGATAATTCAAGTAGAAAGGCGAATGTACACATCTTTTATTTCTAGATAACAGTTGCTTTGTAAACAAAATTATTACTTGTATTCGTCAAAACCGTGATTCTCAACCGACGTGCGCGATCCTCTTACGTGTGCCGCGAAATACTGTCTCAGCATATATATATATATATATATATATATATATATATATATATATATATATGTCATTCACAGACAGTACTGTTTCGCTGTATCACAGCTCCTCAGTGCGACTACACTTCCGAATGCCTCAAGCCAGGATTGAAACACAACTAATTTTGTGTCAGCCAGAGCTATCTTCACTCGGTACAGTTACACAACTAAATCTAGCGTATTGTTTTTACAAATGTAAACAAATGCCAATCAGCCAAAGTGCTCTATTCATTTTACTGAAGAGCTTTGCATTAGTGCAGGTGGATGTTGTTTAAAGAAATAGCTTATCACTCAACAGTGCTCATATATATATATATATATATATATATATATATATATATATATATATATATGCAGTGCTTTCTGCATTCTGTTGAGGTTTCAGACTCGATGAATTACTTAATTATAATTATCAAATCCTCCTAACCATTTCTATCATTTATATATCATTGCTTGAACCGACTTCTAATGCTCAGGTTGAGCGGCTTCGTGATAGTAGTCGTGGCTCCGGGGGCACCGTCCTATGGTTAGAGAGAATTTCAGTTGAGTTCCACCACGGAATTTGTGAGCGAGCGGCGCTATACTGAGTCAGATATGCTACCTCTTCGGCACCGAGGCCCGTTGAACAGTTGGTATGACGTTTGCTTGATAATCTAACTGTCAGGGTTTCAATTCTCGGTAGTGGATGCGCACTGCTGATGAGTCCCAAATATAGGACGAAACGGTCGTCCAGTGCTTTCTGCATTCTGTTGAGGTTTCAGACTCGATGAATTACTTAATTATAATTATCAAATCCTCCTAATAATATATATATATATATATATATATATATATATATATATATATATATATATATTCTAAGATAATCCTAAGGAGCCAGGCAAACCTACCTAGGTTTTACCTAAACGGATCTTCAGGGTAAAGTCGACTTTACCCTGAAGATCCGTTTTGGTGAAACCTAAGGGGGTTTGCCTGGCTCCTTAGGATTATCTTAGTTTATCGCTCGACTTAGTGTATTGAGCACTATACGTCGTTGTATTTTACTTATTTTTTTATTACTTTAAGCTCAAACACTTGACGATTGTTTTCGCCTTCTTTTAATGTTCTTGGTTCTTTCTTTTTTATTTCCCATTTTTCATCGGGTACCGATTTGTTCTACCGCAAGTAGCGCTATCCGAAGTTTTTCCAAATGAGTACTACCATTTATATATATATATATATATATATATATATATATATATATATCTGTGTGTGTGTGTGTTTGTGTTTGTGAGTGCCTCTGTGTGTGTGTTTCGCTTTAGACCATGAGACCCGGGTTCGAATCTCACCACGGCTGATTTGTCATGAATGATACTTCCTGATGTTATCGGTCTGGGGGAGTCGATCGCAGCGCGCGGCACATTGGGAAAGCGCCTGAAAAACCATATTACGGGTTGACCCAAGTCTTGTGAGTGAAATTGGGTAAAACGAAACCTTTGGGACCTTCGATAGCTGTGCTGGCACGAACTCACAAGTCATCTTGACCGAGGGTTTGAGTGTGCTGGCTTTGTTCAGATTGTTGATCACGCTGGATAACACGATCTCTCCCAGAAACTGTAACTAAGGTCTGCTAAGCATAGCTTCAGTATAAAGCACCGGTTGGCTCAGTTGATGTTGAACAAACAAAAATGTGCCTGAGCGAGCGTCTGCAATAGGGATTGGCTAGCCGCCCTAATAGACGGGTATCCTCGAATACGAGTGGCTAGCTATTATATATATATATATATATATATGTATGTGTGTATGTATGTATGTATGTATGTATGTATGTGTGTGTGTGTATGTATGCGGAAACAGTAATGGTACAAAAGCTGCACAAATAGTTGAATAGAAACATTGAAATAAAGTAAGTTCATATTTGCATGTGTATTTTTAATCTATGGTTTTATTTCATAACATTTAATTGCATGCCCTTTAAAAATATTGCTATGCGTGCCGTAATATTTTCACTTGCTTCTAGGTATTCTTAGAAAGTTTAAGAAAAACTGCCTTAAAACAACGATGAGTAAGAGAACATATTAGTAAATTTCTACTGGTAATTCTTTTGTCTCGTTTACTATTTTTTAAAATTTGCCAAAGATCCACTTTCATAATGGCCTGATCGAAAAGCTGACCACTAAAGATGATTCGTACGACCATTTTCGATAATTTTTAAGATGTTTCCGCCTGAAACTATGTGTGTTGTTTCCGAGTTTTCGCCGAACTTGGACTCGACATTCTCGTATTGATGGAATGGTTTTTCTAAATTTACCTGTTATCGGTTTTTCCCACGCGCGCACATTATGACGCTGCATGGTCGACCACGTGTTCAGCCTTTGGGATCAACAACTGGCATCCTGTGATGAGCGAATCTGCATTTGGTAACCTGGGGCCAATTTCCCAGGTCAACCCGTCGATGCACCAGGTTTCTACGACATCACACTGAGTCCAAAGCCTATTCTGGCATATTATACTTTAAATCTGTACCATTATTTAAATAAATTATATTTTATTATAAAAAAAAACATTTTGAAAGTTTGAATCGCTACAAACGAGAAGCAGTTTAATTTTAACAAAAAATATGTGCACAAAGAGGGTTAAATGAACCAGAGAGAAAAAAAATCGAGTGATCATTTCAAACCATTTACGGATGAAACTGATTGATAAAATTATTTGAAAAAAAATAGCTGCAGTTTGCTTGATTGATTTGTACAGACTTTCAACCCTTGACGGATGATTAAAAGCAGAAAAATATCTTGTATCAACAACGAATCCAACTGTAATTCGAACTCGGCTCTCCGAACTTTCATTTCGAGCAGCCGCTGCAATTTGCACATATTTTTCGGACACAAGTCGAAAATGAATCATGGTTATTTTGTCCTTTTTCTTTCGCTTCATACAAGCTTCATTGAAGCTATAATTCACCTCAAACGTATTATTATACGTTTGAGGTGAATTATAGCTTCAATGAGGAAAGTGAATATCTGAACATACCTAATTGATAGTCAGTTTCTTCTCAGTTGATATTATACGTTAAAATGTTTTTATTAAACACCTTTAAAAAGCAGACAACTGTTTTCCATTTTTAGTTCACAGCTTTAAGTTGTAGCCTATTGATTATAAGTTCGTTGTGGTCATCTTATAGCAGCTTTGTATTATGGTTTAATGTCCATACGTGAACATCCATTAATAGCAAGGACACTGAAATAATGTGCCAAAAAATAAACAAACAGAAGCTTCAATGAACTATTGACGTGCTGATGAATACGCGACAAGGCACGGCTTCGTATTCATCCCAATACAAAGGAAAGAAAATATTTATAGATACAAGAAGAGGAAATGTTAGAAATATTCATGAAAGGTCTCTTAAAAAGAAGAGATATTCTTTAGCGAGGAGTCATAAAAAACGAATGGCAAAACCTTACAACAGAAAAATTGAAAAAAAAATTGATTTTTTCCTCTTAAAGAATAAAAGGAAGATGGTAATTGCAAGTACTATCATAGCTATTAATTGCTAAATTCATACAGCAATCTTTTCAAATTATTATTTCATCATATTTCATATAGTTACAACGTTTTACTCTGGTCTACTTCAGTTCTTTGTAGTAAATACTGACCTAAGTATTTATTCAATGCTTGAACGAAGACAGTTTCTTATTCCGTTTTATCATTCTAGAGGACATCTCTTAACTGTTAGCTAATTTATCTTTGTGTTAGAGAATATAATTTTCATTGTCTGATCCTATTTCAGTTGGGCTGTATAATAGTCTCAAAATATATGTCAGTTTAATAAAAACACGTGTTTTATTCTTATATACACGAAATTAAGGTTTATTTCTCTCCGGGTATCGTCGGGCAGTATGTGTGTTGTTTCCGGGTGTTCGCCGAACTTGGACTCTACATTCTCGTATTGATGGAATGGTTTTTTCTAAATTTACCTGTTATCGGTTTTTTCCCACGCGCGCACATTATGACGCTGCATGGTCGACCACGTGTTCAGCCTTTGGGATCAACAACTGGCATCCTGTGATGAGCGAATCTGCATTTGGTAACCCGGGGCCAATTTCCCGGGGCAATTTCCCAGGTCAATCCCAGATGCACCAGGTTTCTCCGACATCACACTTTTTCCAAAGCCTATTCTGACATCATCCGGTGTTTAGTCACGTACTATATATTTGGAAGAGGTCAGAGGATAAAGCAATCAAAATATTACGCCAAGAAAACATTAAACCGAATAAAATCACGCATGCAAATACGGAATCTGTTTAAAAAATATATTGAAACCAGACCAGTTTGGATTTGGAATCGTCAGAAAGGTATTGTAAACAGTTCAAAGGTCGTTAAGTTATTGTAAGTAGCTCAAATATCTGAAAGGTTCAAAGGTCGTAAAGGTATTGTAAATAGTTAAATGATCGCAAAGGTATTGCAAATAGTTAAATGGTCGTAAAGGTATTGTAAATGGTGAAATAGTCTATGAATTAAACTATAAATAGTTAAATGATCGTAAATGCATTACAAATAGTTAAATGGTTGAAAAGGTATTGTATATAGTTAAATGGTCGTAAAGGTATTGCAAATGGTGAAATAGTCTATGAATTTAACTATAGATAGTTAAATGATCGTAAATGTATTGCAAATAGTTTAATGGTCGTAAAGTTATTGTAAATAGCCATAAATGTATTGTAAAAAATTAAATGATCGTAAAATGGTTGTAAATTCACTGTAAATAGTTAAGTGGTCGTAAAGGTATTTTAAATATTACAAAGGTCGTAAAAGTATTGTAATTAGTTAAATGGTCGGAAAGATATTGTAAATAGTTCAAAGGTCGTAACCATATTGTAAACAATTAAGTTGCTCGAGATTGCTAATGTCTCCTATGTGGAACATTTTAAATGTTGGTCTTGTGTAGAGTCAATTAAAATTATAAATAATATTTCTCTATATAGCACAGTGCAATGATTAGCTGCGCAGAAAGTGAATTGAGCACCATGTTCAAATCCTGGTTCATTTAACGCTAATATTATCTTCGGAAAAGGCATGAATCCAGCTGCCTTGAACTATGAGATAATTATCAGGGATGACTGGGCATTCTTGACTTAGGTGACAACCAGCCTAGGAGAAAAGTTTCTGAATTCAAAACCAGTCAAAACAGGAATGAACTACATCGGGTTATCTTTATTTAGTGACAAATCTACTGCTTTAGCTACTCTATATTTGATGCTCCTATGGTCTTAATCGGTCATGACTCTCTACAACATACTTCTCTTTAACAGCTGTGAATTGCCATGACTCTTTGGGGAAGGCGTGGTTTTCTGTTGCTCTAGCGGAAGCTTTGAATTCCAAGTAGTTCTTTCCCTCAACTAGCTGCCACATACTTAAGTGTCTGCCATGTTATTTAACTCATAACTACGGACAGAAAAGTTGGTTTTATGTATTTACTAAGGATATTATCGCGAAGAGTAGTCAACCGAGTCGATCAAAATTTCAACACGACCTCAGAATTTCACTTTCCGCTCCTATAACATCCATGCTACCAACACAAGTTATAGATAAATTAAATTAAGTTCAAAACAAATTCGAATATTATTTCGTATGAAAAATGCCCGGATTTCCGATTCTAGAATTTCGTTCAAGTGATAGAATGTCTGTAATAAAGATATTTAGTTAAGAAATTCAAACATTTTAGGAAGCTAAGTTTACAGACGTACAAGAGACCAAATATGTTGATCCTAGTGAGATTCTACTTTAATTTAGTTTTAATGAATAATTTGTAATTTATATTAGGATGGCGGAACATCATTAGTGTGTTGCAGTCAGTAAGTATTCAATTCACGATTGGAGTAATCGTCTGTGAGAATAAATTGGCCAACTTGATTCCAGTAGGAGACACCTATAATTACTAGGTATATATTAGTAAATCCCAACGTAGGACGTGAGTAGGATAATTGTATTTTCCAAATATTCCATGCTGGGGTAACTTGACACTTACCTCCGTTTAGAAACTGAAAATATGCAATTGTTTAGCTCATCAATTAGGCTGAAGTTATTAAATTTTGTATTGATAAGTGAAAAAAGCGATAAATAAAACAAAAGGTTCGATTATAATGAAATTGCATGTGGGGGGATGTTTTTTGCGATTGACTGTTTTACTATTAGGATTTATTTAGAGCTTTAGAAATTTTATGGACAGCATGAACAATCCTTTTTTGTGAGTGCGTATTGCATTAACCTTGAGTATACCAATAATTTTCCCAGAAAAAAATCGGTCTATTAAACTCATAATCATATCTGGTGGAGGAGGAGATGACTTCATGCCATTACAAGTGGAGGCCACGAATCTGAGTGTAATACGAACTCAGCACATAGTCTTCTCATCCCGAGCCGCTATCCAAAGACAAAATATGCAAAGACATAAACTCTTTAATAATAAACTCTTTAATAATAATAATAATAATAATAATAATGATAATGATGATGATGATGATGATAATAATAATAATAATAATAATAATAATAATAATAGTAGTAGTAGTAGTATCTGTTGTTGACGACGGAGAGTTGAACATTTGTGGAAATCACGATGTTCATTAACACGCCCACGCGTGTCAAATGTGGCACAAGGCCGGTTTAATGTGGGCTTCCGAGCCCGTAGGCTCGGGCAAAAATTGCCCGTAGAACCCGTATAAACGGGATCGGGTTGCTGAACCTCCCCGAACGAGGCTCTGCCCTTCGGCGGAGCCTCGTCCGGGTTCCACTTTGCCTCAGAGGCAGAGAGTTCGACCGAATAGCTGAGACGTCCAAAAAGGACTGAATCTCACTTGTACCATGCTCCAAAAATATAAGAAATGGTAAATGTACCATTTTTCTTTTCAACTATACTTTTCCTGTATTTCTTCTGTACTATGATTCTAAATCCTTTTGACTCAATTTAACCTTAATTAGGTATGTCCAATTTTGACCTTTTTAGCGTTTTTTTTTAGTTGTTTTTTTGTCAGTTGAAAGACACATTAATTTCGAGATTCTTGTAAAAATTAACTACTTGTTGGATTTTAATGAAAACTCCAGAACTTATTCAGAAATGAATGAACTTATTTTAGAAATGTTTGTCTCTTTGAAAGTCATGGTATAAATATTTTTTTTTTATATCTGTTACCCCCCTCGAACTTAATTTTATGAAAACACAAAAAAAAATTTATTTGCAACCTGAATTTTTTTTTTAATTAAATGCACAAAACTCTGAAAAATCTAAATCATCGATTTTTTTGTTAAAAAAATGTCCGAAATTGTCCAAACTTTTACCACAATTGTAAAAATACAAAACCCAATAAAACTAAGACAATATTTAATTAAGAAAGTTTTTAATGGCTTTTCTGAATAATATATACGAAGGTAATTATTATCTGAAAGAAAAAAATTTTTTTGATGAACAATAAATTTTTACATTAATTTTCTTTTTTTTTTTCAATTTTAAATACACAATATGACAAAAGGTTGTTATATATTTATACATTAAGTTCTTTCTGCAACCTTATGGAAATGATATATTATGTTCTCTACTTTTTAAAGATCATAAATTTGAAAGTTTATTAAAATCTGACAACCATAATTATTTTAAAAATAATTTTTAATATTCCAAAATTGTATTTAAAATCGTCTACAACGAAAGTACGGATGCACATTGTTGAAATAATGCCACATGAGTAGTTTCCTTTGATAGAAGCAAGTTTTTTTTTTACTTCAGAAATGGCTTTGTAACAAGAAAACAACGCTTGTCAAGTTTTCTGAATATCGTCGTATTATTTTCAATTTTTTTCTTTTTCTATTCAAATATAATCGAATAGTGGGATAAAAGAAAATATCGACTATTTACAATTACAAAAAAAAAAAACGCCCTTGGAAGTCCACCCAAATTTTCAAGTTTGAAATCAAATGCATAAATTCATTGTACATTACTTTGGAATTATTATCCACACGACAAATTATCAATTAAAACGATTTTTGGAGTTTAAATTTTCTGGAGTTAGCTCGCTACTACTCAAACTAAAAAATACTTGTCGAGTCAAAACAAAACCAACATAGCTGCTATTAGCATGTTAATTTTATTAATAAATAAAATAAAACTCATATTACTGACATATAATATTCTATTAATAAATAGAAAAAAATCTGCCTTAATAAAAAAGAAATAAAATCTCATTTCATTAAGTTAACCAGTTTCAATTAATGGTGTTTCATGTAATTTTTATATTCTCAGAAAAATATTTCATGACTGAAATAATAAACCTCAATTTAAAAAAATGTATTTTTTTTACTGTTTTATTTTTACTTGTAAAATTTGATTTTCTTTCATAATTTAAATGTTATTTTCAGTGCAGAATTCTTCCTCAAACGTAAGGTAAAAAAAAAAAAAAAAAATTTGAAAGTGAATTTAAAAAAAAAAAATCTACTAACCAGATTCACTTAAAATTAGAACGAATTATATCACTTTGGCGGTACCGTACAATAAATTTCAGTACCGTAAGTTGTGAATATATTGACGTACATCAATCAACGCCTGTCAAAATAGACTACCCTGGTGGGAAATATCTCTCTTAAAAAATTTTCTGCTAAAAATGTAAGTAATGTTTCTTTCAAATTACATTAAGTATACTTTAATCATTCTAAATTTCCTAAGATAACAAAAGAAAAAGGTGTAATTGATTTTTCATGATTTTTTAACTAACAAACTATGATCTTTCCGACAGAAATGTCGATAAGTTCGATTTTACGAAATTTTTTGACTCGGAAAAAAAAACAAGATTTTTAATGTCGAAAGGCCACCACCGATTGATAATGTACAGACATTTTGGGAAAATATTTGGAGCAGCCCGAAGGAATATAACCCAAATGCAGAATGGATCCGTCGTGAAGAAGAACGAATGCTGGATACACCTCTGCAAGAATGGGAAAATATATCCACAGATTATGTTAGGCAAGCTCTAACGAAATCCCAAAAATGGAAATCCCCAGGAAATGACAAGGTTCCCAATTTCTGGCTTTATCATCTCTCATCTATCCACAATATCCTTGCGAAAACATTATCAAAGTTTGTAAATAATCCCAATAAAATCCCGGAATTGATTACTGAAGGTATTACATACCTCATACCAAAACAAAAATGAAACAGACGACCCGAAAAATTATCGACGGATAACATGTCTCTACACAACGTACAAGTTGATCACGTCTGTCCTGACGAACCGTGCTTACTCCTTTTTCGAAACAAACAGCATTCTTCCGCTGGAACAGAAGGGATGCAGGAGAGGTTCATATGGCTGCAAAGATCAACTACTGATAAATAAAATGATCCTGGAAAATTGCAGGAGAAGACGTAGAAATCTTAGAGCAGCGTGGATTGATTATTGTAAAGCCTTTGATAGTGTTCCACATTCTTGGATCCTTAAGACTTTGGAAATGTACAAAGTCTCCCCTGTACTATTAAATTTCCTTAAGCACAGCATGGGAATGTGGAACACCAAAATATACCTTAGTCACACCAGAGGCACTGCCATATTCAACCAACTAAATATCCGACGTGGAATCTTTCAACGAGACTACCTGTCACCACTTCTGTTTTGTTTGTCCTTAAAACCCCTTATGCATGAACTGAACAACAGTAGCTATGGTTACAAAATAAATAAGAAAATATTCAATCACCTACTCTACATGGATGATCTCAAACTCTTTGCCAAAGACGACAATGAGTTGAAGGGCCTCCTCAGTATTGTAAAATACTTCAGTGACGACATAGGTATGAACTTCGGATTAGATAAATGTGCAAAAGTTACATTCAAGAAAGGTAGAATTACAGAAGCACCCTTAATAGATTTAGATTTTGTCACAAAGATTAGGGAACTGGAGCATGATGAAGCTTATAAGTACCTGGGAATTAGTGAAGGGGATGGCATACAACATCCCCAAATGAAGGAGAATGTAAGAAAGGAGTACTACAGGCGTGTACGTCTGGTACTAAATACCGAGCTAAACACAAAAAAAAAACAGAATATAAGCCATAAACAACTTGGCTGTCCCTGTAGTGCAATACAGCTTTAACGTCCTTAACTGGACCATAGCTGAAATTAAGCGAATGGACGCCAAAACGAGAAAGCTCCTCACTTGCTACCGCATGCATCATCCCAAAGCTGATGTTGATCGCCTGTATGTGCCCATATCCGAAGGAGGCAGTGAATTGGTTCAACTAGAACTGTCCTACAAAACTACAACAATTGGCCTCCAAAGATACTTGGAAACTACAGAAGACTGGATGGTGGTATGTGTCAAGGAACATGAAAGTAGTAAGCGTCTTTACTCCATAATAAAGGAAGCCACAAAATTCAAAATGGAGTTTCAAATGGGCGCAGAAATACAAGTACAGCACGGTAAACCGGCTGAATCTGCAAAATACTTAAAAAAGAAAGCAAAGACAGGTGCAACCGACCAGATACAGAAACAATGGCAAGATAAACCGCTTCATGGCCAATACTCTGCCTGTACCAAACATGCTGACGTAGACAAAAACCGTACCCATCAGTGGCTACGTAGTGCAGGGTTGAAAGCTGAAACTGAAGGTTTTTTCCTTGCTGCACAGGACCAATGCTTGTTAACAGGGAAATATCAAGCACATACACTAAAACTGTGTTAGCCCAAAATGCAGATTCTGTGATAAATATCCAGAAACCATTGATCATCTTGTATCAGGTTGCACGATATTGGCACCCACTGAATATAAAACCCGGCATGACAGAGTGGGCCAATATCTGCACTGGAAAATTTGCAACTTCTACGGTTTCGAAACTGAAAGAAACTGGTACGGACACCACCCAGACCCGGTTACGGAGATAGGACCTGTTACAATTCTATGGGACTACACAATACACACTGACAGAACAATCAAAGCGAACCGGCCATACATTGTTATTAAAGACCACAAACAAAAAATGCCTCCTTATTGATATGGCAGTCCCTGCAGACTGCAATATATTTTTGAAGATATTTGAAAATCTGTCAAAAAGCAAGGACATTGAAATATAAATCTAAAAAATGTGGCACATGGGAACATCAACAATCCCTGTTGTATTTGGAGCCGAGGATTGGTTGGAAAATATTCCAGTAGGCTGATTGAAGGGATCCCTGGAAGTCCATGCCTCAAAGAGATACAAAAAATTATTCTGACAAGTAGAGCCCACACTTTACGAAGGGCTTTATCTATGTAATATTTTATTTTTATTTATTTTTTTTGCAGTGGAAGGAGTCATGATACCATTTCTAACCTTAGGTCCCTGAACGGGACCCGGAAAGAAAAATAAGAGTCCAGATCCGTGCACTGATTATGAAGCTAGTTTATGAAATTAGACGTCCGTCCTGCGTATGACGATAAACTACATCCGGCACCAAGGTCTCTGATCCGGAAGTTTTCAGGAACCTGGAACCTCCTCTTAATTGCTGTTGTTCCAAGTTTCACCCTGACCCGGAGTGGTAGCATCTGTTAGGGTCCCAGGTTTGGGCAAATAGTTAACCCCCAAATTGGGGTTAAAACATTATGAAAGTATAAAAATATATTTTTGTAGTAGAAGCGCCAGCAATGTATTTTCATAGTAAATGAATTACCAGCAATAACTTATTTTGTAAGATAAAAAAATTGACAAGCAATACATTTGTATATAAAAAAACAGATAATACCAGCAATATATATTTGTAAAAGGAAAATTGTCAGTAATATATTTTTGAAGAAAAAAAAACAGTAATTGATTTTTGTAAAAGAATTGCAACGAAGAAAACAAAATTTCGACATTACACGACCCATAATGAGTTGATATGCCGCTAAACAATCTTTATTTTTTAGTATTTTCACCCTTTTGTTAATCATTTACTAATTATATAAAAATACATAAAAATATTTCAATGTTGAAATTTTTCCCATTTCGTTTTTTCTCTGCAAAGGATCACAACTCTTATTTGCAAATGAAAACTTTAGTTGACACTGCTTTTAATTAAGCAGGAAGTAGTGACCACAACCCCATTATTATACATTCTTACTCATCACTTCCTCTTCCTCCGAGCCTCGTCTATATTGACAGCGTTTACAGCTCTACGTTTTGTAAAATATGGTTCTTATTCCTCAACAACTGCTAATAATCTGTGGAGAGGTCAGCATCCATGATGAATACAGTTATAGTCATAAAGAAAGAAAAAGAAAAAAATACAAAACAAATTAAACGCTTGTTCGAAAACGTTATATGACACTAAGGTTAAGAGAGTTGTATTTCATCTTGGTAAGTCGAGGTCTGCGAATTAAAGAATTCTGATGATAATTTTTGGCATCTTCAAGTTATATCATTAATTTGTTACATCTTGTTCTTTAACTTGTTCTTCAACTTGCTGCTGAACGGTTTATTCTTTACTTTCTTATATAACATATAAACATTCATTGTTTTTTCTTTATTTTACAGCTTTGATAATGAAGGATGAAAAATTGCATGTACTGCCAATTTACTCTACCTGTGTATAAAGCATTGCGCAAAAGTGTAACGCAAAAAGTAATTAATGATGTGGAAAACAAAACCTGGTTCAGACTTTTCAAGGAAGTTGACACCAACATTGATGACAAACCAAGATTAGTGGGGGACATTATGTCGTGATAGATGAGACCTTGGAATTGCTGAATAACAGCAAAGCACAAGCACTCGTACATTGTCGGCATAACTTGGTCCTTCACAAAGCGTCATCAATCGAGACAGATAATGTTGGCCTGGAGAACAAACGCTGTCCAGGCAATCCTCATGAACTGGCGAAGAACCAGGCTCAACAACGTCTGAAAAACCGCAAAAAACTGCCGGCAAATCCTCAAGATAGCCGTTTTTGGCGTCGAATTGTTTCTAGGGATGAGACATGGATCTCTTTTCGTAATCCTAACAAGATAAACAATGTCTTCGTGTTCGTATCTGTTGTCAAAGGGCAGTTTGAATAGAAGCAGGTAAGCAATCTTGGCACTCCAGGCACTTTCTCTTCTATTATTTGTAAATTATTATTTCTTTTTAAGTAAGATTTGGGAGAATATACCTATTGCTGTCACCAAGTTATTGTTTCTCTTAGACTAGTTACCACACAAGAGATTTCACCCTATTCTGCTATTTTACTCTAAGGGGAAGAAGATCAGTGGATTCGTTCTGGTCAGGTTTCAGAAATTGTTATCAGACAAGAGCGTTTTGAACAGAACTTCATGTTGTTTTTTAGTGGAATTTCAAGGAGGTGGTGTTGCACTTTGAGCTAGTGTCAGATGGTCCTTCTGTGAACTCTCAACACCTGAAACGAGTATACAATACTTTGAAAACGCACTGTCCGGCATTAGTCAATCGATAACGCGCACTCCTACAGCATAGTATTGCCACAACATACGCTGCTAACGTGACCAAGAGCAAACAAAGAAATTGAGGGGCTGGAAGTGCTGCCTGAACTTGAGGGGCTGGAAGTGCTGCCTGAACTTGAGGGGCTGGAAGTGCTGCCTGAACTCGAGGGGCTGGAAGTGCTGCCTGAACTTGAGGGCCTGGAAGTGCTGCCTGAACTTGAGGGGCTGGAAGTGCTGCCTGAACTTGAGGGGCTGGAAGTGCTGCCTGAACTCGAGGGGCTGGAAGTGCTGCCTGAACTTGAGGGGCTGGAAGTGCTGCCTGAACTTGAGGGGCTGGAAGTGCTGCCTGAACTTGAGGGGCTGGAAGTGCTGCCTGAACTCGAGGGGCTGGAAGTGCTGCCTGAACTCGAGGGGCTGGAAGTGCTGCCTGAACTTGCCTACTGTCCAATAACGAGTCGAATTCTTTTGCACACCACGCCTGAAATTTAATACTGAGGACCACCTTGTTACGTACGCAATTGTGAATAATCTCAATTCCCCTTGTACTCAATTAGTAAGAAATAAGTACCTCTCGGATAGCTTATCCCCTAAATGGTTGCATTGTGGAACAAACTTCCTACAAGATGTTTTCCCAGTCGATACTCTCTTGCCTTCTTCAAGTCTAGTGTTAACGGTTATTTTTTTGTATATCCCCATGAACATCTTTTCTTTCTTTTTCTTACGCTTCTACAACACTACGCAGTAACCCTCAATTTTGAGTGGGTCTTGGGATTTGTATTGGGTGACCATTAGTATAAAAAAAAACGATTTCTTACATAACTGTGTGAGATTGTATTATGTTTGTTTGTCACAGTGTAAATAAATAAATATAACACTATAGACATTATTTTTTTAAATTTCAGATAGATAAACATTGCCATTGTTTTTTTTAAGAAATAAATAATCTCAAAGGAGAATGAAGATGCGATGTGAACACAATGTTAGCAAGGACGGACCAATAAAAAAATTGAAAATATTAAAAGACCACAGAAATATTGGCTTAAGAATGTCAGAAAACGTGATTTGGGAAAAGCAAAAAGAAAATTAAATTAACTAGCAAACAAATACGCTATTACTGCAAATGCAAACATAGAACATATATCGTATATTAGAAATATTAGCTAAAGTGGTGAAAATAATAAAAATCTTATATCTTCCTGTAAGCATTAAGAATGTAAATAGATTGTTTGGACGACGAAAACTGATTTATGAACATTACTTTATAAAAATGAACGTAAATCTTCATTGGTAGAACCTGATGGATGGGTGAAAGTTTAGGCTCTTCATGATATTCTCCGACGAATACGACTCAGATGACAACAGCAGGAGGTAGAATAATATTTTCAGCTACTATTGTAGACAAAAAATGATATGTCCCTTTGGATTTGATGAGAATGTCAAGATAAATTAAAATGATTATTGTAAGTTCTTCACAAGATATTTTTTAATAATTCACTTCACATCCAAAGCGAATTTATACTAAAGAGTATATTCATGCATAACAATTCTCCTTCACATTCTCAAAGCTGACTATTGACAACCTTGTCCAAAACAACAGATTAATGGAAATCCTTATAAGCATCTCTAGATATTAATCCAATTCAAAGATGGACGTCCAACATTAATAGATTTAAATGAGAATGGATAACAATATACAAACAAAGAAGATATATGAGAAACCAAAATATATTAACTTGGCTAGAAAGTCCTGACCTACATAGGAAACGGAACATGCTTCCTTCACTTCATAAAATGTTTTCAATCGTTGATCACGGAGGATATATGCCATTGTGTTGAATAAGCCATAGTCACTCGGAGCAGTATCGGGACTGAATGGTGGATGTGGAAGAATCTGAACAATTTCTCTTATTAAAGTTGTACTTTACTAAACTCGCAAATAAGAAATTCATTGTTGTAAAGTCAGCTGAATGAAGTACCCATCCCGTGCTGCCCCTTATTCGGAAGCAATGCTGTGAAAAGTTTTGGTTAAGGTAGTTCCTTACTTCCAAAGCATAATAGGAAGGTGTTCCATATTGTTGAAAGAACAGTTCAGCAAAGTTAGATCTAAAGCGCGAATCAAATTGTGAAACAATAGAAAACATACTTTTGCATCCCCCAAGGTATATATATATATATATATATATATATATATATATATATATATATATATATATATATATTACATGTGTGTATATATATATATATATATAATAGATGTATATATATATATATACATCTATTATATATATATATATACACACATGTAATATATATATATATATATATATATATATATATATTACATGTGTATATATATATATATAATAGATGTATATATATATATATATATATATGATAGATGTATATATATATATTAGATGTGTATTTATATGTATATATATATAATAGATGTGTATATATATATATAATAGATGTGTGTATATATATATATATAATAGGTGTATATATATACAGTACTTATATATATTATTTACATATTATATATGCGCGTTACTTATTGGAAAGCGCTCAATATTAATATGTAAATAATATATATATATATAAGTACTGTATATATATATATATATATATATATATATATATATATATATATATATATATATATATATTACACCTATTATATGTATATATACATCTATTATATATATATATATATATATATATATATATATACATCTATTTTCATATATATATATATATATATATATATATATATATATATATATATATATATATATATATATATATATATACATACATCCAATATATATAATGTATAATATATTTAATGTGTTGATGTAAGATTGTGACACTAGGTTTCACGCCCTTTGCGAACTTCAGAATTTGTCTGACGGTCACAAAGTGTAACAAACTCAAATCAATAAACACACACACACACACACATATATATATATATACATACACACACACACACACATACACACACACACACACACACATATATATATATATATATATATATATATATATATATATATATATATATATATATGTGTATTAAGACATTTTTATGTTTATACATTCTTTTTATAGATACAAATATTTAAGTAAATGCGCCGTTTATAATAAACAGTATTAAACAACATTTACCGGCCTGAATGTCCGAAAAATTTTCACAGAAAATATTCGTCCTCCGAATTTCTCGGACATTCATATAACGGTAAAGGTAAAAAGGAAAATAAAAAGCAGAATGGACGCTAATATTTAGAATAAGAAATATACAGTTGAAATTTCTATGAATAAGAATGAGGAAAGAGAGAATGGAAAATTTGACGCACATAGGGCATAATAAAGAAAAGATGGACAGAAGGATACATAGATTAGCCAACCTAACGACCTTGGATAAATAGATTTCAGAACATAGACTGAAGTGGATTGTACAAAGACAAACGGAGTAAGAAGTTTTGAAGAGCCAAATAAAAATATTAAGCATTGAAATAAAATAAAGAATATGCGATAGAAGAAGAAGAAGAAGAAGAAGAAGAAGAAGAAGAAGAAGAAGAAGAAGAAGAAGAAGAAGAAGTCTTTCCTGTCGTGTGCTAAGATTATCAACCTGGTTATATAAAAGGTCAAATAAATATGGACATTTAGAATATAGGCTCTTGTCATGATGCCAAATTTAGAATTTTCTCCATTTCTGTCGATTCCATGCTATTTACATTGTCAGGAGATAGACGGAAAATCACCGCAAACGTCCCGAAGTAACGAAGTAAATACGAACAAGCTTCTCCAGAATCTCTTCACAGCAGACGCAAATGGCGGTCCTTTTTATGATTTTTTATTTTTCCATTTCTGTTCGTCATAATATTGTAAACGGACAATTTATCCTCTAAGCCTTCAATTCAAGCTGAAGATTATCTTGTTTAGTGAGAAAATGTATGTAAAGAGAGAAAATATCTATTATCGGTCGGTGGCAGACCAATTTTAAGTTGCTCGTATTCAATGATGCGTTATACCCGTTTCTAACAACAAGAAGCAGCGGTCGCTTCTTTCTCGTCGCCGCCTAACTGGATATCGACAGTTTGGGTCAGCAATGAACATTGGTTTTAACAGAGTAATATTCCGCTATAAGTGACTATTTCTTTTTTCCAATTACAGAGATTGCCTTTGGATAGAATTACACTTGCAATTCCTTACAAGGAGATATTGTAATATGGAATGTCTATTCAGCTTTTGTACACTATATAGACATAATGTTGACTTCTTCTTTCTTAATCTTTTCCTATCTTGAGATACTTTATTTGATATAAGATCAATTTATCAGGGAGGTCATTCTTTCCTCATTTAAAGACGTCAACGATGTCACTGAAATTACAGACATTATATGTATAACGGTTCCTAGATCTCTTTAATTTATAAACAGAATACACAGAAGAAGCAGGTTTTTACAGGGAAAAGATGAATACGGGCAGTTTACTCTATTTAAATTATTCGGACTATTGTCCTCATCTTTGTCGCCATATTTATCACAACGTTCCGGCCAGAACATAATACCTCATCTCAGAAATATAGACAGACACGGGCAGTTTACTATTATAGAATTATCGAACTTCTGTTGGCATGATTTTATTAAAGATATACTGGAATTAATCTGAAGTAACGATTAACATCGTCAAAAGAAGCAGATTTGAAAGACAGTTTGTCTAAGATTTACATGTATTAAGCATTTGTTATTATCACAAAAAAGTATTCCTTTTTAATCCGTCGATATATTAATAGGAAAGACAAAGATTGATCGATAGATAGATACCTTCTTTAGATTTTAAGTCTTGCAATGTTCTATTTATGTTT
>OZ038484.1:43850329-43853880 GCA_964036315.1 Acanthosepion esculentum
TTTTTTTTTTTTTTTTTCTGTTTTCTTTATGGTTTCTTCCTTACTTACGCACTCCATCAGGGGAATTCTCAGCACCCTGTAGAACCACATTTCTATTACCTCTTATGTTCTTCTGCGATAAAATTTTCCTGCATTCAGTGCCAGAAAAGAGGATTGATCTTATATAACATTTCACTCAGTTAATTTTTTTTCCTAATGAAATTTTCCTTATTCTTGTTATTTTGATTAGCTTTGGAATGTATCTTTTACCATTTCAATTCGCCTTCTTATTTCGGTGTCACCTTTTGCATCCTGTGTTAAAACACTTCCCGTATGTTAAAGATTCTGTAGATTGATGTTGGCCGCATCTTGAACCTTTTCTCTTGTTGGCAACCATATATTCTATCTTTTTACAATGGAACTTTTACAATTATATAAAATATGAGAAAATATTTGTCATTAATATATATTGTGTTATTCTTCTCATATAATATATCCAACAGCTGGCGAAACAGTGTCGCCATGTTTTTTCAAATGATAAAGATTGTCTCACCTAGGAAGAATATTAGAGGTTCAAGTATGCCATTGAACGAAATTCAGAGACAAAAACTCTTCCTTTGAAGTGAAAATATGCTGCACAGAAAATCGTAGAGAACATTTAATCTAACCTATCTATTGACAGCATATACACCAACATGATAATTATGACTACGCCCCCAGCATTCAGACAAATAAAATGTTTGTATTTGTTAAAATCTGTGAAAGATTTTCCCGGGCATAACCATTTATTGGTTAGTATAAATAAAACCACGTAAAAATGAATGTTATTGATCTATGTTTGTTCAAGATCAATATTCCAAGATTTTTCCCGAACAGAAACAATATCTAAAATGATCTCAAGGCAATGTATGTATATATGAACATTTGGGCAAAATAGTGACAGAAATAAATATACTGAACTATGTTTTCAGTCCTTTTTTTAAAGATGTTAAACGAAATTTAATTAATTAAAGAATTATTTAAAGAATTATTTCCATCATATTTTTCTCGTCGAGGTGCTTTACATATTATTCTTACCAGTTTATGTGTTCAAACGCCATCATCTGAATAGAAACCAAAACATAAACATTACTAAAATTTTGAAGATATATTCTGGTTTGGTTTGGTTTAATGTATCTTGTTTTACTATAAAGATCTATTTTTATACTTTCATGGCGATTTGATCCCAGTTTTGGTGTTAACTATTTGTCCATAACTGGAACCCGAAGAGGTGACACGATCCCGGGTGGACATATTCTGATTAATCTAATAGCAACAACATGTTAGATAGTAAAACAGAATTATATAGGAAGTGAAAATTACTAGCATATGAGGATGGTTGAACAACTGATATGGTTAATTCTCCCTTGGGTAAAGCTCACTACTTGATGCTGCATCAATTTCTCGAATTATTGATAGGAGACAGACTTATTTTACGGCCTTATTTCGAATGTCCTGAATGTTATATTTATCATCCACATAAACACTTGGCAATCGCCAAAAAGTGGTTTTTAAAATGTATATATACATTACTTTGATGTTTAATTCACATATATATTTCCTCTCTTTCATTCCAATTTTATCGCCTGCATAAGAATGGCAACATGGCTTTTTTATAACAGTTTTGTTTTATGTCACTATTATCTCAGTGTTTACCTCCATTTTTATTTAATGGTGGCTGTCATATATCACAAGCACAAGGCTACGTATTAAAAGTCATACTGCCACCACACTTCGCAGTATTTATTTTGCCACGTAATTCAATGAGGGGGCCAGCACTGGCATCAGAGAATATTCCCGACACCAATACGCTACCACTTCTGAATTTAAATGATTTCTTCGTGTATACGAGGAAGCAAACCGTCTGTCACTTTTACACCAGCTGACATACTAGTTCCCGTCAGAGCCAATCAAATTAAAATAATTTTCTTCATTGAAAAATACAATTGGCTAATTTCATTAGTTCAGACAGCATGCTTGTTTGCAAAGGTTATCCTAGTTTTTTTAATTCTTACTGATGATGTGTTTGACGAAAAGAGAACGTGAACTACATAAAAGACGTAACACTGCTGAGATAATTTCAAACCAAAATTACCTGACAGGCAAAAGTCGCTGCTGTGTCAAAAAGTTCCAGCATGAGACCGTTGAATCGTCGGATGCTGTCAAGGATTCGATTTACATGGGCGCCTTAGTGTTTTCTGGGACTAAAAGCAGCAAGCTGCATCATAAAGGTTTAATGATCTATAAATTATGCTTTAAATTAGAAAGGAGATGGGCGCCGGCAAGATACATGAGTGCCCACTGAACGGATCATGAGGAAGAGGAATCAAAACGAAACCGTGCGGTATCGCTCGAGGCACGGTTCAACAACGCCGCGCATAACAAGATGGTGCGTGACATGTGGACGACTGAGGATACAAACACCATCAAGCTACCAACATAGGGCACGACCACAGGACGTGGAACGTTCGCACGTTCTATGGTATTAGAGAAATAGTGGACGGACATGACAATGCCGGAACCAGCGCCATCTTCGTTCGTCTTCTGGCCTCATGTACCCATCAAGCCGCAATTCAATATGAACCAGTCGTGGGGATGATGATGATGATGATGATGATGATGATGATGATGATGATGATGATGATGATGATGATGATGATGATGATGATGATGATGATGATGATACGTTTCTTAGGTATGTTAACCTAATTTGCAATAGTGAAGATTTTCAACTCTTGAGATTTTAGTGTAACGCCCGAGTGATTCAGTAACGCCCGAGTGATTAAACGGCTTGCCTTACGTGATCTGTAAATGAACAATGCCGCAGACGAATAGGGAATATTTGTTTACATTACAATGCCACTAATATGTCATTGGAAAATGTTACTTGACTTTAGATATCATAAATATATACGACTGGAGAACTTCGACGTCGTGTAATGGTTAGCATACTTGTCTCGCTTGATCAATTACAACTGAGTAGTGGGTTCAACCGTCACTGAGCGCGCTCTGCCTTCGGCCTTGTGCTAAATCTAATGTAGACTTAGCAAATCACAATCTGGTCACTTCGACGTGGTGTAATGGTTAGCAATCACATTTCGCTGGATCAACTGCGATTGAGTAGTGATTTAGATCTTCACTGGATGTTCCGTAATCTCAGCGATGTGTTACAACTAAGATATACGTTGGTAAACCTATATATATATATATATATATATATATATAAACATATATATATATATATATATAAACATATATATATATATATATATATATATATATATATATATATATATATATATATATATATATGATATTTTTTCTCTAAATTTCTCACTCTAGACAGTTTTGATAATATATACATATATATTTTTTTGCTCTCTCCTTTACGTTAGTTCAGTTTTTTAAGTACACTTATAGAAGAAGCTTTTAACTATAATTATATTATTTCTATGAAGAGTAAATTTCGGGGGAATCGGATATTTGTAAAAATTTCTTTCTCGAATATTGGAAGTTATTCCTGATTCTTAGCC
>OZ038484.1:43854080-43871580 GCA_964036315.1 Acanthosepion esculentum
CTTCTTCTTCTTCTTCGTGCCACGTCCATTCAAGAGGTCTATCTCATGGCTTGCAGCTCTTAGTAATTTATGGTTTTTAGTCATATTTACCTCACTCTGTTTCTTCATACATTCTCAAAAAGATATCTAGGTCAGTTGCTCGCTGTCCCCTGTCTCTTTAGCCTTCGATATGTCCTGTAAGTGTTAAACTCTCGTATCCCTCTTTCCTCATTAGTCCAACAAAATTTCAGCCGTTTCCTTCTGATTCCACGAATACGTGTTTTTTTTTTTGTTTTTTTCTGTTTTCTTTATGGCTTCTTCCTTACTTACGCACTCCATCAGGTGAATTCTCAGCACCCTTCTGTAGAACCACATTTCTATTACCTCTTATGTTCTTCTGCGATAAAATTTTCCTGCATTCAGTGCCAGAAAAGAGGATTGATCTTATATAACATTTCACTCAGTTAATTTTTTTTCCTAATGAAATTTTCCTTATTCTTGTTATTTTGATTAGCTTTTGGAATGTATCTTTTAGCATTTCAATTCGCCTTCTTATTTCGGTGTCACCTTTTGCATCCTGTGTTAAAACACTTCCCGTATGTTAAAGATTCTGTAGATTGATGTTGGCCGCATCTTGAACCTTTTCTCTTGTTGGCAACCATATATTCTATCTTTTTACAATGGAACTTTTACAATTATATAAAATATGAGAAAGAAATCAATGTTTAAAACGTACATTTGTCATTAATATATATTGTGTTATTCTTCTCATATAATATATTCAACAGCTGGCGAAACAGTGTCGCCATGTTTTTTCAAATGATAAAGATTGTCTCACCTAGGAAGAATATTAGAGGTTCAAGTATGCCATTGAACGAAATAAGAGACAAAACTCTTCCTTTGAAGTGAAAATATGCTGCACAGAAAATCGTAGAGAACATTTAATCTAACCTATCTATTTGACAGCATATACACCAACATGATAATTATGACTACGCCCCCAGCATTCAGACAAATAAAATGTTTGTATTTGTTAAAATCTGTGAAAGATTTTCCCGGGCATAACCATTTATTGGTTAGTATAAATAAAACCACGTAAAAATGAATGTTATTGATCTATGTTTGTTCAAGATCAATATTCCAAGATTTTTCCCGAACAGAAACAATATCTAAAATGATCTCAAGGCAATGTATGTATATATGAACATTTGGGCAAAATAGTGACAGAAATAAATATACTGAACTATTGTTTTCAGTCCTTTTTTTAAAGATGTTAAACGAAATTTAATTAATTAAAGAATTATTTAAAGAATTATTTCCATCATATTTTTCTCGTCGAGGTGCTTTACATATTATTCTTACCAGTTTATGTGTTCAAACGCCATCATCTGAATAGAAACCAAAAACATAAACATTACTAAAATTTGGAAGATATATTCTGGTTTGGTTTGGTTTAATGTATCTTGTTTTTACTATAAAGATCTATTTTTATACTTTCATGGCGATTTGATCCCAGTTTTGGTGTTAACTATTTGTCCATAACTGGAACCCGAAGAGGTGACACGATCCCGGGTGGACATATTCTGATTAATCTAATAGCAACAACATGTTAGATAGTAAAACAGAATTATATAGGAAGTGAAAATTACTAGCATATGAGGATGGTTGAACAACTGATATGGTTAATTCTCCCTTGGGTAAAGCTCACTACTTGATGCTGCATGCATCAATTTCTCGAATTATTGATAGGAGACAGACTTATTTTACGGCCTTATTTCGAATGTCCTGAATGTTATATTTATCATCCACATAAACACTTGGCAATCGCCAAAAAGTGGTTTTTAAAATGTATATATACATTACTTTGATGTTTAATTCACATATATATTTCCTCTCTTTCATTCCAATTTTATCGCCTGCATAAGAATGGCAACATGGCTTTTTTATAACAGTTTTGTTTTATGTCACTATTATCTCAGTGTTTACCTCCATTTTTATTTAATGGTGGCTGTCATATATCACAAGCACAAGGCTACGTATTAAAAGTCATACTGCCACCACACTTCGCAGTATTTATTTTGCCACGTAATTCAATGAGGGGGCCAGCATTGGCATCAGAGAATATTCCCGACACCAATACGCTACCACTTCTGAATTTAAATGATTTCTTCGTGTATACGAGGAAGCAAACCGTCTGTCACTTTTACACCAGCTGACATACTAGTTCCCGTCAGAGCCAATCAAATTAAAATAATTTTCTTCATTGAAAAATACAATTGGCTAATTTCATTAGTTCAGACAGCATGCTTGTTTGCAAAGGTTATCCTAGTTTTTTAATTCTTACTGATGATGTGTTTGACGAAAAGAGAACGTGAACTACATAAAAGACGTAACACTGCTGAGATAATTTCAAACCAAAATTACCTGACAGGCAAAAGTCGCTGCTGTGTCAAAAAGTTCCAGCATGAGACCGTTGAATCGTCGGATGCTGTCAAGGATTCGATTTACATGGGCGCCTTAGTGTTTTCTGGCACTAAAAGCAGCAAGCTGCATCATAAAGGTTTAATGATCTATAAATTATGCTTTAAATTAGAAAGGAGATGGGCGCCGGCAAGATACATGAGTGCCCACTGAACGGATCATGAGGAAGAGGAATCAAAACGAAACCGTGCGGTATCGCTCGAGGCACGGTTCAACAACGGCCGCGCATAACAAGATGGTGCGTGACATGTGGACGACTGAGGATACAAACACCATCAAGCTACCAACATAGGGCACGACCACAGGACGTGGAACGTTCGCACGTTCTATGGTATTAGAGAAATAGTGGACGGACATGACAATGCCGGAACCAGCGCCATCTTCGTTCGTCTTCTGGCCTCATGTACCCATCAAGCCGCAATTCAATTTGAACCAGTCGTGGGGATGATGATGATGATGATGATGATGATGATGATACGTTTCTTAGGTATGTTAACCTAATTTGCAATAGTGAAGATTTTCAACTCTTGAGATTTTAGTGTAACGCCCGAGTGATTCAGTAACGCCCGAGTGATTAAACGGCTTGCCTTACGTGATCTGTAAATGAACAATGCCGCAGACGAATAGGGAATATTTGTTTACATTACAATGCCACTAATATGTCATTGGAAAATGTTACTTGACTTTAGATATCATAAATATATACGACTGGAGAACTTCGACGTCGTGTAATGGTTAGCATACTTGTCTCGCTTGATCAATTACAACTGAGTAGTGGATTCAACCGTCACTGAGCGCGCTCTGCCTTCGGCCTTGTGCTAAATCTAATGTAGACTTAGCAAATCACAATCTGGTCACTTCGACGTGGTGTAATGGTTAGCAATCACATTTCGCTGGATCAACTGCGATTGAGTAGTGATTTAGATCTTCACTGGATGTTCCGTAATCTCAGCGATGTGTTACAACTAAGATATACGTTGGTAAACCTATATATATATATATATATATATATATATATATATATATATATATATATATATATATATATATATATATATATATATATATATATATATATATATATATATATATAATATATATATATATATATATATATATATATATATATATATATATATATATATATATATATATATATATATATGATATTTTTTCTCTAAATTTCTCACTCTAGACAGTTTTGATAATATATACATATATATTTTTTTGCTCTCTCCTTTACGTTAGTTCAGTTTTTTAAGTACACTTATAGAAGAAGCTTTTAACTATAATTATATTATTTCTATGAAGAGTAAATTTCGGGGGAATCGGATATTTGTAAAAATTTCTTTCTCGAATATTGGAAGTTATTCCTGATTCTTAGCCAAGATACTTGTAAGTTATATATATATATATATATATATATATATATATATATATATATATATATATATATATTATGCCATATTATATACTATGAATTATATTATATAATATTACATATATATATGTATATATATATATATATATATATATGTTATATACATTATATATATTATATATATATATATATATATATTATGTAGAAATATAGTCTTAAGGTGTGCTATATTTATGGGATAAAGTGCTCAATATCAGGGATAGAGCGTGTGTAAATATAAAAGTGGACATGGAAGTCAGCACTTAGAGGCGACAGTCTGTTTCATGCTAGTGCAATCGTCATATATATATATATATATATATATATATATATATATATATATATATATATATAAAAATTAATATAAAATCTATAATATATATAATATATATATATATTATATATATATTATATATATTATAGATTATAGATTTTATATTATATATATATATATATATATATATATATATATATATATATATATATATATATATATATATGACACTTATTTACATTGCTCGGACTATTATCCTCATCTTTGTTAGCATATTTATCACAACGTTCCGGCCGTTGTACGCTCTGGCCTTCTTCAGTTGTTTGGAATGTCAAACTGAACCCTTCATTTCGCTCGCTGGGGTAGACTGTTCTAGTTCCCCGTGCCATGACTAATGGATGTCAGTTGTCAGTTATCACCTGTTAATCCCCCTTTACAAGATCTCCACCGTCTTAACCAGGTATTGAATTCACACTCTTTGGGTCTTGTCATTGGATCTAACTACCGCCTTTATCCACTGTGCCATCTGTGTATTATAAAACTTATGTCTTCGGCAAACATTTTTTTCAGTGCTCATATTGCAATTTTTGCTGTTATTATTGCATTTTTTACCAGAGCTCATACTGCAATTTTCTTTGTTATTATTGCTTTTTTCTCGTACTCGTTATTTCTATGCTTGGTCGGCTCAGGAGATTTCTATGACCTAGCATATGTGCTGATTCCTTTAGTTTACGAATTTTCCAATGATGTTCTATGTCTATGATTTCAACCTTATTCTACAGAGGGCGGTGATTTCCCTTTACTCTCCATATGTGGTCAACCACGCCTGATTTTCCACTTACCCTTGTGTTACAGCTTTTTGGTGTTCTTAAAGCCTTACCTTAAGGTGGCCGCATGTCTCCCATTTATATTTCTTTCCGCTGCTGCACGGGATAGACTACACACAGTCTTTAATCCTGTTCTCCTCCGTAGGGTGTCTTACTCGGGAGAGGTATCTGCTAAGTGTAGTCCAGCTTTTGACGGTTTTCCTGATGTTATAAGGACCGCAGATCATTTGTATTTTATCCGATAACCCCTTCAATTAAGGCAGGCAGACTGTTTTCTGAGTGTTGTTGTCCAGCCTCTTGTACCCGCTTATCCCAGTTTATTGGAGCTGCTGCCATGTACCCAGGGTAGTTGTTACATTGTAGGGTACTGCTTATACTGACCAATTCTTTATCTAATGGTTCTGGGTCGTCACTTATGACTTTTGCTCGGTGTTGTAAGCAGCGGACGATCCCTTTCTTTACGCAGTATGGATGGTGGGATTTGAAATTGAGGTACTGTCCGGTGAATGTTGGCTTGCAGTATACGGATGTTTTGACCCCATGCTCTATTCGAGATATTAGAACATCCAGGAATGGGAGTGTGTTGTTATTCTATTTCTCCATCGTGAACTCTATCGAAGGTCTTACTGAGTTCACATGGTCCAGTAGAATCTGGACATCATCTTGGTGTGGCCAGAGTATGAATGTGTCATCTACGTATCGTAACCATAGAGTTGGCCTTAAAGATATAGTTTCTAATGTCACTTCCTCAAAGTATTCCATGTATATATTCGCTATTGCTGGTGATAATTGTGATCCCATTGCTAAGCCCCCATCCTGTCGATATATGTGTGATCCCATTCCGAAGTGTGTTGTTTGTGTACAGAAAGTCAACATCTCCATCAGATTATCTATTAGAATACTGGTTCGTTCTCCTAGGAATGAGTCAGAGGCTAATCTGTGTCTGACTACTAAGAGTGCTCCTCCGTGGGCACCTTGGTGAACAAACTCACAACGTCCAAGTTCACCCTCTTGTTGGATAGGGCGGGGGAATCTTTGATTATTTCCACGAAGTGGGCGGAGGTTCGAACATATGAAGGCGACTTTCTGATCAATGGGTCAATTATATCTACAAGGAAACGACTCAGAGGGCGGCATACTGTGTCTTGGCAACTAACAATCAGCCTGAGCGGAAGACCGTCTTTGTGAATCTGAGGGAGACTGTATATGTGAGGTAGCTTGATGTAACGCTGCGACAACTGCCTATACATCTTAGGTGCGAAGTGTTCTTTGTTCTTGATTAGTATCTGTGGCAGTTTGCGTTCCGTTTTCATTGTAGGATCCTTTTTTTACTTTGCTGTATCTACCATTTCTAATTAGGTCTTCCAACTTTCCTGTATAATCTGATTTGTCCATCACTACAGTAGCATTGCCTTTTTCAGCCAGTAGTATGATTATGTTTTCGTTCCTCTATAGGGACCCGATTGCCGCCCTTTCTAGTTTCGTGGTGTTGGATTGGGGTGGCTTGGCTTTCTCCAAAGTCTGTCTCACCCTCCATCTTAGCTCATCCGCTAGCACTTGAGGTAAGTTCAAGGCCACTTCCTCGATTCTGGTAATGATGTCTAAGTATGGCACTCGCCTGATGGCTGTGGCGAAGTTGAGACGCTTATTTAATACTGACGCTTCAGAGGCACTCAGCTGATATTGGCTGATGTTGATTACTACTTCCACTGGCGGGTGATTGGTCTTGTGCGTCACCTCCTGATCTTTCAATCTATTCAATTTTTGTACTTGGCGAGCCTTGACTACATCAAATTCATGTCTGAAGGATTTCTCCAGGTCATTTTGGATCCTTCTTCAGTCTTCTTTATTGGTAAATCTGTTGAAGAAATCCTCGAGCCTCTGGGAAATATGAGCTTGAAGTCTCAGTTTTATTCAACGATTGTACTGGATTCTCTCTCGGACAGGGGCGTATCCTGCTTTTTCTGCGACCAGACGGGCTCTCCTTAAATAGACGGGAAGTCTTGGTGCCAAGCCTGAATAGATGAGTTGTAGGTCGCTGCATCGGTGTAGAAATGTCAGATAGTTCGATATACGTGCTAGTTTCTGGTTGGACTTTTCATTTTGTCTCCATATATCCGGTGTATCGGGTCTGTACCGATCCTTCAGTATCAGTCTATATTTCTGAGATGAGGTATTATGTGATAGTCCGAGCAATGTAAATAGTTTACATAATACCTCATCTCAGGAATATAGACAGGTATATAATGCTTTTTATATAGTTTTTAAGTCTGTTTTATGTACTTTTCAACACATGAACATTCACAGATTGGTATAAGAAAATTGACATTATCATAAAAACATTGAAATGTCCTCAACAGATCGTAAGGTGATGAAACAAGTTTTATACTCTCAATGCAAACAACTGCCTTTATCTAAGATGGCTCCCACCTCCAATCCCCCCTCTGTGTCGTAATCTCTTTTTTTTTCTCTACGTCTCTATCTCTCTTTTTGTTTCCCTCTCGGAAGCTCAAAACTGACAAGATTTTGTTATTTCACTATATTACAATATTCTTTTAATATAGTAAAGTCTATTTTTACTATATTACAAAATGATTATAATCATTAGAGAAATATTTGAATTTCAAAAGGTCAGCTGCAGTTCAGAGAAAATTTGTCTTGAAAATTGAACTGCTTACTCCCTACAACTGCCTTTATCTAAGATGACCCCCCAATCAATCACTGTGATGCAATTGCTATTTGTCTATCTACTTCCCTCTCTCTTTCTCTTTTACTCTCTACGTCACCCTCTCTCTCTCTCTGCTACTGTTTACCTCTCGGCAACGCGTGACTAGCGTATGAATATACAGATGCCGTAGTAAGATAGATGATAAGGTTACGAAACATCGACAAACAACCAGACATATTACAACAGCGTGAATATTAATTAAGGTTGTCTTTTCGAATTAATCAGTAAACCATTTCATTGAAAGGTTAATAAAAAAATGTCACGGCATCTGTTATCAGTAGTCTCAGATAAAAATACGCGGGGGAAATGGATAGGCGCTATGTTTTATTCCTTTAAGATTCATTTCATGGAATTTATTGCTTACCAAAATGTTTTGGTCGTTATTTTCTCCGGTTTTCAGCCTCCAGTATTATATTCTGAAAAATCTAGGTAGGGTAGGCGTGATGACTTTTCATATTCTTGCGCCATATCCATGTCTTCGCGCCTTCTTGGTTTTATATCAGAAACTTAAATAAACTTAAACAAATCGATGACGACAAGTAGTTTGGTATACGGTGCCAGTCTCCGCATTTTGTATTAAAATGAGCAAAAAAGAACTTAAACATGCTTCAAAAACCAAAAAACAATTAGGAGTAATAGTAATTTTTATTTATCACTACTACACCCAATTGTTTATTTTTCGTTTGTTCTGGAATGATGTTTAAGTCTATTTTTGTTCATTTTGCTACAAAATGCGGAGGCTGGCACAGAATAGCATACTACTGGTTGTCATTGAGATTATTTAAGTTTTGATATTAATTTGTCTATATTACTGAGATTATGTACATGATTTAAATTATTCGGACTATTGTCCTCATCTTTGTCGCCATATTTATTACAACGTTTCGGCCGTTGTACGCTCCGGACTTCTTCAGATGGTTGGAATATCGAACTGAACCCTTTATTTCGCTCATTGGGGTAGACTGTTCTAGTTCCACATGCCATGTTTAATGGATATCAGTTATCAGTTATCACCTGTTAATTTTCCCTCTGAAAGTTCTTCACTGCCTTAACCGTGTATTGAACTCACACTCTTTGGGTCCTGTCAATGGATCTAACCAACGCCTTTATCCACTGTGCCATGTGTCCTCGTGTGTTTGTTAAATCCAGTAACAGGACCAAATGAGTGTAAGTTCAATACCCGATTAAGGCAGTGGAGAACTTTCAGAGGGAAAATTAACAAGAGATAACTGATAACTGACATCCATTAAACATGGCACGTGGAACTAGAACAGTCTACCCCAGTGAGCGAAATAAAGGGTTCAGTTCGACATTCCAACCAGCTGAAGAAGGCCGGAGCGTACAACGGCCGAAACGTTGTAATAAATATGGCGACAAAGATGAGGACAATAGTCCGAATAATGTGAATAATGTTGATTTTTATTCTCTGGAATTAACCAGTTTTAAAGCGTGGATCGTGGGAGAAGAGTGCTAATAATTTGCAAACGATGTCACTGAATGTGGCGTGTAATTGAGAGGTCCATAAATTCTTAAAATGATTCGTTATCAATTTCTGAGTGTAGCATACGTTTGGCGTCCGGAACTTTATGATAACGGAAAAAAAGAAGTGAAGCTGAATGAAGCATGTTACCATTATTACAAATCCTAATCTAACGCAATCCCAAAATGGAAAGTACGGAATATTCTTTATGCAATTTTACAAAATGTCATTACATTATGAATATTTTACATGGATACGCGTTGGGCTATTCAGCGCACATTCTATAGTAATACAACGCACATTCTATAGTAATTCAGCGCACATTCTATAGTAATACAACGCACATTCTATAGTAATTCAGCGCACATTCTATAGTAATACAGCGCACATTCTATAGTAATACAGCGCACATTCTATAGTAATTCAGCGCACATTCTATAGTAATTCAGTGCATATTTTAGGTTAAATGAATGCTTACCTCGAATAATTCAATGCGTTTTCGACTGGAATTCTGCGCGTATTCTAGAATAGACAAGACAATAATATCAGTTTGACGCACAAGTTGATATAAGAAGCCCTCTTCCCAAGAACTCATTAAAATTCCCATATTTGTTAGGGATTTATTGGTGAGATTTCGTGATTGATTATCCGAAATTAAGAGTATTAGTTCTACTTGCACAATATTCTGTGATAATTCCTAAATTGAATATTGATCCAAACATAGTCAGCTGTATCTCATGATCTAAATGAAAATTGTGAATAATTTCACAGTTATTTTTATTAAAATAATTTCTTCATCAATTTATACAAATAAACGATGTAATTTGCCAAAATCTTTTACGCAAAAGTCTGGGTATTTTAAAGGAAAGAAAAAAGATTTTGTAATATTAAAAATGTGAATAATTTTTATAAGTGTACGACGAGATTAAATGTTTAAAGGACATTGGAAAAATTAGAAATGTTAAATGTTTAGATTTACAGATGTGGTTCTTGAGGGGCCTCAACACAATTGCTATGTTTATGGAAGAACAAGACAACGTGGACTAAAAAAAATGTTTAGATGAATAGTGAAAATTCTAATATCGTAAAGTAATTTTTTCTAAGAATGCAGAGAAGATTATGATTATATTCACTATCTGCAGCTTTGTAAAATCGAGACATTTTCATGATGAAATAGCAAAAAAAAAAAAATGAAAATGTTACTTTTTTATCATAAAGCAATGCGAACCGTAATTAATGAATCGTTTTTTTTGTAGCAAACATCATTTCTGTATAAATATATCTAGAAGTTTTAACAAAACAAGTTGCCGTCAATTTGCATAGACCATTAAAAAAAGGAGTCAATTTATATAGTCCATTAAAAAAAGGAGTCAATTTACATAGACCATAAAAAAAGAGTCAATTTATATGGCCCATTAAAAAAAGGAGTCAATTTATATAGTCCATTAAAAAAAAAGGAGTCAATTTATATAGACCATTAAAAAAAGGAGTCGACCGTAGTGGGGATCCTCGAGTCAATGCGAGCGATCCTTTCCTTAGGTCTACAGTATATGCTTTCTCCTTCTGAATGTCTTTCCATTCTCTTTCACTCGCGGTAACTCTTTGCGTGTTAGTGGCCTTACCGCCTTGCTCGGGGTGAGATGATAAAAAACCAGACAAATCAATTCATAATTATTGCCTTTAAAAATACAAAAAAAAAAAAAAACGCGCAAATAACCAGACAAATCAATTCATAATTATAGTCTTTAAAAAATACAAATAAAAAATTCTCTTTTCCTGCCGGTTTTTTAAATTTTTATTATTGCTGTGTTACAGTAACAGAAAAACACAAACGGAAATTGAACCATTGCAAAATGAAATTTTTTAGATGAACAATGTTTATCATGATATGAGTTGCTTGGTCAGGCGATAGAAATCCTTTTTTTTATTTCTTGAACATGGTTTTCATTTAGTAATGACTCCATGCTCGGCCTACTGATGAGGTTGCCAGTGCCTAATAAGAGAGCATATATGACCAGTACTCGTATCCACTAGTTTTGTTCTTTGTCAATAAAATATCTATTCCACAAGGGTTGACCGACCACCAGTTTCGCTCAGATATCACTCATCGAATAACTGTTTTTCTACTTTCTTTCTCATGTACTTTTAGCGTGCTGCTAATCTGTCCTTTAAATTCTTTTCCACAACTGCATGGGCCAAAATACATACAGTTCAGTGTCATATTTCTTCCGAAGGATATTATTTCGGTAGAGATATATCCGATGTATTGAAATGCTTTTGAATACTGTCCTGATGTTTCATAGAAAGCACATACTCTGAATTTTTCCAGATGTATTCTTTGTGTATGGTAGAAAATTGTTGTGTTCACCATTTTTGTAGGACAAAATTGTTGTGTTCATCTGAAAGTTAAATTTGTTTTTATGTGTGAAGTTAAATTTCATTATATAAAATTCAGGGGAGGTAATTTAGTTATGAAATGTCCAAATGTTTAAAAAAAAAAAAAACGAAAAACCCCTAATAGATAAAACCTAGATTTTAAAAAATACCTACTGTAAACATTTTAAATCATTTGCGTAGTATTCATAATTCATTTTATCATGAAATCTTACCTTTGTTCGTCAGATGGGTGACAGGAAACCTCGAAGAAGACAGAAAGATGTCTGCCTCCCACGACAACTGAGCTACAACTGCAACATACCACGTGCGATACAGCCTCACCACGTTAGCCGAGTAGTTGGAGGGAGAAAAAAAAGAAAAAAAGTTAGCAACAAGTAATTGCGAGTACTTTAAAATGTGGGGCTCAGCACCACACCCACCCCATTTGATTAACGAAGGGTTAAAAATGTCCTGCCGCTGGCAAAATAACCTGAAGTAGACGAGAGAAGCGTTTAGATAAAATATTTAGAATGAAGTTAAAACCAATATTAATATTATCCATACATTTTGATAATATCGCATACGTTTTCAAAGTTCTGCCAAGAAGGAAAATATTGAAACTTATATATATATATATATATATATATATATATATATATATATATATATATATATATATATATATATATATATGTAAGAAAATATGCGGATGTGGAACCGACGGTATGATGAAAGATATAGAAAAGACAAAACAAAATCCGAATATTCAAGTTTACTGTTTTAATATTGTTTTGCTGTCGACGTCAGACGTTTTGGTCTACCAGACCATCTTCAGGACAAGGTTATTAGAAACATACTTAGGATTAGACGATATTTAAGTCAACATGAAGAGACGATAGACACAAGACATTAGAATTTCAGTTGTTCTGTTTCTGGTTAGTCTTGTGTCTATCGTCTCTTCATGTTGACTTAAATATCGTCTACTCCTAAGTATGTTTCTAATAACCATGTCCTGAAGATGGTCTACTAGACCGAAACGTCTGACGTCGACAATAAAACAACATTAAAACAGTAAACTTGAATATTCGGATTTTGTTTTGTCTTTTCCATATTTTTCACCATATATATATATATATATATTACCAATTTGTAACTGGTAGGGATAATTCCAAGGAGGATATTAATTCAGAGAGAACTACAAAGAACTACATAGAATTATAATAATAAGTCATTAAGAAAATCTTAAAGAGCCATTTCGGTTATAATTTATTTCGAGAATAATTTCATATATTCATCTCTTCAGACCGAAAGATCTTAAGTTTAAGATCTTTCGGTCTAAAGAGACGAATATATAGAATTATTCACGAAATAAATTATAACCGAAATGCATTTTTTAAGTTTTCTTATTGACTTATATATATATATATATATATATATATATATATATATATATATATATATATATATATAGAGAGAGAGAGAGAGAGAGAGAGAGAGTAAAGGTAAAATAAATCCGTGGGTATCTAATCCGAGTGGACCCTCATAATATAAAACTATTAAAACTGATCTATAAAAGAGAGCTCAATTTATTTTATTTATACAGAGCAATATGAATAATTAATCAAAAAATTATTTTTACCTTATATGGGGTATAGACTATTTCGGCAGACGATGAAAATGGTCATCTGTCTTTTCAACCCCGCCTATAAAGCTGTTGGTAGTTTGTGCTTTCCCTAAAATTTTCCAAACTATATTGTGGGTTTAAAATGTCACCCTTTAATTCTCCAAATGTTATTGAAACAATAGTTTCGTGTTTAAGTTTTGGATTCCGACATGACCCCTGTTTGTTGCCTATCGTCTGACTTAAACATTGAAAAGTGTGAACACTATATTAAGTATTACGTTAAATTTTAGGTTGACCATTTAGCTTCTAATATCATCTCCATCTTCCTTCTACGGACATGAACTTCATTCCACATCAGAGTTGGAAAAACAGACGGACACTTTCATCTTCTGGCGAAATAGTCTATTCCCTACATGAGGTTAAAAGAATTTTTTAATTAATATATATATATATATATATATATATATATATATATATATATATATATATATATATATATATATATATGATAAAAAATCTTATATATATATGTGTGTGTGTGTGTGTGTGTGTAATTGTTTTGTTATTAACGTACAAATATCCTTGCGCCATTGGCATTTAAAGCGTCGAGAATAATATGTTTCCTTAGATTATTAAACAACAATATGACACATTGAAACAGGAAGGAAAAGAAAATATCTCTGAACACTTCAATCATAACAATACAGACCGGAGTAACACTGGAATAAGCAGATGAAAGCCAGACAGAGAGTATCGATTAAATAATGAAAGAAAAATATCCATCATTTTGAAAACGCAGAATGTTGAAAGAGGGCAATAGTAAAAAAAAAACCAAAAAAAAAAAAACCAGCAGACAGTAAAATGAAAAAAAAAAAAAACAAAGAAATTACATTATTTCTTTGAAATGCATAATCAACGAAATACATTGACCCATTTACAAAAAATCCCCCGGAACTTGTAAAAGACACAAAACAAAGAATTTAGTAAACAAATGAATATATGGCAAATTGTAATTTATTATGCATTATTTTCATTATTACAAGACGATCATTGACGTTTTAGTCATTGTCAGAATCAAATTTTGAGCAATTCGTCAATTACTATTGGCGGAAGAAAGAGATGCCTTTGTGGTATTAAGTAGAGCTGATACTCCGAATATTTTATACTATTAAAGAGCTAAATTTGCTATTTCTTATAATAGTTTTCTTTTCGCCGATTCAATTGGTTTCCAGGGTGTTATACATGAGAGAAATGATAAGAAACATTTTATGTAAAAAAAGCTCCTCATTTTAGGAATCGGTATGAAAATGGACAATATTTGGAAAATACATACTTTAACTTTGATAGTTTCATGTACAAATAAATATTCATCGTGTATCAAATATTTTCACAAACGTGTAATAATAAGTCGGCAGAATAATGATAAGTGTAGTATTTTAAAGTATAATTAGTTTCCTTTCAATGTAATTGAACCAACACTTCACCTACAATTTAAAAAATATCGATTAACACAGATCAAAATTTACCTAATAATCAGAATAAGTCAGCTGTTAGTTAAATGCGGCAGACTAAAAGTTAAAGTGTCCTCATCTAGAAAAATTTTCTTACAAGGAAGACATGATATGCACTTTAGAACGAAAGATATTTGAAGTTTTCTGGCTGTGAATTTACTCTCTCATCTGCTAATGAAACAGCATATCTGACGCAATTTTCTTTTTGTTTAGAATCAAATCTGGTCTCTAGGCATTGATTTTGTGTTGTATTTAAATTAAGTTATTTAGAATTTTAACTCATTATTTGCTCTTTCGGATTGATTGAAAATGATTTTCATGTAGGTACAATAATTAAGTTCGTAGCTACTGTCTCATCCAACACATATATATGTATTTTATATATTGTCTTAGATGATATGGATAATTTATTTGTAAGACTGAGAATTTTATCTCTTCTAGTTATATTGTATGCAGTTGAATGTTATACAAGATATCTGGCGGTTATGACTGGAGCAACAGTAAATCTAAAATTCCCTTTTTCGCTAACGCCATAGAACCGAAGAATCGTATTTGAAATTCTTCTAATCTGTCTTTTTATGGCAAAATTCTTCAAAGACGAAGCACCCAAAATAGTCTCCCAAATTTCCGGTATGGAGTGATTCACTCCTTTCAAAAAGTACAGGGTGACCCAAAAAAAAACGGGAACATTTTAACAATCCAATAAAACCAAAAGTGATGGAAGAAAAATATTTAATTCATAGTAATTGAAACCTTAAAACATGCCATTTAAGAAACAATGATGGAATTTTCATTTTTTTTTAAATTACGTCCTGTAGATGGCGTCCTCCTGTACGAATGCATTCTTGAAATCTGCTGTTGAGATTTCTCATTGACTGCTGCAACATCTCAGCTGGGATACTGTGAATTTCATTCTCGTTACCAAAATGGCGAAATGTTTACTTGCTCAAGGTCACTGTCTCGCAGTGTTGCCACTTGCTCATGTCTGGCAATAAGCACTTAAAAAATTCCCGTTTTTTGGGTCACCCTGTATTAGCAAAGGCCAGACAATCAGACTTGCTACATATCTGAATGTGCTGTGACCCCCGTTCATAAGACCTATTACGTCAATCAGCAACTCCACTGCAGTGAGACTCTTTCTGCATTCATGGAAAAGTTGTTCTGGCGGATGCTAAGGTCAGCTATGCACAGTCAGACAAAATTAGAATTGGATATGAGACTATTCCTCGTTCAAGTTTCCGAGAATTGCGAGATTTTTAACAGTGGCAAATTATCTGTGCATACTTTTATTACTGGCCATGTGGTTATTTCATGAAATTAGCCTCAAGCCCCTTTCCAGACGACCAGGTTCTTGCCTCTTCGATTTCCCTCATCTCCTGTATTGAAACCTCACTATCACTGGATTACGGCCACATCACGTTGAAACAGCGGTTCCCGTGCGATCACCGAAGTTAAGCCAATGATATTGGTGGAATTTTTCTAAAGATATATATATATTTACAATGATATTCCGCGTGTATAAATCCCAAGAGCCACTCAATGTATAGGTTCAAATAAGGAAAATGCGTTAGAAGCTCAATTCTTAACAGGAAATAAAAGATAAAAATCTGCTCCTGTTCAAAAGACTGGAGTGGAATGAAAAACCGGATGATAGGCGGACCTATATACCCCTACTTCGAAAAGAAAAGTATTTCCATAGTAAACAAATATGTAGAATTTTAGGCAGATACGTTGAATTCGACTTTAGAATAAACCGGAAACCCAATCCTAAAAAAGAAACACGGGATATCCAAAAGATTCAAAAGACCAGGGGTGGGGAGTGCGAACAAAAAAGTATTTCTGAAGACGAGAAGTGAAAGCACCAATTCCTTGAATAAGTAGGCATTACGTGATAAATGCTTTCAAATATTCACATGCGAAAACCTAAAACGAGTAAAGAACAAATTATAACGTTCGTTTATGGTACATATTGGTAATAACTTGTGTCTGTACTCATTTAAAAGCGACGATTTAAAATTGTTATATAGAAATAAAGAGTGGTTGCCAAACCTGGAGATTGAACACAGATCACCAGTGAGCAAGCACGGGTGATTCCATTTCTAATAATTAAAACCACATGATCGCAAATGAAATGTATATATGTTAATTAGCGTCGCGTCTAAATGATCTTCACTTCTATCCGCTACTATACGGATCACCCTTTCTACACTTTCCTCTATCTTCATACTATTCACTGTACTATTTCTCTACACTGATCAATATACGGATTACTATTCGAGTGAGTATTTTCGAGCAAGTACTATTAGTGCGAGTGTCATTCGAAGGCGTCCGACACCAGCATTGTTCGACAGCGTGACTAGAGTTGTATCAGCGATTACAAAGTTTGTACGACAACGAGCATTACGAAACAGGCAACGAGTGTTCGGCGACATCACAAAAATATTTCTCAATATAATTCTGGAACATTATATTGATTAAATCTAAACGGCAACATCTCTATACGTGTAATAATTTCATAATAAAATAAAATTCTGTATATATATATATATATATATATATATATATATATATATATATATATATATATATATGTGTGTGTGTGTGTGTATGTGTCGGGGTGGGTATGTATATATATATATATGTGTGTGTGTGTATGTGTCGGTGTGTGTGTATATATATATGTGTATGTGTGTATGTGCGTGTGTGTATGTGTCGGTGTGTGTGTATATATATATATATGTGTAATTTGGCAGCAACTTTTCTTTCAAACATGTAGTGTTGAATGTTAAAGACAACATAG
>OZ038484.1:43874080-43886580 GCA_964036315.1 Acanthosepion esculentum
TATATATATATATATATATATATATATATATATATATGTATATATATATATATATATATATATATAAAAATAAAAAAAATAAAAATAAAATTAAGTAATTCATTGAGTCTGAAAGAAACCTCAACAGAACCCAGAAAGCACTGGACGGTCGTTTCATCGTATATTTGGGACTCATCAGCAGTGCGCATCCACTGCCGAAAATTGAAACGCTGACCGTTGAGTTATCACGCAAACGTCATACCAACTGCTCCAACGGGCCTCGGTGACGAAGAGGTAGCAAATCAGACGCAATATAGCGCCGCTCGCTCACATATTCCGTGGTGGAACTCAACTGAAATTCTCTGTAACCATAGGACTATGCCCCCAGGAGCCACGACTACTATCACCAAGCCGCTCAAACTGAAGCATTAGAAACCGGATCAAGCATTGATATACACATGATAGAAATTGTTAGGAGGATTTGAAATTTATAATTAAGTAATTCATTCACTACCGAGAATTGACACACTGACAGTGGGGGCACAATCCTATTGTTACAGAGAATTTCAGATGAGTTCCATCATGCAATATGTGAGTGAGCGGCGCTATATTGAGTCTGATTTGCTATCTCTTGGAGCAGTTGGTATGACGTTTGCTTGATAACTTAACTGTCAGAGTTTCAACTTTCGGTAGTGGATGCGCACTGCTGATGAGTCCCAAATATAGGACGAAACATTCTGCGTTCTGTTGAGGTTTCTTTCAGACTCAATGAAGTACTTAATTATAATTATCAAATCCTCCTAACAATTTCTATCATATATATATATATATATATATATATATATATATATATATATATATATATATATTATTCGAGGATACCCGTCTACTAGGGCTAGTTAATCCTTATTGCAGACTGCTATTTGTATTTGTTCAACTGTAACAATGCTGAGATGAACTTAGAGTTTCTGGTAGAGAGCGTGTTCTCTAAAATGATCAGCAAACTTAATAACACACTCAAACCCTCAGTCAAGATGACTTGTGACTTCGTGCTGCTCCGTCTACTTAATTTCACGCACAATGCTTGACCGTTGTATTGTTTTCAAAGGTCCCCAACTCCAGACCAATAACATCAGGACATCTCCTTCCTGACAAATCAACTATGGTGAAATTTGAACCCGAGTTCCATGGTCAGTAAGCCACGCGCCCATATATATATATATATATATATATATATATATGTATGTGTGTGTGTGTGTCTGTGTATGTGTATACGGGCGTGCGGGTGCGTTTGTGTGTAATTTTTTGACTGAATCCCTGTCAATGTTGATTCTGATGGTGACAAATTTTGCCTGACACTGTCAGTTCAGATAAGTAGTTAAAGTCATACAATTTGCCCAATGACGCAGACATCGACGCTTTTACTGCAAAAAAGTATTGCCATGTTAATGACGAGACTTTCTTTATTATCGAAGACAAGTGTCTGAAACACAGGAAAAGTTGGGCCATGCCTTTCCTCGGGATATAATTCAAAGAGAATATAAACATCTACGGTCGGAATTTGAGTTAATATAAACTAAATCCAATTGTCGCTTTCTTCAACCATCCATTCTCTTTCTCCCTCCCTCTCCATCTTTGCACAAATACGCACACACGAAATCACGCGCATACTCACATACACAAACACACACACACACACACACACTATATATATATATATATATATATATATATATATATATATATAGATATATATAGATAGATAGATAGATAGATAGAGAAAGAGTGGAGGATATATATATATATATATATATAACCATTTCCAACTCTCACCCGTAGATGTGCAGTTAAAATGCACTGAAACCAAGTTGCATCTTTGTTGTGAGTAAAATGGTTTTGTCTATATGATAAAATAATAATAAATAAATAATTATCGCTCTACTACCTGTATCGAGCTCTTTTTTGAATGAATGCTGCGAACGTTAGAATTTATATTTTATATATTACATTCGTTCTCATCGCATCGGGTATATATATATATATATATATATATATATATATATATATATATATATATATATATATATATATATATATATATATATATAGATAGATAGATAGATAGATATGTATCTGTCTGTTGTGTATCCATAAAAGATCAGACCTAAAAAATATTTTAAAATACAATATACATATATACAGAAAAGACATGAGGATAACTTTGTATGCCAGCGCGATGTGCTTTGATAAAATTGCCTTAACGTAACGCGTTGGCATAATTTTTCTTCTGGCTTTATATATATATATATATATATATATATATATATATATATATATATATATATATATGTGTGTGTGTGTGTGTGTGTGTGTTTGTGTGTATGTGTGTGCTGTAAAATGCATTTCAGAACAGCAGTGTTCTTAAACAAAAAATATCGGTTAATATAGAGGAAAGACCAATTTTATTCTTTAAGTTGTGTCGGGAATATTTCCTCTGAGATCCTAATTGGAATGGTAATCATCATTTAAGCCATTTAATGGAACAATCAGTCGACGACAAACTTCCCCCGACACCCTCTGACCTAATTTTATACAACCGCTGTCATTCTAACTGAAAGGTCGTTTCTAACTTTTCAAAAACGGTTTATTTGAAACTGTCACAAAATTCTGACCTTTATATCTATGTCCTTAAATATATTTCTCATAACTACATTTTTTTCTTTTACGTGTGGTGTCCCTTTATGTCATGGATGATCATGGCTCTCCATGCCATCTTCGGTTATCTTTTTGTTGTAACTTCAGACCGTTTAATCCCACTTTGTCTTTGTACTGCAATCAATTAACGTAAACTCATTAAGAACGTTACATACTATGTCCTGTGCATGTTAAAATCTACAAGCTTTCTTTGGTAATGATAAATTAAAGAATACGCATTTTGTTAGTGAAATTATGCTTATTTTAGGTCCTTCAGTATCTGTCTATATTTCTGAAATGATGTATTATGTACACTATTTATATTATTCGGAATATTGTCCTCATTTTTTCGCCATATTTATTACAAAGTTTCGGCCGTTGTACGCCCCGGCCTTCTTCAGGTGGCTGGAATGACGAACTGAATCCTTTATTTCGCTTACTGGGGTAAACTGTTCTAGTTCCACGTGCCATGTTTAATGGATGTCAGTTATCAGTTATCTCCTTGGGTATTCAAGGACACATGGCACAGTGGATAAAGGCGTTGGTTAGATCCAGTGACAGGACCAAATAAGTGTGAGCTCAGCAGCCGGTTAAGGCAGTGGAGAACTTGGTGAGGGTAATTAACAAGAGATAACTGATAACTGACACCGATTAAACGTGGAACTAGAACAGTCTACCCCAATGAGCGAAATAAAAGGCTTCATTTCGACATTCCAACCACCTGAAGAAGGCCGGAGCATACAACAGCCGAAACAGTGTAATAAATATGGCGACAAAGATGAGGACAATAGTCCGAATAATGTAAATAGTGTATTTATTTTAAGTCCTGTTTTCTTTAAAATCTCATCGTTACTTTTCTACCCAAAATGTCTTCAGCATTTTCCGGTAACGACACCTCTGTTTTTTCAACTCTCTCTCCATATGTGAAAGATCTCATAAAACTGAACAAATTAAGTACTATCTTACGTGCGGCTGGTGTGATAGATAATGAGATTGAGAAGTTGGAGAGCCGAGTTCGAATTCTAGTTGAGTTCATTACATTAACTTAAGCGCAAATATGAAAGTATGAGGCCATCTCTTCCCCTTTGCTATGGGTTTATCAGTAGGAATTGTACCAGGAAAAATATTGTTATGTGCAAAAAAATATCAATGCAATATTCGCTCACAAAAAAATAAAAGACTAATTCTTACAATGTTTTGTCTTTAAATGCCTTACACATAGTTGATAAACCGTAAAAAACACATCACTCACTATTGAAGTATGGAAGCCAATCACAATTTGTATTGCTATTTCTATGAAAGGGATATCTAAATCTTTTGACTGAATACCCTTACTTGAAAAAAATGGAAGCAAATTGATGAAACTAAGGCTCTTTATTTCCTGTGAGAAAAAATATGGCAAGACACGGGAAACGCTATCATCGCTTTGAAAGGACACTGTGTTGGTTGCTTAATTGAGTAGTTGGTTGGTTGGTAGTTGGGCGTTACGGCATTTTAACTCTTATGTGTTTATTTTGCACTAAAATATATTTTTAGTAATTGTGTTTTTATATAAATATCTAACTACTGATAGCATATGTATGATTTCATGTTTTCCTGTCGTATATAGTCTGTTGGTGACCATTCGTGTTTTATGTTAATAATTTCTTTGTACATAGATGTGGTTCTACAGAAGAATGCTAATAATACAACAGAGATAATTTTCGAGAAATGAGGAAATCTTAACGAAAAAATAAATAACAAGGAAACATACTTAAGATCAGGAAGGGTCAGTTTAAATGACTTGGAAATGTAAAGCGAAAAGATGACATTTAACACACACAGGTCATATATAAGGGAATAGAAGTACTGCTGGGAAAGAGAAACAAGGCGTTTGGGTGAATGGATAGCAAAACAGGTATAATGAGGGGATAGTAAAGTTTAACAAAATTACTTAACGATACAAAATAACTGGAAGTTATGTAGGGTCAGGATCAGCTACACCCTTAAAGGACTTGGTACGCAAAAGAAAAGGTACTTCGAAAAGAGAATAAGAAAAATGTTCTTCGAAGAGAGATTACTATAAAAAATGTTTTAGTACAAAATAAACACAGAAGATTTGAGATGCCGTAAAACCAAAACAAGCACCAACTAAAAAAATACAACCAACACAGTATCCTTTCAAAACTTAGACGATGATTGAGATTTAGCGTCTCACGTGTCTTGCCATATTTTCCTCATAGCAATAAAAAACATTTTTATCGATTTTTTTCACTTTTTTCAAGTAATTGTATTCACATAACACTTTTCATAGAAATAACAATATAAAATGTGATTGGCTTTCATAATTCAATAGTGACTGATTTTTTACGGTTTATCCACCCTGTGTGGGTATTTAAACCGAAACATTTTTCGTAAGAATAATTTTTTTTTTTTTGTGAGCGAATATTGCATTAAAATTATTTCACATAGTGATTTTTCACGGTACAAGTCCTACTGTTAAAATCATAGCTACGGGGAAGGCGGATCCATATCTTCAGATTTGCGCTGAAGTGAATGCATTGAACTCGACTAGAATTCGATCTCGACTCTTCTACTTCACATCCCGAGCCGTTATCACGCTATCCACTCAACCTCATAATTAAATAACATAGTTCTTTATTTGTTCAGTTTTATTTTTGAAAAAAAGAAAATTTGCTTATTAAAAAAGAAGAAGAAAAACATAATACTCATTTTTTTTTTTAAGCTTATCACCCCAAGCAAGGCTGGAAGCCACTAGCACGCAAGGGGTTACAGAAGGTTTGGAGGAAGAGCAGATAGGAGTGGTAAAGGAGAGGATGTGGAGAAAGATAGTGAATCGATCAAGGCAGGGGTTTACAGAAGATTTGGAGTGAGAGCAGATAGGAATGAATGTGGAGAAGGGAAGTGAATAGATCAAGGCAACTGGAGATGTCGATTGACGTTACACTTAAATAGTTGGAGATTGTATTTGTCAGGGAAACAGGAATAAGGAAGAGAGTTCCACATGCAAGATGTGTGAGACATGAAGCTGTTGGAGTAGAAGAGACGTCTACATCTAACAGTTTCAACGGTGAAAGGGTGGGAACGGGATGCCAGCCACGTAGGACTTTAAATTCATATTTCTGTCTTGAGAATTGAATGGAGTAATCGATTTGAACAAGGCAATCTGAGATTTGTTTCTACAAAGTACATCTTTTGTTGGGAAAAAAAAACATTTCACTGAAAAGATGACGTGCTATAAATGGAAATATTACAGTTATAGAAAATCTTTACTATTGAATTTCATTATCACTGTCTCGATTTCATTTCACGATTGCACTCTGTTCACCATTATCAAGTTATTATCATTGGAATCACTTGCAAAAGCCAATATTAAAATTTAATGAATACGTAAAAGTTAATAGTTCCTGTATTCAATCAAATTTTTCGAGAAAAGAAAAACAAAAAAAACACATACGTTAACGCCCAGTTTGTCTTCATATAAGTATTAATTAGTTCCTTTCAAACTTTTAAAACGCTTACCAGTGACTAATGCGAACACCGGTTACTTAAGTGATAAGTGTATGTCTTCCCGCTTCTCTGTATCATTCATTAGAGACCCATTCAGCTAATGACTACTTACACAACAAGTGATACACTGAATTTAAAGATGTTCTTTAACATGTGCAAAATGGGAAATAAGAAGAAGACGTGTGAGAGATTGGTGGGGGATAATTACCGATGAGAAAGATTAACGCGGGAAGGGATATGGCTGGCTTATTAACAAGATGGCTCAATATAAAAATTAGCTAAACGAAGATAAAGTATAGCTTTCTGATATCCTGTTAGAAAGAACGAAAATTACGTAAAATGGAAGAGAGTATAGCAAAGAGAATTTCTTTTTAGCTAAGTTAAATAATTCTCTTTGTACTTCTTTTGAAATGACATTGGTCGGTTTTGGTTATCGCTTACTCTTAAAGAATATCATTTCATTATAAATCTTTATATAAGTTCTTGGGTGATCTTATGCGGGGAGTGCAGCGTTTATCAGGGCTGAAAATGAATTCAGAGAAGAGAGATCAAATCCCCGCCGATCTATTTTATTTACTTTCTCGAAAAAGCCATTGGAAAATATATGTATCCAACTTTTCTACCATTAGAAATAGGTTAAATAGCAACCAACCTAGGAGAAGAAAAAGTCTGAGTTATCTGAATATATCAGTTAAATAGTAGAGTTGATTGAGCTCTCTAGCCTTGGGTGACAATCCGCCAAATCAAAGGGTTACTCTGAATCGTTCTGAAAAGGCAACTAGAAAACAATCCACTTAATTTTCCAAGAAGTTATTACAATTCGCAGATAATAGATGTGATAATTGTGTCCAACAAAACGTCTATATCTTGATTGGATACGAGATTAATGAATAAAAATCTTGATTTTATTCATTTAAATGTTTTCCTAGTCTCTTTTTTTTGTCCTAATTTCTTTTGGAAATATATGACTCAATCTCACCTCTATAGTTATGTAGGTTAGATTGAATTTTTTGGCAATATACAGGCAGCTAAGATCGGATGACTAATCATAATTCAAAACATTTAAGACAAAGAAAAAACAGGTTATGATAATTCGCAAATAACAAAGACATGGAATTTGCCGATCGTCTACCCTCTGAAGTGTCATGAATTAAAAACTAAAATGCATGATTGGGATAAGAAAAGAAACTATTTAAGTTTTTTATGCGTTTTAAGTACAGGAATATGTCTAAATTTGTATGCATTTTTTACTGATAAATCTATCCAAAAACATAAGTTATCGTCCCTACACAATATGCTTGCGAGTACTTAAATCGGACAAGATTGCAAATGGCGATTGTCACAACTAGTAGGAGAGTAATTCTAGACGGAATATTGCCGCTTTTGGAAATCAAGGGAGTTGTAAAATTATATCTTGTGTATCAACAACGGACTGTTGTATCAGATCAAATCTTATATCTTCTTTGCGGAGTAACGTCAGGGTGAATGGCAAGCAGACACTGTCCCTAAAAAAAGGAGACAATGCAACATTTAGTAGGGATTGTGACCGCCAATGGTACCGAATTTACGTGGATTTCATCTGAAAACGTGATTAATGAATCTAACCATTCCACATAATATTCGTTAAAAAATCATTTGGGAAAAATTTGCTAACTAAGCATGATTTTATATGTAGAAATAACTTAGGGTTTTTTATTTATCAAGTTTAAACTTCCACTATATTGATATAGGTATATCACTGTAGATTCTTGTCATGACGTAAAAAACTGTTTCATGCCCAAAATATTTGGATACACAGGGTGCTACTGAAGTCAACTAAGGAATTAAAAAAAGGAGTAATTTCAAAATATATTTTATTTAAAAATATTGGATTGGTGCATAATTATCAGGCATTTTTGGAGGCGTTATTTGTTAATAAAAAATTGCTGTTCGTTTATATGTTTAATCGGATGTCCTACATTTTTTTAACCGATTTCAACCAAATTTGACACAGTTACTGCTAATGGTCCTGTGGAGGTTTTGACCGCATCAAAAATGATTTAAGTCAATATTTAAATAGATTTTTATCGATTTTTCATTTTTGATCGGTCGAACGCGTGTGTAATTATGTGCATTCACTGCACACAAGCAGATATGGGAACATTCATGTCAGAATTAACAGCGGTAGCATAATTAGAAAAAAGTCGGATTTAAGTTCTTATATGGGAATAGGAAAGAACAAGAATGGCTATATTTTGGTTTCGGATGCAAAAGTTATCACAATGAAGGATTTCTGACGCAGCCGAACTTTGCGCTCCAAAAACCAATCGGATTTAGTGTTATTAGTCACGCGTGGCTCGGGCGATGCGTAATGCTTGCTGCTGATTGGCCCATTTACGCTCCCGGGTCATGCGAGATTATGTGTGAACGGTGGGGGGTCACGCGTGCGCTCATCAAGCATCCCAAATGGGGTAGAGGTTTCAGGTATCCTACTTTTATTTCAGGATTTAACCCTCATACATTGGTTTTTAAAGAGGATCTTTTAATGATTTAATGCAGGCCTGCATTACTTCCCACGTTTTCTGCATTTGCACAGTAAAGTAAACGTCAAGACCATTTTAAAAGGGATTTACAGAGCAACATGCCAGATTTTACCAGAAAAATCAGTAAAAACAAGATGAAACTGCTGCTTTTTAGGTGTTTGTAGCCCATTTAACCTACTAAAGCATACGATTGAATTCAGTGAGCAATCACTAACACATTTCATGCCACTTCATGCCACCACTTTTACGCTAAGTGGAAAGAATCGGCTCCCCCCGATTTGTACAATTTTTCACATTTGATTGCACTTTTTCATTCGAGGGGACACCGGAGGACTGTTATGTCTTTTCTTGCCGTTTACGTGTAGCAAAAGGCACCTACTAGCTATAATGTTACTACTGCGCATCGCTGCCCAAAAAAGTTCTAGCACAAGTTTTCATCTAAATCCGTGCTACTTAAATGCCTTCATCATCCATCAGTAAGCGAAATTAACATTGCTTCTAATTTTGTTCGTAAGAAGTGTAAAAACGGTTGTATCCTCAACTTTTGATCAATAAAAGTACCTCATATCTCCTGGCTGCTCAAAACTTTCAAAGAAAAATGATTGGCTGACATTGAGAGAATGCGCTACATCGATGACGACGTAAATCAAAAGGGCAAAGTCTATTTTGGGATAAGGAACGACATAACTTTCATATTTATCAATAAAAAAACCCGATGCAATAAAGTCACCAGATACTATTTTGAAACGTCATCCGTCACTGTGCACTGCTTTGACTAACGCAGCTGGAGGTTAAACAATCGCGTCAACTGTTCAAGGTTGCTGCGAACTCATTGGCACGGTTGCAACCGTTTAACCTTGGGCCCATCCAATCATACGCGCGAGCAGTTGTCTTACGCACGCGTGTGCACGTGCGTATATAAGTCACCTTAGTATGTGCGCTCAAGGTCAACCGTCCAACCGCCCCTTCATACTATAACTCGCACGCTTGTTCACACTTCTGCGATTACTGTCCAGCACTTGGCTCACTTCATTCGCTTCTTACGGAAACAGCAAGATGTTGATTACGTATCCAAACTGTTTTTTTTACTTCTTAATTATAACTACATCCGTTTCCGTGTCTATCGAATTTACTTCCCAAATTATCTACTACAGTTTTAGCTTTAGTTGAATTTTGTAAACTTCCATTTTTTTGTCTTCGATCCCCTTTTGATACAGTTACATATATTTTTTGGATCCCTCTAACCTGTCTACGTTTAGGCTACACGTATTTATTGCACTCAAAATACCTACATACCTTTCATTACATATGCCTTTTTAAAATTGGTTAAAATGCTGTCTAAGAAGGGAAAAAATTTTGGACGGCGCACGGCTTCTGCCTCCGCTACAAAAGCAGCAAGGGCAAGTGAAACCACAGAGCAAACTTTGTTGCCCCTTTCTCAGATGGCCTCACGCACTGCTGTCCGCATCGTCACGGAAAGTACCGCTGAATGGACTGAAAGGCTGGTATAAGTAGCATCAGTTATGTCATCACGAAGCACTAGACTTTCAACTGAAGAGCGTTTAGTACAGAATTCACAGGACGCAATACGCGTTTCTAGGGCCAGGGCTTCCGAGTCCCCAACACAGACAATCCTTCCGCGTTTAAGGAATGACAGCGTTACAGCATGTTCTAGAGCTTTAGAAATCCCCGAACAAAACACTTCGCGTCGTCTTAGGAATGCTAGGGATACAGCATCTTCCAAGACTCCGGAACAACCTCAACAAACCGCTATTTGTCGTTTAAGAAATGACAGCGATACTTCGTCTGCACAAGCTTTAGAAAGTCCTGTGCAGATCGCTAATCGTCGTTTGAGGAATTCCAGATCTACTGCGTCTGCCAGAGCTACAGAAAGCCCTGGGGTACGGCGAACACGGCTCAACAACAATGGCCAAATCGCAAGAACAGATGCTCAGCGTCGCGTGTCGGCATTTAGGTGAACAGTGTTTCGCCCATGGACAGCTTTACGTAGGCTGCTTCCGAGTCCGAAGTAAGGATAACGTTTACGTTTACTCGCCAACAAACAAAGCTAAAAATATTACCTACGCAGAAGTCATATAGCCCATGGTCGGTCACGTTTAAAATGCAATGTACACATCTTTATGTCATATGCATCGTAGATTCATTCATTTTTGAATCCGGTTTATTTAAAGGTCGTCGTAGTATCCACTTGCCAGTACTAAGACATTACATTAAAGGTTGCCTTGCTCACCAGATGCTCCCTTATCCCCAAAACCCCACCATAGCTGCATTCGCACTTACATGTCGACCACGTAACCATATTCAGTTGCAACACAAAACCAATACGTGGGAAGGTGGATTCGTTTAATTGTCATAGAAGTCGAGTGCGTCCCCGCAATTCAGGCCTCAGCAAAAAGAAGTGGGATTATAAAAGAATAGCAGCATGCAAAGTTATACATTCTCTACCGTACGCCATTAGTGTATTTCTCCCCTTACCATAAGGGTTGCTTTAGGTAACGCCAAATGCGCTTCATGCTCGCCTCAACTGGATATTAAAAAAACTACAAAAAAATTTGCGGCACTTAGAAGTACTCGCCCCGGCACCTTCCCATACTTCTGTTATGTGGTTCTGTTTGCGGTAGTGGCAGCGCTTCTTTTGGGCAAAAGACGCGTCTACCTTTCACGCTATTGCGTTTTACTACGTTGCAACTGACACAGGGTTTCATGTAATGTCTTGCATTTAGGGATAATAAAACCATCCCATCGCAATACAAAGCCATCAGCCACAACACACCAAAAACTTTCTAAGACCCGTGTTCGTATTGAACTTCACAACTTTTAATTGGAGGTGTCTTAGTAATGGCAAACGGCTGATGCTACCATGGCTGTCCATTGCTTCCTTTCAAGCCTTCTACTAGACTTTAGCCTTACATGCGTGTACAAAATGACTATGGCGGTTATGACCTTCCATTCAGAGGAAGTTTACTACCGGAAAACGCCGGGATTTTCTGCTAGTATATATATATATATATATATATATATCCAAGAAGACTAACCACTGTAATTTTCATAATATCAACTTATCGATCTATCTACAATACAGTTCAAAAGATTGAAGCGACCCTCAGAATTAGCATTGAATGAACTTGACAGAAGAATGAAAATAAATGAAAAAGATCTTTTAGAGTCATTGAAAAATGAATGGTATCAATTATCAAACTTACACTTTGGGTATTTTCCAACGAGTGCCAAACATTTATCCTACAGTATTCAAGGCTAAAGGAGGATGTTTTGACGCGACCAAATTCAATCATAAATTCTTTTTTTTTTCGTTTTGTTAAAATAAAAATTCTAATGAAAATCATGTCTCATTATTTTTAAGACATTTATAATCATTTTCTCTTGTTTAAAATACAAAACAACTACATTTTGTGTAAATTTAAAAAAAATATTAGGGGTGGCCTCAAACTTCTGAACTGTAATCTATCTATCTATCTATCTATCTATCTATCTATCTAGATAAGTTTATATTAAGAAGACTATAAGCACTATATATATATATATATATATATATATATATATATATATATATATATATATATATATATGTGAGGAAAAATATGGAAAAACAAAAAATCCGAATATTCAAGTTTACTGTTTTTAAAATTCAGTCATTTTGTTTTGATTATTATTATGTCTATCGTCTTTTCATGTTGACTTGAATATCGTCTAATTTTAATTATGTTTTAATAACTATGTCCTGAAGAAGGTCTACTAGACCGAAACGTCTGACGA
>OZ038484.1:43891580-43996580 GCA_964036315.1 Acanthosepion esculentum
TGGCTTGTCTCTTCAAATCATTTAATAATTTCTGAATTGCTTTTCGTCTCTTATTTTTAAAATTCTATATTAAAACGGAAATAAAATATTGAAATTTTAAAATCATTATACGTAGCCCTGCATTTAGGCAATCGAAAAACAGAAAATGCCATGATTTTTCACCATCTGGTATCAAGAGAAGCCCTCTCGGTACCTATATTATATTCATTTTCCTAGTGTAGTTTAGATGTGGGACAATGCCAAAAGTAGGTGGCACCCATTGAGGATCGAACTCACTACGCAGTAGTAATTGTTCTAGCGAGACAAGCTTGCTAACCATCACACCGCCTGGCGGTGCCCGGGTACGTACATTATACATACAAGCGGTATTGAAATGTTCTCAGCCCCTACAAAAAAAAAACACAGTAAAAAAATTACATGTTAGTTATTGCAGGACATACTAGACACACAGGTTATTAAAGGTCATGTTTAATTACATACACTAAATCTTCACATGCGAACTTTTATCAAGTGTATTAACACGGTCTCTTCCGATCTGACACATGAAATGAAAACGAATGATGCGCTAGTTTAACTAGTTTCTAACCACAAAAAGGTGGAGAGAAATATCTTTTTGAAAAAGGACAAGTACTTCGTCAGAAACAACCTGGAGGGACATGCTATACATGGCTAAAGGAAAAAAAAAACTTCTTAAATATTGGACGTTGTTAGCATACCATCGTCAATTTAATGGCTATAAGACATCAGCAGCCACTACCCAACAGGCGAATAATTGTCATCGATTAGCGGCGCAAGCTCGTGTTGCCACCGATCTGAAGTGCATGAGAATATCGGTTACAAGGCTACGTGATAAGAAGGCATTTCATGTACGTGAAAACACGAAAAAAAACGATCGAAGCACTTTTTGAAACACATGCACAAACACGTAAAAAAACGTAAACACAAAAAGCCATAGGTGGCTCTACACACAACAAACATACATACGCAAGGTGATTCACACTAAATTCAATATCGACTTCGATGGTCAAGAAGTTCGTGAGAAACAAAGGCGCATTCAGCATATTCCAATTTTTCCTCTGCCACCATCTACATCGATGAGATAGGATATTTAAGCCAGATCGGGTATTTGGCTTAGAGACAGCTGTACAATGCGGAAATGTGCTCCTTTTCTCTTGGGTCTTCAGGAATGACGGACTGAGAATTTCCCCATTCATATGATGCCGTGCCTGTGGTCCCCTAACACTTTTAATAAGTATTCAGCTGATTACAATCTAAGTGGGTGGTTGGGAATGAGAGTGACGTTCTGATATAGTAATGTTTCGTTGAAGGCCGACATCGTTGGCGCGGTGGCAAACATGAAGGAGAATCGCAATTGTATCAAGACAATTCAAACGGCTGGGAAGGGTTTATTGAATGATGTTTGTCCATTTTCCTACTGTAAATAAATGTATGACCATTAAAAAAATATTGCTTAAATATACTATTGAACATATCTTGGGTGCTATCTATTTATTTTATCTTTCGTCCTCCATTACCGCCCAATATACGCCTCATACATATATATATATATATATATATATATATATATATATATATATATATATATATATATATATATGAATTATCTATATATATATATATATATATATATGAATTATCTATCTATATATATATATATATATATGTATATGAACTTATATATATATATATATATATATATATATATGAATTTATATATATATATATACATAAAACCAATAAATTCACATACACACACATACATATCTATACATCTATCTCCTTCTATACACACACATACACACATAGACACATACAGACACACACGCATCTATTATATATATATATATATATATATATATATATATATATATATAGTGGACTCTCTCGTCGTATTCGACTTACGAGGATCAAGCAGCTCAGTTTCTAGAAACCGACAGCCAGACACCAACACATATGATTTGATTATAGCGGTAAAGGCTTCGTGCAGAACAAACCGCACTTTTTGAAGGGCCGGATACCGAGACCTCGTGCACTACCTGCCACAAGGTTCCCAAACAACTCTCCGCAAGTTTTGAATTCAGTGTTGTCCCTATATATATATATATATATATATATATATATATATATGTAGGTGTGTGTGTGTGTGTGTGTGTGTGTGTGTGTGTGTGTGTGTGTGTGTGTGTGTGTGTTTACAAAATTTCCATGGGTTCAGTTGTCATGACTAAAATTGAAAATAAGATATTTAATACCACTAAAAATCCTTCCATCTAACTAAGATATGTAGATGATATTCTCATCTTAGTCAAAAGCATAGATGAAATATATGAACTAACAAAAAACTTACAAAAATCCTGGTCCTTAACTTCACATACGAACATAACAATAAAAATAAAATCCTTTTTCTTGATGCATTGACAGACACTAATGATAATAAATTTACTGCCTCCCCTTAAAACAACAACGGACATTCTCAAGTATAAAATACGTGCACACTCAATTATAAAAGGTAAGATCATAACTCTTACAAATAAGTGATTATACACAATTTAATAAACCGGGCAAAACGTAACTCTTCAACGAAATTGATTTTCTACACTGAATTAAAAATCACTAAACAAAATCTTGTTAATAGTAACATTACTTATTACATTGTTGATGAACAAATTAGAAGAGCTATTAGAAATATTAACATAAATAACAATGAACATAATACTTCCTCAAATATCCCTAAACATATCAATCTTCTATACCGCGATCAAATACATTCTAACTACAAACAGGATGAAAAAAATCTTAAAAAACACTCATAAGTACTAAGTATATCCCCCAGTAATCCCAGTAAAAAAATAAAAATAATTATATACCATACTAAATTTAATACAACCAACTTAATCATCCGCAATAAATCTTCTCCGTGAATTCGTGTTTTGCAAATGATCAACATTCTATATCAATTTTATTTCCCTTTGGGAGATTGTATCTCTGACCAAAACGTAAATACATATGTTGGCTACACAACGACAACTTTATCGATAAGAATTACACTTCATATGTCGGATTCTAGTTCGATTGCATAACATTTAAAGGAACGTTCCTGCCTACATACAAGATCTAGAGAAATATTAATCGACAATACATGTATACTCCTCCACGAAAATAAAAGACAAATTCTAGAAGCCCTTTATGTAAAAAGACCTCATTCCTTCCCCTTTCTCTGACCAATCGTAATTGTTTTATTACCCCTTAAGCAGAGTAAAAATTTCCGCCAGTCCAAGGAGACTTTGATTTTAGTACTACAGAAAAAAGACAATGATTAAAATAAAAAAAAAATACGAAAAAATTAATTCTTGAAATAATATGTACAAATAACCATTATTCGCTTGATGAAAGTCACAAGACCCACAGTAGGTTTAGCAAAAAATATGGAAAATAAAGTTCGGTCAATCCAAAATGTATGGCACACCTTCTTCTGAGCGCCATCTTAGATCTGCGAACCCAAGAAATGTTCATCGCCGGTGTAAATTCATAGACAAAAGCGGTGACTATGTTGAATAAAACGTTTTGTAGTTGAAATTGTTTCCCCGTCTAACAGTTTTATTGATCTTAGTTGTAGATTCGTTGACAAAAAATGGGAGGCAATATTTCCAGGGAGTCCCATGTCTATGCATCATGTATCGTCAGATTTGTGAGTATAGATCTTTCTAGGGTTACTGAATTTTATTTTCTGCCTAAGAAAACTTTCACCAAAGTAATTCTTAACATTTAGTCGTTCAGCCTGTAACGAACGCGGAGCTAAACATTTTTCAGCACGTTTTCCGATTCAAATGTTTTGCATGTTTGCGCATTGTCTGTCTACTTGAAAATTAGATAATTATTTCTCTACTCAATATTCTCGTTGAGATCAATATTTTTCTTATATGAAAATGACTGCTTACTCGAGTTATACCAATATTTTCTATTATTCTGTTTCTTCGAATAGACAGTTAAGTATAAAGTGAAGAGGACAATTTATACACTTTAATCGATATAGCTTTTTTTTACATCCAATATGTGCTTATATACTAAAGTATAAATTAAATGGTTTTGCACAGTGGATGAAGAGTCACATCTGTTATATCAGCACAAATTATATGACCAGAACCAGTTAAAAGTTAGGATTTCCAATTATGATTTCCCAGCTGGAATTTGATTTTAAGATTTCACTCCAAATTGAACGAAGCGATTAATATACATATATATTGACAAGTGCTTGTGTCGGAAAATATACTTTGTATAAAATGGACTTTCTGTTTGGTTTAGTGTCTGCCTATATACACATCTCCAAATACAAATGCATATTTTTTCTATGTAATATTCTTATCCTTCATCAAAGTTGAATTTCTTCTTCTTCTTCTTCTTCTTCTTCTTCTTCTTCTTCTTCTTCTTCTTCTTCTTCTTCTTCTTCTTCTTTCCGTGTTGTATACACATTTCATTTCCGGGTCCCAACCAGAGTCCTAAGCTCAGGAATGGCTTCATGACATTGTCCACTGTTCTTTTTGTAAAGAAAAGAAAGAAAAATTAAGAGCTCACACATTTTACCTAGAAAAAAGCACTTTGTAATGTATGGGCTGTACTTTTGGGTAGAATCTTTTGCATTTCTTTAAGGCATTGACTGCCAGATAGGAATCTCTTCTATGAGTCTTTCGGCACCTTTTCCAATCGATCCGACATTTCGAAATACAACTGGAATTTTTGTTGCCCTCATGTGCCAAATTTTTTAGATTTCCAATTCAAGACTGTTGTATTTTGATAGTTTTTGAGGATCTTTAAAAATACATTAAAATCTGCAGGGACTGCTATGTCAATAAGAAAACGGATTATATTTTTATGGTCATTGACCACCATTTCTGAAGATTAGCTTTGATTTCCCTGTTTGTGTGTATCGTAAAATCCAATAAGATTTTTACAGGTCCTATCTCTCTAACCGAGACTGACTTATGTTCATACCAGTTTCTTGCAGTTTCCTTCCTGTAAATTTGCATATTTTCCAATGCAGATATTGGCTCACTCTATTATGTCGAGTTTTATATTAAGTGAGTGCTAATACCGCGAATCCTGATACAAGATGGTCAACTGGCGTTTCTTGATATTTATCACAGAATATGTATTTCGGGTCAACACAATCTTACAGTATGTATGTTTGGTTTATTTGCCCTTCTTCACTCACTTGAAATTCCCTTTTGAATTTATTATTATTATTATTATTGTTATTATTATTATTATTTCTGTATGTTATGTTTCCTGCTTTGTATCCTGTAGAGCCGGGTCTAAACTATGGTCCTTAGGCCCTATTGGAGAATTTTCATTTAACTAATGACTTTTCTGAGTATAAGGGATGTTCCTAGTAGGACGATCATCAGGGCAACTTGTATGTTGATTTTACTTGAGACACATTTAGTAAAATTGTTCATTCTTTTTCTCACAAGGCCCAGTGCTCCTATTACTATTGGTACACTTTCAGTCTTCATTCCCCATTTTCGATAATTTACATGGAGGTGTTTCTCTCAGATGGTACTGCTATGTCAATAAGCGTACACTTCCTGAATTTCTTGATTTTTATAATAATATCAGGTCTGTTGGCTTTTATTTCCTTGTCAGTTTTAATTGGCATGTCCCAGTGGATAGTTACATCGTTATCATGGGTAACTGTGTCTGATCGGGGCTCATATCATCTCTCAGTGGTTTCGATTTTGTGTTACTTGCATATCCTCCAGTGCACATATATCGCTACCTTATGTCTGTCGATATATTCATTTTTTGTTAGTTTCGGACATCCTGAGATAATATGATCGACAGTGTCGTCATATCTTTCGCGGAACCTGCATTTCGGGTTAGTGCCATCCTTGATTATGTAACTGTGATAGGGTTTGGTTGCGAGGCTTTCGTCTTGAGCTGCAATAATTAGGCCTTCTGTCTCAGCTTTCAACACGTTGTTCCGCAGCCACTGCTGTGTTTTTCTGTTGGTCTACATCTATTTCTTTTGTTCTTTTTAGGTATTTTGCTATGTAACGCACTTTGTTCTGGCAGGACTTTTTGTAATTTCATTTGATCAAGTTGTTTCGCTTTCTGTTTTACTCGGTTGGCATATATTGTGTTCGCTTCGTTTTTTGTTGGTAGGATTTCAGGTATTTTAATCCGTTTATTGAAGAGTACAGCTTCTTAGTTAATGGAGCGGATTTTGGTCTTTTACTATTTGTAGGAGAGGGTCATTGGTTCTTGTTAGATATGCTTCCAATCCGATTCTTCTAGTTTTTAGAGTTAGTTCAAATGGGATTAGACTCTCGGCCTGCTAAAGCTCTTGGTACGAAAAACCTATCAACATCTGATTTCGGCTGGTGCATCTTCATTTTTCTGGTCTTGCTGCCCAATATTTTAATGTCATTCAACTTCCATTTGATAATATTAATGCTGTATGTCTTACGGGTATAGCTAAGGTGTTGATAGCCTTCATTTTATTGGACCCATTAAGTTCACTTTCTAGTATCAGACTTATTATTATTATTATTATTATTTATTTTGCTTTCTGTTTTGTACAATCGTTTATTGAGAACTACTGTAAGATAAATGAGTAAATATAAGGATTTTGTTGGCAAAGTTTTCATGTTAACCAATACTTTACATAAACTGTTTGTATTTGATTTACATTATTATTATTAATATTATTATTATTATTATTATTATTAGTAGTAGTAGTAGTAGTAGTAGTAGTATACCATTTCGATTTCTGCTATGGTCACACTATATACCAAGTCTGCGGGAAGACCTAAGGCAGGTAGTGGTGTGCTGTTATGTCTACATTTCATCATTTGTTTTTCTAACGGCCATAGCATCACTAGCGTTACATGGACAAAATTCTTCTCCTTCTCTTCCTTCTTCTTCTTCTTCTTCTTCTTCTTCTTCTTCTTCTTCTTCTTCTTCTTCTTCTTCTTCTTCTTCTTCTTCTTCTCATTATTATTATTATTATTATTATTATTATTATTATAGTGTTGTGTGTTTAGTACACTCATTTAAATGGAATTATTCATGACGTAGGGTAAATCAAGTTAGGAAATATATATATTCCATTTGCACAGATTCTGATGTAGCGTTTATATTTTTTACATTGTTAATACTCTTCTGAGTAGATTAGCTAAAAGACACAGTGCAAGATCTGTGGCTGCCAGAGATCATGTTCATGTTCTTGTCTCTGTCTTTTATTACGCAGAACACCAATTATTAATGTATAACCGTATTTTTAAGATGTGACTTAAAAATAGATTTACTTCAATATCCTTACACGCACACACACACACACGCACACACACACATATATATATATATATGTGTGTGCGTGTGTATATATATATATATATATATATATATATATATATATATATATATATGTACGTATTTTGTCCTATTCTTTAACAGATATATATTTATCAGAAGACGTTGATAGTTGATATATCCATGAAAAGGTACATTTTTTGTATTCTTTAATTACTGCACCTGTTCTGTCTATATGAATGGTAAAGTTTCAAATAATAATGACCTGGCTTTCCATGACTGCTTCAGAGTAATATGCTTGCAATTTTAAGTAGGTAGCGAGCTTTAATACTGATATATGTACCAATGAATATACTGCCATATTTTATCATGCCAAGCTTCGGATTCCTTTGGTGTCATCATTGGACAATTAGACATTGAATGATCAAAATGTTCATAGGATCTACATGTTTTGCTTGCACTATATTTTATTGTTTGTCTGGTAATTGCTCGTAAATCAGCTTTGATGATAAATACTTCTACCTTTCATTATACCCTTACACTTTTCCGCCATCTCTTACTAACATTACTTCTGGCCAGAAAATGATGATCAACATCCGCTTTAGTAAGGTGCGCCATATGACGTCATTACTTGACTAATGTTCAAATACATTTTCTTTAAAATAACAACCACATCAACCGCCGTTCTCATGGCTTCTTACCTGAATGACCTGGCGACGCTAATGTGTACATATATTTTTTTTCTTAGGGATTTAAGATGGGCTACAATAAAAATCCTGTTTATTACAAAATTGCTTAGCAGTTGTGTGGTCCTAAGTATTTAGCCATATGACATATGGACTCATACACAGTTCATATCTGTTCATAAGTTGCACTGGTGGGAGGAGCACCAAGACCGAGTGTTGAGGGATTTATTTGCTTTTTGTGAAGGATGAGGCAATAAAAACAAATGGCAAGCCACATTTTGATTCTTGGGAATACTTTCTCCCGGGGTCCGTTTGTGGAGACCGGTAGAACCAACCTGAAGTTATTTCTAACTAGGCCCCGACTTCATTTTTCTGTGCTACTATTATCAAAACCCATTATCATATCACGAACATTTGGCTGCGCTACATGTGCTTGGTATACACTTATCAGACTGGGTGTCACGATAGGTATATTGGGCTTTGTATATTTTACGCTAGCCTCACATTACGGCTGTGCTGGTCTCTTACTCAGTAATAATAAAAATATAAATGATGTCATATTAAGTGGCTTTTGAATGTCTAATTTATCCTGTTTTGGAACTTGTCCAAATACCTACGTGCCGTTTTACTTTTTTATTTATTTATTTTTTTTTTTTTTGCTGAAAGCATTTGCATAATTTAGTAATATTTTACATTCAGATAATTCGAATTGTTCGTATCTGGAATTATTTTCTACTAATGTCTACGACTGACAGCAGCAAAGTTGCTTCTTCCATTGCCAAAAGGCATTTTAATGTTTAGAAATTGTTTACCTGCTAAATGAATTCATCTGTATCATGGGATAAAAATAACACTTTGAGGGAAAGAAAAATATTCTAAAAAATTCAATATTTTCGAAGATTAAAAATTATTTCTGTATCCAAGCGCTAAAGGCATAATCCTGTCCAGCCGACACACTGTTCAAAAAATACATAAAACATTGATTCATAATCACAGACGATCGTGAACATATTAGCAATTGAACCTGTGACGTCATTGTTGATACAGCATTGTTTGTTTCTTTTTAATTAGAAATTCTAGAACAGTAATTGCCTATTATCGAGTGAAAAATTACGATAACAAGAAAAGTAATAGAGGAGAAGGAAAGTAAATAATTGGAAAAAGATGAATAATACAGAAGCAGATTGTCTAAACAAGTATGTTACACCTTTTTCTAGCAACTAAAGTCATCCATATACGCATGCACATGTGTGTGTATATGTGTAAGTGAATAACTGCATGCATATTTATGTAGATATGTAATTATATGAGGGTGTGAATGCAGTGTAATTGTTCTGGGGTGAAAAATCGGTGAGCCCAGTTCGAATGCCGGTTGAGTTCATTACGTTCACTTTCGCATAAATACACTTGGGAAACATAAGAAGCCATCTCTTCTCCGCCCTCCTTTGGATTGAATAGCTTAGGTCTATAGCTGTGGTTGGAAACTAGTTTAGAGGAAAGACAACTGCGAATTTAAAACCATATCAAAACAGATTCTAGGAACATTCGTTGTTAACATTTTTGCCGTAAGACAATTTCAGCGCATTTTCTCGAGTAAACTGAAGGAATAGGTATATATATATATATATATATATATATATATATATGTATTTGAATTGGACAAAGTCCGACAATTTATTTAAAGACATTTATGATATGATTAACGTTATTTTTACAGATACAAGTATTTAAGCAAATGCTCTGTTTTATAATAAACAGTATTAAATAACATTTACCGGCCTGAATGTTCGAGAAATTTTCATAGAAAATTTTCGTTCTCCGACAGGAATCGAAACTGTATCCTATACGGAACCGTCATTTCGCGTGAAGTGTTTTAACCGTTCGGCCACAGAGATGAATAGAAGAGACGCATGGAAGATTTAAGTTTAAAGATAGTAAAATCGACCTTGCTAACCAGACGCTTCTATAAAAAGAACGTTAAACATATAAATGTCTTTAAATAAATAAATATATATATATATATATATATATATATATATATATATATATATATATATATATATATATATATATATATATATATATATATATATATATATATATATATATATATATATATGGGCGTGTGTGTGTGTGGGGGGGCAATGAACATAAAAAAAGAAGGAATTGAATTTCTTATTCAAGTTTAACGAGGAATGATTTTCGGATTGCGATTTCTTGTTTAGGTTTATATTTATTTGCTGTGACTAAATCTTGTTTCGGTGAATTCGCGTTTTACATTTAAGAGTAAATAAAAAAAATTCAGAAAATTTTTTAAAAGAATAAATCTGAAGAAAACTATCAATAAAATAAAACGAAGTCTGATTATTAGATATTAAAATTTCCTCAGTTCATCTTTGTAGGAGAGAAAGCGAAACTATAGGAAAAAGATATTGGAAGATCGTGTTCTCTCTATCTTCTAAATTGGACGACATGCTTGCTTAGAAAATTGGTAAATGAAATCTGATCGTTTATGAAAAAATACTCTGAAAAGAACTATCTATAAAAAGAAGAGCTATTCTACAGGAGTGTGACTTTGCATATATTTCAGGGTTTTAAAAGAGTTATCAAATGACAGGCGTTTAATGAAGGATAAACCTCGTATGTTGTGAAGCATTCCCATGCTAATTTTATCGATGGTATTGCCAGACATTTCTTTTAGTTTCTGGAAGTGATCTTTACTTACATTTAATTCTTAGGTATAAATATTGTGATATTTTCGTTATTTTAGAATCGCTTTTGCTGGGAGTATTTAAAGAAAATGCCATTTTGAATATTGCCATTCTGCTGCACTTAATAATTTATTTGTAACAGTTTTAAGCACACTTTTAATTATATAATAACACTGATCATGTTCTTAATAATAATAATAATAATAATAATGATAATAATAATAATAATAATAATGATAATAATAATAATAATGATAATAATAATAATAATAATGATAATAATAATAATAATATTAATAATAATAATAATAATAATAATAATGATAATAATAATAATAATAATGATAATAATAATAATAATAATGATAATAATAATAATGATAATAATAATAATAATGATAATAATAATAATAATAATGATAATGATAATAATATTAATAATGATAATAATAATAATAATGATAATAATAATAATAATGATAATAATAATAATAATAATAATAATGACAATAATAATAATAATGATAATGATAATAATAATAATAATGATAATAATAATAATAATAATGATAATAATAATAATAATGATAATAATAATAATAATAATAATAATAATAATAATAATAATAATAATAATAATACGGGAAGGAAACTGAAAGAAACTAGTACGAACACCACCCAGACACCGTTACGGAGATAGGACCTGTTACAATTCTATGGGACTACACAATACACACTGACAGAACAATCAAAGCCAACCGCCCAGACATTGTTATTAAAGATCACAAACAAAAAAATGCCTCCTTATTGATATGGCAGTCCCTGCAGACTGCAATGTATCATTGAAGATATTCGAAAAGCTGTCAAAATACAACGAACTTGAAATAGAAATCTAAAAAATGTGGCACATGGAAACATCAACAATCCCTGTTGTAGTTGGAGCTCTTGGACTGGTTGGAAAAGATTCCAGTAGGCTGATTGAAGGGATCCCTGGAAGTCCATGCCTCAAAGAGATACAAAAATTATTCTGACAAGTAATGGCCACACTTTACGAAGGACTTAATCTATGTAATTTTTTTTGCAGTGGAAAGTGTCATGATGCCATTTCTAACCTTAGGTGGCTGGGCGGGACCCGGAAAGAAATGTGTAAACGCCAGATATCAAAGAAAATAATAATAATAATAATAATAATAATGATGATAACAACAACAAAACCAATAATAATAATAAAAATAATAATAATAACAACATGAATAATAATAATAATAATAATAATAATAATAATAATAATAATAATAATAATAATAATAATAATAATAATAATAATCGCTCTGGCATCGTGATTAGAAACTGCAAAGACAGAAGGTGCCTCCTTATTGATATGGCGGTCCCCGCAGGCTGCAATGTATATTTTGAAGGTCTTCGAAACACTTTCAAAATACATGGACCTTGAAATGGAAATCACAAAAATGAGGCACATGAGGACATTAAGAATTCCAGTAGTAGTTGGAGCCCTCGGATTGATTGAAAAAGATTCCACTAAACTCGTTGAAGGAATCCCTGGTAACCGATGCCTTAGAAAAATACAAAACATTGTACTCACAAGTACAGCCCATACCTTACGAAGGTCTTTATCTATGTAAAATATGTGCGATATTTTTTCAAAACTGCTCAGTAGAAAAAGTCCTGATGCCATTTCTGACATTAGGTCTCTGGGTGGGACCCGGAAAGAAATTAATATACACCAGAAATCAATGGAAATAAAACAATAACAATATTAAAATATTAGTATCTATTTATTATTGCTATAATTAACACTGGTATTCATATATTATTAAAACATTGATATAGTATTCTAAATATTAGGTTGGTGCAAAAATAATTTTTTGACGTTCAAGATCATGTCAAAAAACGACATTATTTTTTCACCAACCTAATAATATCGAATAAATTCTATGTATTAATTCCCATTCATGTGGCGCATTTGTGTGATACGGATTAAATTATACCATCGTCATTATTGAATCAGACTCTGTGGTATATCTTGGAAAAGTAACCTTGAGAGTCTTGGCATCAAGATACTTGTTCTAACCCTGCAGAAATCGGTATTACTAGGAACTACCAAAAATCCTGCGTATAGTACTCTCTCTCTCTCTCTTCCTCCTCCTCTCTCTCTTCCTCCTCCTCTCTCTCTTCCTCCTCTCTCACTTTCCTCCTCCTCTCTCTCTCTCTCTGAGGCAAAGAGACTTGATGGAGATCAAAATCGCCAGTATTATGTGATACTGTGTACAAAGTAAGTGACGATAACGTTAGAATCTTAAGTAACTGTTAAAATACAAAAACAAACCGACTTTACACGTACATATATTTATTTGGATGTTAATAGCAATGTGCAAAGTGGGTATGACTCCTAGCTTCTCATAACTCCGGAAAATAATAATGAATGATATATTTGTTGGCAAATGGTTAATATTATGTCGACGTTAGTGAAAAAATTCTCTGGTTAGGCAACTGCATTGGTTTAAGTGAATACAAGCATCATTACTGTGATTTACAGCTACTGTTATTGGCGTCTCTGTCGTTACAACAAAACGAAATTGAAATCAACAAAACTAAACTAAGCCAAAATAAGTACGTTTTTTATTTTTATTTTTATTTTTATTTTTTACTTTATATTGCATTATTTATTTTATTCCTTTTTTATATTTATTTTTCTTTTTCGTTTTAATTTATTTGTTTCCAATAATTCCTTACTACCATTTTTAGTTGAATTTCGTTTCTTGTCTTTCTTTTTAGTTTATTTAATTCATTATTTAGTTTTTTTTTCTCTCATTCATCTTTTCTTTCTTTCTTTCTTTCTTTCTTTTATTTTCCCTTTTCCTTTTCTTTACTTATATAATTTTCTTTTGGCTTTCTTTTATTCATCTCCTCTTTCTTTCTTTTTTTCTTTCTTTGGCTATTTTCTTTATTTCCTCTTCATTTCTTTACGTATTTTCTCTCTTTTATTATTGTCATTTTCTCTTTTTTTTCTTTTCTTTATTTATTTTTCTTTTCTCGAGTTACATTTCATTTTTTTATTTCATCGCCTTTTGTTAAATGTGCCCCATCTTGACCTTAATGGAATATTTTCTCTCAATCACTTTCAGTTATTGCTCGACACGTGACTAATCGCCATCTTGCGATTAAACAAGCTATAAAGATTTGTATTACACAAAATAACTTCTTTCTTTGTTCCAGTGAAAATTTACTAGCTGCCATTATTGATTTTGTCAAAAGAATAAATCCAAACTAATTTTTCTTTGTTTTATTCTGTCAATTGATCTTACCTAAGAGAAGCAATATGGAATGAAACACTTATAAATGCAGTTTTTAGGTCATGTTCTCACAATATAAAAGACAATTGAGGCACGGTGGAGTAAGGAGGCACGGTGGAGTAATGGATAACGGCTCGGACTGAGAAATCGTAGAGCCGAGTTCGAATTACATTCACTTACGTGTTAACACCCTTGGGAAAGGTGTGAATCCTCTTCTTCTCCCTCTAACTATGGGTAAATAGCAGGACAGACTGCCTTGGATGGCAACTGGTCTAGGAGAAGGTCAACTCTGAATTCAAAACCATTCGGCGGCCTCTTGGTTACTCCTCTGTGGAAAATTCTGCGCCAAGTAAGAGCATACTCCTCCCTCCACGGTGGGGACCGCGTGTGAAGTTCAAACACACTGTTACTCCGTTTCAAGAATTCGCTGTCGCTCGTTTCAGCATTGGCGTCGGATCGCCGTGCTTGGTCGGCCTTCGTTACGGACGCGGTGAATTCCTTGGAAGGAGCCGGCTTAACCGATCCAGGGTGAATGCCGCAACATACATACATACATACATACATAATATAAAAGACAAAAATGGATACGCATTGCAGAGTAGAGACTAGCCAGATTAGTGCTCGTTAGGTACAGTTGTTAAACACATCAACATTGGTTATTGTTGAAATCTTGAGTCGAAAGGTGTACACTGGTCCTGTTTATAACTGAGCCAATAGGTAAATATTAGTAACCTTGGTATTTGAAACTACAGGCGGGTTTGTACTTGAGTCGAAAGATTAAGAAAATACTGGCTCACGATATATTTAGATCAAAAGGTAAATATTAGTCGGCTTAAGTCTGAAAGTAATTTCGTATCAGTTTCTACGTGTGTCTATATTATATAAAATTATTCGTCTTAATCATTGTGTATAGCAACAAATGGTGATGTTTATAGTTAAAGGCTTCCGGGTGCTGAATAGTCTAAAATTCTCCAGTCCTAAACACGTACTATATTGCTTTTATCTACAAGAAGAATCGTAGAGCCGATTTCAAATTACGGATTAGTCTGCTGTATTCATTTCCAAACAAATGCTATTAGGCATGACACTAAGCCATCTCTTCCTGAGTCTACTCAGTTGACTGGGCTCCCTAGCGTTGGTTGCCCATCAGCCTAGAAGAAGGATTATTCTGAATTTCAAACCGTAGAAAACTGTAACAGGTAACCACTCCATCATTCCCAAAACGTCAAGTCAATTCACAGACAACAAATAAAAATCATATATGAAGTTCTATCGTCGGCTACGCCATGAACGACACAAAACAAAATTCACGCCATACAAAATCAACGTCTTATTAATATTTTCAATTGATTCCCATATAATCCAACTTGGTTCTAAACAAGCAAAAGAGAATTCAGAATTTTTATTCTTCCTCTTTTTTTTTAAATTCACCGTTAGCTCCGCTAATAACTCACACCAAATGCTGTCGATAATCTTACAAAAACAAAGTTGTTAATAGGTTTGTACTCTATTCCAAAAGTGACTGCAAACTTTTATAAAAGAATGAAGGTGGAGCGCATTGTTGTACATAAATAACATTTTCCGATGTAATAAAAATATATTCTTCCTGAAACATGTTTGATTGCTTTCCATTAGACAGTCGATATGTCAGTATGCATTTTGACGCCATTTTAGAATTTTAAAACCAAATCTCATGATGAGTGTATGTCATCTAGAAGAATCTCATATTAGTCATAATGGAAGTAAACAGTTAATTCTATTTATCACCATTAATGTTTTATCTCTTGATATCAGGCTATATAATTACAAACATTGCATGTATCAACAAACCTTAATCGCAAAATGTAATTTGGACCATTTTCTTTGTTTTTGTTTTGCCAAGTAGTATTTTATTTCGATTTTTTCTAACTCTCTCTCTCTCTCTCTCTCTCTCTATCTATCTATCTATCTATCTATCTATATATATATATATATATCGTGTGCGCGTTACTTTTTTTTTTAATAAAAAAAAGCCACCCAGCTTTGATAACAACAGCTGTAACTATATTGGCGTTCAATAGAAGATAACTAATTTCGATTGATGCGCGTTTTCAATTTCTGTTGACGCCTGTTTGCTTTGAATCCATATACAGTGTAACCCGGATATAAGAGAGTTGTCGGGACCGGAGATGAAGTCTCTTATATCCGAGTTTATCTTATATCAGGGTTTATCTAATATCCGGGTTTATCTTATATTCGGGTTTGGTCTATTTTGTTTAGGTAAGTATGGCTCTAATTTGGGACCAGATAAAATCTCTCTTATATCCGGGTTTCTCTTATATCCGGGTCTCTTATATCTGGGTTACACTATATATATATATATATATATATATATATATATATATATATGTATGTATATATATTACTTTCTTTAACCAGGCAAAACAAAAATGATCATAATTATCATCATCATCATCATTTAAGAAATAACAATTATTATATCAGTTGTTTTTGTTCTTGTTCTTGTCGCTGCTGCTGATACAAACTTTTGAACTCTCATCTTGGTCACGTGATTGTCTCCGTCATTGCATTAACCCAATAAGCATGTTTTCAACTTTCCACTGGTTTTCTATTTTTTCTTCTGTTCTTCATGTTTTTTTTCTTAATTTTAGTTTTAGCAGACAGGTGATTTTTTTTTGTTTTTCAGTTGTCTCGATCGAAGAAATATCTTGTTGGATAATCATGAAAGAGAATTCGGCTTCACTTGTATTTATTTGGATTAAATGAAAATGATTTTGAAAAGCCGATTAATTTGAAAGATTATCGTCTTCAGTCCTCTTCAACTGAGCAGACTTCTTTCATTCAGATCTTTTCATTTAGGTAAATAATTTAATGCTTGTTTATTTCTTTTTAATAATTTTTCTTAGTGAAATTAATTTTTGCCTTGTTTTGATAGACTCGAAATCTTACATTTATTAATGCTGTAAACTTAACGCTATTATCGCTACATCTGACAATGTAAAAATAAATGATTATGTTTTCCTGCTCGAGTTCCCGGGAAAAATATCATTTCTCACATTTGTTTGGCAGCTAACAAGTCGGATAATTTCAGTAAAAACAAAATAATGAATCTAAATCTAAGATTTCTAATAATTAAATCAGATTCGAAATTCTTATTTTTAATGGCAAAACGCCACAGAATGATATTGAAACAAAGATATATGAATGAAGATTTTTATATTTGTAATGTTTAGCATAATGTTTCGGCCAACGTGATTTTTAGCCTTCATCCGTTGTAATAACGTTTTTAATGTTTTTCTCTCTGTTGCAAATGATTCTAGCTCTTTCGCATCAGAGACTTCCGGATAGAAAGCACACACACACACACACACACACACACACACACATACACACACATATATATATATATATACACACATATATATATATATATATATATATATATATATATATATATATATGGGCGTAAAAATATAACAATCTTTGTTTATGAAAGTATAGAACTGGCAACTAAAGCATCAGAGTTACTTATGAAGTTACTTTCACATCAAAGAATTCCAGATAGAAACAATACATATATATATATATATATATATATATATATATATATATGTATGTGTGTGTGTGTGTGTGTGTGTGTGTAAAAATATAACAATATTTGTTTAAGAAAGCATATAAAAGCCAACTGAAGCATCAGAGTTAGTCAGTTATGGACGCTGGTCATTTTGATAAGCTGATGAAATCGATCCTGACATGATGTCTCTTTATTGTGGCCTTGTGTCAGACTGTGATAAGATGAGTAAAGACGTTCCCCCACAAGTACGCTTTTAGGAACTTCATCTGAAAGGCTAGACAAATTTTGGTCGTGATTTACATCCTTAATATACGCTCTTTTAATACGACTGCACCGCACTAAACAAAGTTTTTCTTCTTCATTTATGTGTTGTGTCTTCTCAGGACATTGGCAATCACAGCTGCCCACAATTAGTGGTGAGCTAAGGAAGGAAATGATTTGTTAATTTGAATGCCTTCAAAACTATGCTGCTCTCATTTAACCACTACGGAGAAACTCCCCTGCCCACCATCAGCATGATTGATGTTCGACTCCAGGAAAGCAAAACACAGCGCCAATTTGGCCTCACGTTTTCGACAGACCCGGGGAGGAAGAATTATAGTGAATAAATACCTGCATCTACTGCAAGGAAAGTTGGTTCTCTGTGTCGGGTCAGAAGGTTTATCTCGTCAGAGTCCATCTTAACATCTGCAAATCTACCATGCATTAAATACCGTTGCCATATCCGGTCTGGTTCTCCTGCTACTCATCTCGAGATTATTGATCTAAAGAAGGATCTGCAATGTAATCAATCGTGATCTGGCATCTCGACTTCAGTCAATTTATCGCAGACGTGATGTAGCTTCCCTCTGTCTTTTCTTTACAAATATTTTAATGGCAGCTGCTCTGACGAGCTTTTCTTTTACCCTGGTGCTCCGACTACATGAATTTAAGCGTGCTACTAGTCTTGGTCTCACTCTTTTACTGCTGAAATTGTTTTTTTTCTTGCACTTCCCGACTGTGAAACTCCCTTCCTTTTACTTGCTTCGCTGATAACTACAATCTTTAAAAAATTAAATGCAGCGTCAACCACCATTTTCTGTTGACTTGAACCCCGTTCATCATTATCTTTTCACCAATCCTTTTCCTATCCCCAGACCTTTCTCTCATTTTCACCCACTCTGACACCCCCTTTGCGTGATAGTGACACTCCGGCCTTTCTTGGGGTGAAATGCTTAGAAAATCCTTCTCCTTTGTAGCTCTTAATCAATTTTTTCTTTCTATTATCTCTAGTAAAGTTTGTTCCACAATCTATTTACTCAATCTCGTTATGCATTGTTTTCCTATGACCTATTGCTTTCAATGAGTTTTGTGGGTGTCAAATTTTCAAAGCCGTCTTTCCTTATTATGTACTCAAGAAATTTTAACTGTATCTTCCCGACGTCAAGTATGTCTCCTTTGTGATTCCATTTTCTCTAAAACTTCGTGATTGCTCATATGTTCAGTCCAGGTTATTCTCAGCATCCTTCTGTAGAAACACATTTCTGTTGTTTCAAACTTCTTCACCTGTGTGCAGATTTCTTAGCATTCATTGTCATATAGAAGACGTCACACATGGAATCCTTCCACTGGTGTCACTCAAGATACTTTTGGATACCCTACATACAGAAAAAGAGGTTCTATTCACGTGTTATGCTAATCAGTCGCACAAGAAGCCGTACACCAAGAGAGGAAAATGATGACCTTATAGGCAATATGCAACGACGAACGACATTATCTATATTTTTTTTCGTGGAGACACGAAGTATTCGTTAGCGGGTCAGATTGAGAAATCGAGGAGCCGGGTTCGAATTCCTCGCGAGTTCATTACATTCACTTGGGTGCTAATACACTTGGAAAAGGTATGAATCCATCTTTTCTCCTCTATGGGTAAAATAGGACATGCTTGGTCCTTGGGCGGAAGCCTTTCTAGGAGACGGTAACTCTGAATTCAAACCGGATCACACTATCCTAAAAGTGAGTATACATGCGACTCGTGACCGCTTGTGAATCCAAATTCCCACAAAATCTCCTATGATGGATTTGCACGTACGAATGAATACGATCTCTTGGTCAGCTTGTCGTTTGATCGAGCCAACTCAAATGACCGGGTGAATTCTGCATCAGGCAGGAAGTTAGGTTCCCTATATTTAAATCCAAGTAAAACCAAATTTCCACTGAAACTTCTACTATTTGCACATCCAGCTTTCGTTTTGTCCTGCTATCTTTGAAGATCCTCAAGAAAGTGATAGTTTAAAATACCTGCTTCTCGAGCTATGGTTATTTCAATCCCTGGGAAGGTGAGTGCTGAAGGCTCACATACAGTTAAAGATACGTACAAGAGAAATAGTGTGAATAAAACTGATAAGTGTTAACTGACAGGGAATGTTCTGTTTGCATGGAGAAGAGAATAAATACAATATTCTTTTCTGCAATTCAATAAAGCGTTTGGGTCAAAATTCCAAGAAGTTTACTGAGTACACTGGTATGAAATATTTTAGGACCAACTAATTAAATTGATGCTAAACCTTTATTTTAAGAAGTTAAAGTATGTTTAACAGTATGCTTTTAACAGTAGTGTCTGTGGACCAAAAGAATTGGAGAATAAGAGTTTTTTTTTCTCATTTGGTAAATTAAAAAATAAATGCAAACAGAGAGAATGTACAAGAAACTGCATTTTTGTGAGGTGGGGTCCTACATTTTTTGGTTAAGTCGTTTAGATTGGCTTTATGTTTAAATAGATAGAACGATAGGCTTAATAGAAACATATCTAGTACACGTTTTCATTCTGCTTCTCTTTGCCCTCAATATGTCCGGTGAGAATCAAATTGTTCAGGTCTTCTTTCCTCCTTACATGTCCCCAAAATCTCAAGTGCCTCTTATCTGATTTTAAATATAAGTTTCTTTGTAGTTTCTATTTTCCATATGATTTCCCCATTGCTCAAATATTCTATCCATCGTATTCTTAACATCTCCGTGACAGCCATCAGAAGATGGGGCGGTAGGAAGTGTATAATGAGAGGAAGATGGTCTCAATACTCGGATGCGGCCGGGTCCCGACTATTCGTAACATTCATTAGTAGAACCACATCTCTGTCGCTTCAGAACACTCCTTAATTTCAGTCAATTGCTTAGCATTCATTGCTATGTAGGTTTTTAGTTTTTAAACCGAATGTCAACCCTCTTTTCTTTGTTTCGTAGGACATCTCTTAATATTTTGATTAAATTCAGGAAAAAAAACCTTTCGTTACTCTCATAATTCTTCTGGTTAATTTGATCTACGGAAAGCGCTTGGGCTTTCGGACTTTTATCTTCAGTGTCCTATGTATATAAAAGCTATGAGAATTTAGAAATAATAACATATGTTATCTTTATTCGACATCTAATTCGGCATAATCTTTCTTCGTATACGCAACCGATCTCCGTCGTTTTGTTTACATTTATTTTGCGCACAATTTGTATTTCTCTTAAACTTACCATTATTTCTGATACCTTCACATAAAGTCGCTCTTAAAAGACATTAGGAAATCCGAACTATGTAATATTTCAAATATATCACAATATGCGTGCTAGAAAAAAAAAGCATATGAGCAATCTATCGTACCCCACTTAAGTTTTAATTACTGTTTAATTAAACGATATCAATTGCAACGGCAAGCGAAATTAAATTAAAACCTTTAATAAAGAATTGTTTTTTTAATATTTCACTTTTTTCAATATTTAAATTTAACTTTTATTTAATTTTTAATCGCGTGTATCTACATTAGTTACTACCTGATACTTTAGGTTGTTTGCGATTCGCCGCGATCGAAAAACGAACAGACGGACACACGTACACTGCGCTTTATTTATTTAGATTCAGAAGTTATTTATTTCTTAAGCATTCGTCTTGATTGAATGAATGCTGCCAAGGTTTACTAGAAAGTAACAGGTTTTTGTTGTTTTTGCCTCGGAAGATGGTGATTATGGTGAAACGAATAATAATCTGTAAAAGGTCTGATCTCATGAAGAAAAGAAGAATTAGAATAATAGTTTATACGTTCATTGTGAAACAATGTTTTGCTAATAAATCGTTGCCAACTGCATTTATTAGACTTCAAACGAATCCCATAATATGAATTCACTCTAATATTCTGTAAGCACATAACTTATAACAGTAAAGTTGAGGAATAATTTCATGCGTTATTCTATATTGTAAAGCTACAACCAAAGATTAATACCACGAGGATGATATACAGACCTATAGATGTATAATAAAGGGTTTCTTCCGGGAGGCGTAAGGATTATCAGCGGGTAAATTGGAATCAAAAGACAGAGTTCAAATTACAGCCTGGCTTGTTTGGCCAGTTTCACACTAATCTTTAAAACAAAAAAGAAGGAAACTATAATTTCTTTCCCCAGTTGTGACTTAATAAATGACATGGTAGACTGTCTCTACTGAATTGTAGGGAAATTAATCTAGCTTATGGATGATACTGACTTTAAAACTACGAACGAACCAACAGGAATTCCTTCAATTACGTTTTCAAGTAAAGTCATGAAAAATCCAAGATATTGCTGAAAACAAAACTATGATCGCCTCTGTCCTGGAGGTACATTTTAATGTGTTTTCTGTTTAAATACTAATTTCGTTTCTATACGAGGTGCGCTGATATGTTTTCAGACTTATCAAGAAATATTTTTAAATTAGAAAAAAATCAAATGTTCGGTTAATGGTCAGATTTCGGGAAACGAGAATTCATTCGTAGCCCAATACCTTTTATCCGTAACCCAGTCCCTTTATCCGCAGCCCAACACCTTTTTATCCGTAGATCAACACCTTTTATTGGTAGCACAACATATTTTATCCATAGTCCAATCATTTTGATGACTATGTCGACTGGTTAATCATGAAACAAAATCGCCGTCTTTAAATAAGCAATACCTTGTGTCAAGTGAGATAACGTTTACCAATTTTATTGATATTGCTATCAGTCACCAAGCGGACATCATTTCGTTCTTGTCTAATCTTATCCAAATTAAATTAAAATTTTCTCTCTTTTATCGGTTTAAAAAATAAGAGTTAATTTGAAATAATAAAAACTAATTTTTAAAAATAATTGTGTATTATTATGCAGAAAATTCCTTACATTGATTTTTTCCAATATAAGCTGACTCTCCAAGTTGAAGGATTCCTTGTCACAATCGTACAAGTCGAATTTGACCTCGTGCAGTACAAAGCTCAACCTAGGAAATAAAGGCTACTCCACATAGAATATTGGTCAGTAGTCAAGTAATAGACTAACGGTACTGTAGTAAAAGTGCCGCTAAAGAGTAAGTTCGGCCCTCTCTAGGTATCCATACAAAATACGATACTAATCAATCCAACAAGTGTTGACATGCAAAATCAATCAACCAATTAAACTGTAGTCAGTCAGTTATTTGCCATGCATGATACACGCTTAGGCGATCATGTAACTTTCGATACATGACTGAGAAGGCAGATTTTTTTCATGCAGTAGGTTGCCATTTCTTTCTAAGGTAGACCAGTTGTCATACAAGAGATTGGGAGAAGACGAGGATTCATACCTCTCCCAAGGGTATTAACAGGTAAGTGAATGTAATGGAAGATGATTCATAATGTCTAGGTACCATAGACGAAAGCTCATCAGAAAAATTACTACATAAGTGTTTATAGAAAAGGCACAGTGAAACTACGTTACTGGAATTCGAACTCGGCTCTCCGATTCCTCAGTCCGCGCCGCTATCCATTATTCCAGCGTGCCTCCTAACTGTATATATATTACGATGGGCATTTGTCAGGCTAAGAAAAGGTCTCTCTCTGAATTTATGGGATAGCGTCTTATTTACGTTATTTAGATTCGGTCTGATATCTCCATCTTTGTTATTGTGATTACAAAATTTTGGATATTGTGTCATCCAGGTTTCTTCAATTATTTGACGTTTCCGAGTATTTCTAATTTTACCCTTTATTTAATCTACGGGCATAGGTTGTTCTCGTTCTTCTGTTCATGTGCAGGGATATCCCATCTGATACGTATTTCGCACTGCATGGTGGAACCAGCAATAACTGGGCCGTTCTAAAAAGAAAAATACAAGTCATAATCTCCCAAGTTCTGATTATAAATAGCATTTATGAAAATAAAATATCCTAAAGTAATCCTTAAGTAGTCAGTATGATATTAGAAAACGAGAAAGTATTCATAATATTAGAGATAGGTCGAGTGAGTTCTGAGAATTTATTCACCATCTTATATTTTCTACGGAAGTGCACCACAATTAATGGATCCAGGCCAAAATATAATTTTTTGTTTGACCGTTTATATTTTAAATTCTTATAGCGAGTAGCAGTTTCGAACTTCGGAAAACGTAAACTCTTGTTGTATAGAAATCAGATCAATAAGATAAGGACGTATATTCAGTCCGCTTTACGAGCGAAACTTTCAGAAACGTGAGACTGCATGAAATCATCCTGACCCGTTGAGTAAAAGTTCGAGTAAAACTGTGATGGAAAAAAAGATTATCAATAGTCATAAAATATTTTTTGATAAACTCCAAAGAAGAATACACAATATTATTAGTCCTCACCTAGCATCTCGTCTTTAGTCACTTTCTCACCGTCGTAACGTAGTTTCCCTGTTCCTTTTCTATAAACACTTTTATAGTAATTTGTCTGATGTGCTTTCCTCTATGGTACCTAGATTTAATGAATTTAAACGTATTAGTCGATAGGCCAATGAATTTAAACGTATTAGTCGATAGGCCAAAATTTATTATCATTTTACAGTTGAAATTGCTAGGTGTAATCGTAACTATGGTAACAGTTTTTTTTCTATTGCACTTCTCGCTTGTGGAATTCTGTTCAGGCTTCTTGTTTCCCTTGTCAACTTTCATTTTCAAAAATCTAAATGCAATGTCAAGAATTATCATCCATCGTCTTAATTATTAGTCATTTATTGTTCTCTCTTCTTAATAGTGTTTTTTCCTCATTCTCTCTAACACTTAGTAATTGCTTGAGTCTTAGTGTCTTTCTTGGGATGAAATAAATGGAAAAAGTAATTCTTGTCTCCGGATACTACTTCAGATTGCGTATTATGGATAAAAGTAGTTATATTTGACACCAATTAGTGTTACTTCTATGCAACAAGTAAATAAATAAAGGACCTTCTTCTTTTGCGTGACGTTGAGGACGTTGATGATTATGTGTCTCTCCAGCAGCCAATGCCTCGTTCTCAGTAATGTTTAATACATTAGCATTTCTTTCTGTCCTTTTTCTTCATCCATTCACCCATTTCATTAAATGATGTATAGTGTCATATAATTATCATTTGCTGCTTGATTTGAAAGGATTAGTTCGTATCGAGTTTCTTAATGGCACGGTAGGTGGAATTGGTGTGCCGATTATGAAACCAGTCGAGGGCGTTGAAGTAGCCTTGGGAACGTGTGACTACATCTCTCCCCGCTTCTAGCTCGGGGTTAGTAACACGACAGACTGGGCATACTAACCAGTCACGAACAAGGACATCTCTGAAATGAAAGCCAACCTAAAGAGGCCTGGGCTCCATCAGGCTAACTTGCGCTTGACACACCATCTGCTGCTACGGTTTCAATACAAATCGTGACCTGGCCACTTTATGAGGTTACGAAACTCGTAGTGTAACTTTTAATTTGTAGCCAGAAACGTGTATTCAGTATATTAACATTCACTTGAAAATCATCCGGACTTCTTGTTCGTTTTTGTTGTTGTTGTTGTTGTTGTTTTTTTTTTAATTTAATGCATTTTAGATAAATTTTCATTCAATACTTCCAGCTACATTACAAAGTTTTGGGGACATACAGACATACAAGACAAGATTTCTATTATTTTATATATAGATTTTAAGGAACCTAAAAGCTATAGTCCCGTCTGTCCATCCGGCTAAGCTAATCATTATTTGCTGGTAGGAACAGAGAAGAGCGATGTAACCGGAAGCAACAGACTCGTTTAGTGGTTTGATTTTCGTCTCTCCACTAACAGATATTAACTTCTGCTGATATCCAATTTGCTAAAAGCTTAGTTGTCAAGTCAGGTTTTTTCAGGCAGCAATTCGTTTTGTCAATTCTTTAAGGTTTGGTGTTCTCAGGCAAGCTTAACGTGTTTTTTTTGTTTGTTTTTTTGCTTTTTGTTTTGTATTTTCAGTTTTATGTGAATTCAAGGTAATTTTCCGATGGGATTTTGGTTTAGTTTGTATCTTCAGGCTATAATCATCTTTGAAATCCACGGTTTACAATGTTGGTGATTGAATTCCAAACCATTACTTGATGAAAAAAAATGCGAATATTTTCTTTTTCTTTTTTTTTTAATTTGGTAATGTTTGAATTTTGAACCAAGACTCGAGCCGATTTACATCAAGTCGGCTCCAGTCATGTCCCAAAAATCGATCGGTTCTTGTAGCTGGTTTTACATTTTAAACTCTAAAAATATCCAGAAATTTGCAATTCTGGAATAGGAAAAGGATTATTGTTCCAGTTACAAAGGAAAAAAGTGAGATGATGTTTCCGATATTTTACTAAAAATGAACGAAAATGGATTTCCAAATAGATGTAAATTAAATTCATATAAATAAAAACGGCAACAATACAAAAATTAGTTCTTCAGGGAAGTAATCAGATCTATATATGTTGATTTTAAATTTATGAGCTTCTACAGGCAAGATAAGGCGAATTCAAGGAATACTTAAAGACATATACATGGTGATTTACTATGCGCAGCCTATGAAGCCCCAAGTCAAGAAGGAACCCTCTATTCAGGTGTAACTGAAGTAGGTAAACAAGCTTATAAACCATTACACCACATTGGAGTGCCCAAACATCCATATATATATATATATATATATATATATATATATATATATATATATATATATATATATATATATATATATATATATATATATATATATGCAACAAACTATTTCTTATTTAACAGTTGAAATATTTAATCCTTGAAAATGGCTAAATGTATAGCCGAAAGCGCTCGGATAAAACGAACATTCGGACAGTTTTATATAATTTATCATCTGAAAAGAAAAAAAAATTAGTTCACATGAGAAATTATATAAAAAAAATAAATAAAAGCACCTTGTCTGTCGCATTCAATGAAATGTGCATGAAAGAAGGATTGCTGCCTAAATACACACACACACACACACACACACACACATATATATATATATATATATATATATATATATATAGATAGATAGATAGATAGATAGATATATAGATAGATAGATAGATAGAGAGAGAGAGAGAGAGAGTGAAGAAATAATGCTATACAATATCCTTTGGGAAGTCACTATGCTAACGTGTTTTTATTGATTGTTTCGTTTTTACGGGTTATCAAACCTTTGCCGGTTATTGAAAGCCAGAAGACATTCCTATATTGTAAACTATTTTTGGGATAAGGGCGATAATAAAGATTTAGTGATACAAGTGATACTAATTAATCAATACCTTTTAGAATATTAACCCTGTTTAAATAAATTATTTTTTTAATTTAACTGCTTTTTCTTTAGATATACTTATGTTATGTTATATTATTTTTAAAAACAATAAATAAAATTAATATTAAATCCCTGTCAAAAATTTATTATTGTGCAGAATATTATATGAACATTCGCGCGATAGCGAATCCAGTGACCCATCAGGGTCCTAGAGGGACCACGTGCACTGCAGTCGCAGTAGAAGTGGCTTTTTCTTGGTCAAGATAGCCTGATTGAGCCTAAGCCTCTTCAGGTTTTGAATCCAGAATTATCTTCTTCTAGACCGGTTGCCAACCAAGTCTATCCTGGAGAAGAAGAGGATTCATACCTTTCCCAAGGGTATTAACACTTAAGTGAATGCAATGGAATTCGAACTCTCCGTTTCCTCAGTCCGAGTCGCTATCCATTTCTCTGCCGTTCTTCTTACGCAAATATGCAAGTTAATTGTATAGATAAATCGCCGACATAATTAATGCAGGAAATATAACCAATATAATTGTAATATTATTCAAATATCGAGCTCAATTTTAATGTTAGGGGCAAATAGTAATATTAATAATATAAATAACAAAAAAACAATAAACATTGATTTAACAGAAGTTGCGAAAGCTGGATTCGATTTGCGTCTTCCTCTCGTTTCCTAAGCAACATTGGGCTTCTTTTGACACCGCATCCGAACGAGAAAAAAAATGAGATAATCAAGATGTTAACGCTGAACATTAGGCTAGGAAGAAAGCCACATATCAATACAGGAAAAAAAGGGTAGCAGTTTGATTTCTCGAAAAAAGTTATTTCTCTTAAAAATTGTTTTTCATAGAAAGGTTTTAGAAACTTAAACCGAAAGTATCTCTAGCTGGCTGGTTGTTCAATGACTGCCGAATGTTTCCTTATACGTAAACTAGTGATATTACCATTAAACCACTATTCCGTATGCCGCTAGCTTTCAGTGTAATAACCAGGAGGAACATGTTGGTCTGAATAGCAAAGAATACAATATTAAAGATTCCTAATCTAGAAAATTCCGAAACATGTTTGTCATGCTAAGCTTCCTAAGAATGTAACAGTTCTGGCAATAGAACTTTGATATAATGTCAGTTTGCAGAGAGAGGTACAGAAGCAAAGTCTTTTCGAGATAGAAAGTTTAAAACATTATATATGAAAGGTCATAGAAAGAAGAATGTCACAGTATATCGTCCTTCTTGTCTCTTGGTAGTACATGGCGTAGGCGGTCCTGTGTAGCTTCGCACAGTTAATCAGCCGGCATCGGATGTTCTCCCCATCGTGACCTGTTCCTGGTGCGCGCTGTCTCGTATGTATTACTTAATTCCCGAGATTCACGTTAAATCTTCGCGAAGAAAACAATTTATTGACTTCCGGTGAGGCGGTGAACTCACAACACTATTCAGCTGGCGGTGGTAAAACAAATAATCCAAATGAGTGGGCGCTTTATCATGTTTAGCACATCAGTTTAGAAAAGCTTTGTAATGTGATTATTAGTGGGTATTACCTGTGCCATATATTTATAAACACCTGCGCATCTCACCGTTGAATGTTAGTCTAATAAAAAATTGCAGTTAATTCGATCATTAGTAGGATTGCCACATATGAATATTTTCATCATCTCCCCATTGAGACGTGATATGGCACAAGGTCGGGTTTATTGTGGGGAACCCGAGCGCGTACACCCTGGTCAAGGAGAAAAATTACCCGAGCCCCCACAACCGTCGGTTGCGGTGGCCACGGTGGCGAGCAGCGATCCATCTCCCTAGTGCAATGAGAGGATGCAGCCTAAGGCAGCTGTTCTCCAGGACTGGACACCTCATTTTTCTCAGTTGCGCCTCTGTCCTCCGACGGAGCCACAAATGAGTCGCACTCTGCCCCAAAACAGAAACTCGACTGAGAGATGATTAATCCTACCCGGCATGTGCCATATAAGTATATGTGGAACCCCATATATATGGCCTACGCTAAGCATAGTAAATATCTGAGCTTTAACCAAATAATGGTTCATTAGTTCTTTCAAGTCCAGTAGCTGTTATTGCTCTTTCCAGTAATGAAGAGGCTGGCGTCCATCCTAAACTTTTATTTGAATTAGTGTGCAATATCAACATTTTTATTATGTCCTTATTTTCCGTTCAAGTCACACGTCCTATCCATTTTAGTTGTTTCCGCTGTTGGTAGTCCTTAACTGATGTATTTTCTGTTATTTGCTCCAGTTTTTTTGTTTGTGAATCTGTAGCTCCAGTACACTATGTACAAAGAATGATGATCTTGACAAGGCCTTCAAGCTACCCTAACTCAAAGAATCTTTGGACCATTGATTTTAGAACACGTTCGTATACAGCTTACAGTTTACATATTTCTGAACGGGATTAGTGCCATGCATATGACATAAATATGAAAGTCTTGTTATGACGAGGTACTTTAAGAACATAATTCGGAATTCAGCTTGATTTTTAGGTTTTGTAGCAATTTGCAGCGTTGAGCGAAATAATTCTGGCACAGCCTATTCTATGTTCAATTTTCTTTCTCATATCCTAAACGCTCAACAGAAATCAGGTATTAATATAAAATTTAAAAATACAAAAGTCAGGTATTTATTATAAATGTCTAAAATACTTGGTACAAAAATAGAAACGTCCTGGGTAAGACGATAAACTACATCCAACAGCAAGGCCTTTGATCAAGAGGTTTTGAGGATCGTGGAACCACCTCTTAATTGCTGGTGTTCCCGGGTCCACCCTGAGCGGGGTGGTAGCAACTGTTAGGGTCCCAACTAATAGATAAACCCCAAACTGGGGTTGAAGCACTATGAAAATATAAAAATAGGTTTTCATACCATCAATACATTTTTGTAAAAATTATTACCAGCAATTGATTTCTAAGAAAATAATTATTACCAGTAATACATTTTTGAAAAGAAATTACCAGTAATACATTTTGAAAAAAAATGTTACCAGTAATACATTTTATAAGAAAAAATATTACCGGTAATACATTTTTGAAAAAAAAATATTACCAATAATACATTTTGAAAAAATAACACATTAAAAAAAAATATTACCAGTAATACATTTTTGAAAAAAAATATTACCAGTAATACATTTTTGAAAAATAAATATTACCAGTAATATATTTTTGAAAAAAAAATTGACCAGTAATACATTTTATAAAAAAATATTACCTGTAATACATTTTTGAAAAAAAATATTACCAATAATAAATTTTGAAAAAATAACACATTTAAAAAAAGATTACCAGTAATACATTTTTGAAAAAAATATTACCTGTAATAAATTTTTGAAAAAAAAATGTTACCAGTAACACATTTTTGAAAAAAAAAATTACCAGTAATACATTTTTGAAAAAAAATATTACCGGTAATACATTTTATAAAAAATATTACCGGTAATACATTTTTGAAAAAAATATTAGCAGTAATACATTTTATAAAAAAATATTACCGGTAACATATTTTTGAAAAAAAATATTACCAGTAATACATTTTGGAAAAAAATATATTACCTGTAATATATTTTTGAAAAAAAATAAACACCAGCAATAAATATCTTGTCGGCATTAAATAAGCCATTGAGGTTGATATGCCGTAAAACGAATCAAAACCAAACAAAAATAGAAAGGTGTGTAAGACAAAGATGTGTCTTCTCACAGGACTTATTCTACCTATGAAGCGAGGCGTTTCAGATAGAATAAAAAATTACTAACCTAATTCTTTATTGGCGGCCACTGTCTCAACAACATTAGATATGCAGATGACACAGTGTTCATGGCACGGAAAAGAAATGACAAGGATTCATAGAGAAGGTAATGGAAGAAAATGTGAAAAAAAAAGCATCAATTACAAGATGACCGAATCAATTGTAGTTAGCAAATGGAAAAGCCCAGCATGCAAATTTCAAATCGCAGACACCAAATCAAAAAAGTACAACAATTTAAATATCAGGAAGTGTTTTAACAGAGGACAGGAAATGTGACGCTGAAATGCGAAGGCGCATTAGGCTATCGAAACATCCCTTCCAAAACCTAAGCAAAGTATTAAGAAAGAGAAAAATATCGTTAGAAACAACAAAAGTGTATTGAACTTCTATGTAATATCAGTTGTCTTATATAGCAGTAACCGTCCTGGGTATGAAGATAAACTACATCGGCATCCTGGGTAAGACTATAAACTATATCAAGCAGCAAGGCCTCTGATCAGGTTTTGAAGAACGTAGAACCATCTCTTAATTGCTGGTGTTCCCAGATCCACCCTGACACGGGGTGGTAGCACCTGTTAGGATCTGAGCTATTGGCAAATAGTTAATACCCAAACTTGTGTAAAAATAGTTTTTAATACCAGAAATATTTTGTAATAAAAAAAATATTATCGGCAATAATTTTTGAAGGAAAGATTATCAGCAATACCTTAAAAAATACCAGCAATACAAACAGCCATACATTCTTTGAAAAAAAAAATATGACCAGCTATATATTTCTTCAAGGAAATATATTCCCAGAAATAGATTTTTGAAGAAAAACATATTACCAGCAATAGAAATTTTGTTGACATTAAATAACCCTTTGAGGTTGATATGCCGTAAAACAAACCAAACCAAATATAGCAGTGAATGCTGGACAGTCTCTTCAGAGATAAAGAAGAGATTTGAACCATCTGAAGGTTGCGGAGAATACCACGGACTAAATATACAAGCAACGACATAAATGGAAACAAAAGAAAAATACACTTGTACTTAATATCAGAAAGAGACAGTTAAAATTTCTAGGGCACATTAAGATGAAAGAGGGCTTGGAGAATTTAACCCTCACAGGATATACTGAAGTGAAGAAGTTCAGAGGAAAGCAGTGTATTACCTACATGACAAACTTGTGTAAATGGATAGCGGAACATGGTTTAAGAGAGATAAAAGACAAAATTTATTAAGGAACAAACGACGGGATATCGTGGAGGGACATAATCGTCGACGTTGTTAAGAATCACGGCACTTAAAAGAAGAGTAATAATAGCTTTAAAAATACTGGTCTTAATTATATGGTTGTACCTATAACCCATTTATACAGACAGTCTCCAAAATTGAAACATCTTTATTTACGTAGATTTTCCAGTGAAAACATTGAAAACACTGATGTTAAGCAAGTAATGCTTGAACTAAAATTAATAGATTTTTTTTAACGGCAAAGTCCCTCGCCTTAGATCCTCTTGTCAAAAGTGAAAAACCTCTGATCAAATTAATAATGATTTGTCGTAGAGACAGAATCAATAAATAGAAAATACACAGCCAACGGAATCTCTTAATTAAATGAACATGCTCATCTAATAATAGTAATTCCAGTGATACCTTGTTATAATTAAAGCCACACGAAAACTGATTCACTGGAAGTATTGCGTATTTAAGTGCCATGAGATTTGAACAAAGTAAATGATTCATGACAAATGATGACAGAAGAATGGAGCGAAGATACCTTTCGACCATGCAATTACAAACGAACATTGGCATGGAAACTCCATCGACTTATGCTGGTCTCTTGAGTATTTAAACATCCTACTGATATATATATATATATATATATATATATATATATATATATATATATATATATATATATATAAATTCGAAAGCTTTAGCTTCCATTTCTGAAACTTGGTTATCACTGTGTAGCGAAAAACCCATATTTTTAATCAATTAATTTATAATATTAATGCTCTGTAAATTTACATTGAGCACTATTGTGTAAAAATAAAAATATCTATAAGAACACCGGATTTTATATCTTACTGTTCTTTCTTTTTATTCATATATATATATATATATATATATATATATATATATATATATATATATATATACATATATATATATATATATATATATATATATATATATATATATATATATATATATATATATATATATATATATAAAACCAAGATATTTTCTTAAACGGTATCACCTCATGCAAACCGTCCAAACTACATTAATTTCCTGTGTGAAACGATAAATTACATCCGACAACAAGGCCACTGATCAGGAGATTTTTAGGAACTTGGAACTACCTCTTAATTGCTGGTATTCCCAGGTCTACCCTGACAGGGTTTGTAGCACTTGTTAGGTTTTCTGCCATGGGCAAACAGTTAATCTCTAAACTGGGGTCAAAACACTATGGAAGTGTAAAAATAGGTTTTAATATGGAGAAATGATATATTTGTAAAAATTATTGTCAGGAATACATTATTGCCACCAATACATTTTGAAAAAATATTACTAGCTATACGTTATTTGAAAAAAAAAATATTACCAGCAATAGATTTTTGAGGAAAAAACTATTACCAGCATTATATTTTTTGAAGAAAAAATATTCCTAGCAATACATTTTTAGAAAGAAAATATTACCAGCAATAAAAATTGAATAACCCATTGAGGTTTATATGCCGTAAACCAAACAAATCCAAACCAAACCAAATCTCGTGCAATGGAGTATAGCCACTATGACACAAGAGGTGTGGAAGAATTAGCGACAGAAATATTAATGAATAGAGGGAAGAGGAAAGACTAATCGAGACAGTAGATAGCGATTGACACTGTATTTAAATTTCTGCGGATTAAAGATGGTTTGAAATCATGGAATGGGAAAGGGAATTCCAAAAGCAAGAAATGCGAGAAAATAAACTGTTAACATAGAACTTATAGTTACATCTAGACAGCTCAAGTCTACCACTGGTATTAAATTCAAAAAGTCTAGGTACCATAGAGAATAGCTCATTCGAACAATTACCATGTGAGCATTTATAGAAAAGAAATAGACAGGCAAACTTACGGAGCTGGGAAAGTAATTGAAGCTAATCTGTCAGATCACATCCTTTAATATTGCTGATTCTTCTTTGCGTTTTATCAAGGAGCTCAAGGTAAATAGAAGGGGCACCGGAACATATATGGCAGCAATATTCTAAGCATGGACGAATGGTAAATATGTACCATAGATTCCGGAGAGGAAAATTATCTCGCACGACACAGTGAACCATATTTCTTTGCAGCAAACTTAGCAATGGATTCAATATAGTCTTTTCACTTCATGTAACCTGAGAACGTGAACCCGAGAAGGCGTAACGAAACACTTTCCTAGAAAGGTTAGCATCAGTCACGGGAGACAGAGAGGATTCTCTCAGATGATTGATGGAGATTTATGTATGTTGTCATGTTAATGATATATCCTGCGTCAGCCTTTCCAAGATGACTGTTGCCTCCACCAGTTTTATTACCATAGAGACATGCACTTGTTTTAAATCACCATCCGATTTTCAGTAGGAACATTCTCGAAAGTTATCCCGCTTGCCTGCTGGACAGTCATTTCATTCAATCTCTTTGTTTTTATATACAGGCTGTTATGAATCAAGGATGCGAAGACGCAGAATAATAATTTCATGTTCCATCTCCTCAGATGCGCCGGGCATACGGCCATATAGCGTTGAAATAATGGTTCCCGTATAATCAGCGACGTTAACCAACGTACCCAGATGAGTGATCGCTTGGAAATATCAGGTACTGTAATCCTGGATCTGAGGGTGGTGTAATGGATAATGCCTCAGAATTGTTAATCGTAGAGTCGAGTTCCAACTTCAGCTGGATTCGTTATATTCCCTTACGGACAAATATATTTGGTAAAGCTATGGATATTCATATTATCCCCAAAGCTATGGGTTAATTATTATGACTTGTATCAATTAATCATTACTGCTTCAATAAAAATTAATTATTATGACTTGTATCAATTAATTATTACTACCTCGATGAAAGTTAATTATGATGGCATGTATTAATTAATCTTTACTGACTCAATAAAAATTAATTATTATGACCTGTATCAATTAATCATTACTGCCTCGATGAAAGTTAATTACGATGGCATGTATTAAGTAATCTTTACTGCCTCATAATTATTATGACTTGTATCAATTAATCATTACTGCCTCAATAAAAGTTAATTATTATGACTTGTATCAATTAATCATTACTGCTTCAATAAAAGTTAATTATTATGACTTGTATCAATTAATCATTACTGCCTCAATAAAAGTTAATTATTATGACTTGTATCAATTAATCATTACTGCCTCGATGAAAGTTAATTATGATGACATGTATTAATTAATCGTTACTGCCTCAATAAAAATTAATTATTATGACTTGTATTATTTAATCATTACTGCCTCGATGAAAGTTAATTATGATGACATGTATTAATTAATCGTTACTGCCTCAATAAAAATTAATTATTATGACTTGTATCAATTAATTATTACTACCTCGATGAAAGTTAATTATGATGGCATGTATTAATTAATCTTTACTGACTCAATAAAAATTAATTATTATGACCTGTATCAATTAATCATTACTGCCTCGATGAAAGTTAATTACGATGGCATGTATTAAGTAATCTTTACTGCCTCATAATTATTATGACTTGTATCAATTAATCATTACTGCCTCAATAAAAGTTAATTATTATGACTTGTATCAATTAATCATTACTGCTTCAATAAAAGTTAATTATTATGACTTGTATCAATTAATCATTACTGCCTCAATAAAAGTTAATTATTATGACTTGTATCAATTAATCATTACTGCCTCGATGAAAGTTAATTATGATGACATGTATTAATTAATCGTTACTGCCTCAATAAAAATTAATTATTATGACTTGTATTATTTAATCATTACTCCCTCGATGAAAGTTAATTATGATGACATGTATTAATTAATCGTTACTGCCTCAATAAAAATTAATTATTATGACTTGTATCAATTAATGATTACTGCCTCAATAAAAATTAATTATTATGACTTGTATCAATTAATCATTACTGCCTCGATGAAAGTTAATTATGATGACATGTATTAATTAATCGTTACTGTCTCAATAAAAATTAATTATTATGACTTGTATCAATTAATCATTACTGCCTCAATAAAAATTAATTATGATTACATGTATCAATTAATCATTACTGCCTCAATAAAAATTAATTATTATGACTTGTATCAATTAATCATTACTGCCTCAATAAAAATTAATTATTATGACTTGTATCAATTAATCATTACTGCCTCGATGAAAGTTAATTATGATGACATGTATCAATTAATCATTACTGCCTCAATAAAAATTAATTATTATGACATGTATCAATTAATCATTACTGCCTCGATAAAAGTTAATTATGATGACATGTATCAATTAATCATTACTGCCTCAATAAAAATTAATTATTATGACTTGTATCAATTAATCATTACTGTCTCGATGAAAGTTAATTATGATGACATGTATCAATTAATCATTACTGTCTCAATAAAAATTAATTATTATGACTTGTATCAATTAATCATTATTGCCTCGATAAAAGTTAATTATTATGACTTGTATCAATTAATCATTACTGCCTCGATAAAAGTTAATTATGATTACATGTATCAATTAATCATTACTGACTCAATAAAAAATAATTATTATGACATGTATCAGTTAATCATTATTGCCTCGATAAAAGTTAATTATTATGACTTGTATCAATTAATCATTACTGCCTCGATAAAAGTTAATTATGATTACATGTATCAATTAATCATTACTGACTCAATAAAAAATAATTATTATGACATGTATCAGTTAATCATTACTGCCTCAATAAAAATTAATTATTATGACTTGTATCAATTAATCATTACTGCCTCAATAAAAATTAATTATTATGACTTGTATTAATTAATCGTTACTGCCTCAAGAAAAAAAAATCAGATCATCTTTTGTCCTATCCTCAATGCCCCCTATATTCAGTCTTCTCTTTCACGTTCACTCCCTGTAAGCTCCCTCTCCCCTTCGTACTAGTGGCATTCCCGCTTTGCTTAAAAAAGATAAAATGAAAAAAAAAATCATAGAAAGTAATATTTATCTTCGTCGCCGTATTCCGTGTAGAGGTTTTCATAAAATTAGATTGATTGTATGAATCATCAGGGCATCTTGCTATTGAGTAACGTTTAAAGAACCAGTTTAGCACACCCTTACTTTTGAAGATCTACCAACATGTGTGTTGCCTTCATCAAATTCCTTGTTATATAGGAAGAATGGGCATCAAAACCCTTTTGCTCATTGAAACATCACCGAAGGCCTTAACCATTCGTCGTCTTCAGTATGATGATAAAATTTATTCGGTATCAAGGCCTCTGAACTCGACGTGTTGGGGAACGTGCAACTGCCGTTTAATTATTGTTGTTCCAGGTCCACATTGACCCCAGGTGTAGCACCTGTTAAGTCCCAGCTATAGGCAAATAGTTAACCACCAAACTGGGTCAAAACATTATGAATGTATAAAAATAGATTTTTATAGTAAATATACCAGCAATGCATTAAGAAATATATTACCAGTAACACATTTTTGAAAAATAATATCACCAGCAATACATTTGACTCTTGACAAAACCCCTCTTTACAAAACTACGTGAATGAAACCTGATCTACAAATTGATTTCTTACAAAGAATACATATTCTATTCATACGGCCCTATCTTGAAAATCTTATCGGCATTAAATAAACCCATTGAAATTGATATGCCATAAAACAAAATAAAGCAAACCATGAACCGATCTTAAACATTCGGATCCCTTTCACGTTTTGAGCCAAATTTGATGAATGTGACTGAACACATATCACTCAAAACTACTCAGTACTGGTCACATTGATGACTTACTAATGCGACGTGAGTGTGTTCTCTTTACAGAGGCCACGTGAGTGTGTTTTCTTTACAGAGGCACAGTAATAAGCCATCTGATTTGGCCCCCAAAAGGGATCATATACATTCAAAATCGCTGTATATACCTGCTAAGGAGATGTAATATTGCGAGAGCGGTCCACGTTGATGATAGCTAAAGTTTCAATATTTTTAATGATCGATTCCAGTCAGGTTAGTGTAACCCATTTTTCCTAGTTAAAAGTTGTCTTTTTCGAATATGTGCTAATACTTATTGCAATATGTCTAAACAGGATAATGTTCTAGAATTACAAACATGACACCTGACATTTTCTCAATGTTATTCACTCTAAACTATATAATAAACTCCACGATGCCTTCTGATTTTTTGCCTGCTAAAAGTCATCATGTGTTGTTCCAGTTTTAACATTGGTGAAACGTTGACCCATCTAACTATCGGCATATTGAATCTCTACCCCTCTATAGAAAACCCCTAGAGGCCCTAATCAATGCTGAATTGGTTCATCATCTCTCATCGCACGACCTTTTCTCAGACAAGCAATACGGTTTTCGTTTCTCCGGATCAACTGTTGATGTACTAACGATAATTGTGGAAAGAGCATTTCGTGCTCAAGATAAAAACGGTGAAGCCCGGGTTGTATCATTGGACATTTCGAAAGCCTTAGACAGGGTCTCTATCCTTGAAGATACGCTGTTTTTAATATTCATTAATGATCATTAATGATTCCCGATAACAACAACTCTCAACTTGGCAGCTACGCTGACGACACTACCATTTCCACCTGCCTCAATACTAAGGCTGATCAGTCCGACAAAGTCAAAATGGCAGCTAAAGTACAAAATGACATCAAGACCGTCGTTTACTGGAGCAAAAGATGGCCTGTCAGATTTAACGTCTCCAAAACTAAACTTCTTTCTATTAATCATCTGCGAAACCCCTCTCTGCCTTTCCTGTAGGATAGCATGGGTGATGCTATCCTACGGGAAAGTGACTCATTACTCTTTCTCGGGCTAATGTTCTCCGCTGACATGAGAGACTATATCGAATAAATTGCTCGGTCAGCTGCTAAGAAAGTTGGTTCACTGTGTCGGGCCAGGCAATTCTTCTCCTCTGACTCTATCTTGCATATCTATGTCTACCATTCGTCCATGCTTAAAATATTGCTGCCATATATATTCCGGTGACCCTGCAATTTAGCTGGAACTCCTTGATGAGATTCAATGAAGAATCAGCAAAATTAACGGTTCTGATCTGGCAACTCGGCTTCATCCCCTGGTCCAACAACGTAATGTTGGCTCTCTGTGACTGTTTTTATAAACACTTTCATGTAACTGTTCGTTGAGCTCTTTGTTATGGTACCTAGACTGTATGAATTTGATCGCAATACTAGACTGGCGGCGAGATCGCATCAATTTAAAGTTGTTCTAGTTATATGTAGCCGTAACTTCTACACTAATAGTGTATTTTATCGCAACTCTCGCTTGGGGAACTCACTTACGGCTCAAATTGTTTCCAGCCAACTTCAATCTGCAAGAATTTAAAGGCAATGCCAATTGCTATCGACTGTCCTCTTGAATGCTATTTACTCTTTCTACTCGTAATAACTAATGTTTCTGTCCCTAATTCATACACACGCTGTAACCCCTTGAGTGTTAGTGGCTGTACTGCCTTGTATGGGGTGACAATGATTAAAACAAAAAATAAAAATTAACCAATGAATGAGAGAAGTTATTTTTTTATGTCGGTAGACTTAAGGAATATCTACTCATTCGCGTTTCGGTTATATATATATATATATATATATATATATATATATATATATATATATATATATATATATATATATATATATATATCAGAGTATTTGAAATTTCTCTTTGAAAACCGTTACTCTTTCGGGGTGAAAATCAAAAGAAGACCGAGAGCTCTAATGAAAGGAAAGACAACTTGGAGATAAGGGATAGGTAGCGTTTCGATTTGCTAGCTGCGTTGTAACTTACCAATCAAGAAACACCATAATGAAAGTCAGAAGGTTCTCAATGATAGTTGAAAATTGTATATTTTCAACGCAAAATGAAATAATGTTGACTACTGCTCCCACTAGTAAAAAATACAAGACATACCTAAGATATGAGAAGCAGGTAAAAAACAGCGAATAACATACTTGAGAAATTTGAATCCCAGATCCACGGCAAAGAGTGGAAATAGTTGTTTATTAAAATAAAAGCCAGGAAGTTGTGGAACGCCATGATCTCACAAATCCTGGTAGGATATTGTATATAAAAGAGGCAAAATATACCTGCAATGTTTTTTCTCGTTCGATAGGTTATGCTACATTCATTTTGGTATAAAAAGGTATGTGAAAGCCTGTTCGTATACGCTGTGAAAATTGTTTTTTTTTTAAGTGGTTTAGTTCTTTTTTCGATATTGCTGTTATATCTTTTGTTTACGATGGGCAACAAATAAACGTGAGTTTCCAGTTTTGTGTATAAATGTATATAAAGTTATATACGTAAATTGTATGATCCGGCATTTGTTTTTGATAGACGCAATGGCTTTTTGTTTTACGCGTATTTGGTATTACAAATCTGTGAATCTCTGAGACATTGCTGCAAGGAGTACTCCTGATTTTAACTCTAAACGTGTGTCGCATCCCGAATCTATTTTCATGTTCTTCAATGCTCGCCTGACAGCGGTACAATAAAATATATTTAACTCTCACTAATTAAATCTTTTTAACAAGTTAGCCTTGTTAATTCTAATTAATTCTGACCTCTCTAAATGAGGCCCTATATCAATGCTCGCCTAAACTAATTCTGAAATTAACGTCATTGCGACGATGGAAGGAATTCCAAGTAATTTGCTCTTTCATTCATTACATTTAATTTTATATGCATTTATTTTACTTTCTTTCGTTCCTAGATCTTGGCTCCATCTTTCTGTCTCACCCAGGCTTTTAGTCTGCATGAGTTCATCTCGACGCTCACAACATTCAGCCCCCCTCCACGGTTTTTTTTTTTCGCATCGCCTCTCTATTACAGACACAGGATTTGGCTTCCAATTCTCCTGAAAAATAGTTCCCCTCTCCTGGATCCTCTCAGCATTTTTTCCTCTCTTTTCTTTTCTTTAATATTTTCTGTTCTCTTGCCTGCCGGTGTGACGTCCAACTTACACAAGGGAATGTGAGACACAGACAATGTTAAAGAAAGAAAAAAGATAAATAATTGAACGAAGAAAGAAATAGCCGAGGAAAAAGAAAGAATGAAAAAGAAGAGAACTTCATTGCTGCTTTGTACCAAGCCAAAATCAATATTGATTCATCCCAATCGGAATTATGTCATAGACATTACTGACAGTTAAATTGATTTGGACTTTTCATTCCTTTTTCCTCTAGCTTAAATCGCAGTTTATTTTGAGATAGTAGGCAGAAAGCGAATGTTCCCAAAATTGAGTTTATTTTTCTTTTTGCTTCTGCACCACCAAAACTGTTTGCATGCAAAACTTTTAGTTGGCCAGATTTTATTTTGGGCCAATTTTACATGTCTCTGTCTATACTTCGAATAGTTTGCGAAACGATTTATTTGCTGTTTAAGCTCATTCATTTTTTTTTCTTTTTTGAAAGTGTTGTTTCTATGGGACAACAAATTTTTAGTCCTGCCAATAATTTTAAGAGGACAATATTTGATTTTTAATCGTTCTGCTGACTACGTTTTCACGAACTCATTTCGAAAAATATGAAATACTTTATTACAAAATATACGATTAGTATAAATTGCAGCGTAGAAGTCAACCTTGAGTACAGGTCGACCTCAAGATTTTTAGCTCAAATTTCTGAGTTAGGTGTATATCTACCGTATAGTTCGACTAAAAGTGCCCAAAATTTAGGCGTACCGGTAAATGAAATTAGGCTACAGTATAAAATAACCTGTACCCAAATTACATAGAGTCACACTACTTACCTGTATATTAAAACACTGACCGTAGTATTTGATTGTAGGGCCTATGGATAACCACCAACGTACACAACATATATGTTTTTATTATGTGTTTGCTTACACATTCCTTCATTTATTTTGATTTAAGGTATCTTCAATTCGATTTTTTAGTAGAGTTTCTTTTTTCTTATAGTCGGGGTGAAAGTTTCCGATGACTTCTAGGTTTGTCATCCAATGTCATGTCAGAGGTTTGTAAATATTATTGACTTAGATTTCTCACTACAACGGATTGTGTAATCTGACATGCAGAGCTGTTACAATACATTAGCTGTAATTCTTCATAGATCTTGGGGGTAATAAAGATTTGGTTTCTCAATATAAATATATAATATATATATATATATATATATATATATATATATATATATATATATATATATATATATATATATATATATTATAATCGCGGAAAGGTAGCAATATTTCTTATATTGCTTCTGTTGATATATTTTTTATATTTTATATCGAACACTATTCTTAATCTCATACAATATATATATATATATATATATATATATATATATATATATATATATATATATATATATATTGCTACGTTTCCGTGAATGTAAGTCTCATGTGAACTATCAGATCTCACAAGACACTCAGTAAAAAATTGTGTAATATAAAATTGCGTATCTTGTCATAATATTTGAGTCGCATTATATATATATATATATATATATATATATATATATATATATATATATATATATATATATATATATAAAATGAAATGAAGAGGTTATAATGGTTCCAACGAGAGAAAAGTGTGTATATTAAAAAGAAGAGAGGTACCGCAAACTTTTTTGGTTGTAATGTGGGTTTTTGTTTTTTCTTTTTTCTTAAAAAATATTATTCTTTATTTTTCATAGTTTTACATAGTTTTACAACACGTGTTTCTGGTCTTACGACCGTCTTCAGGTAAAGGGTGGAGATTTCCACATATTATTAAAAATAATTATTAAAAATAATTAATTTTTTTCCTTTATGCTTTTCAATGTTACATCTTCTCTATATGAGACATTCTAAACAGAGAATGTCTCATATAGAGAAGATGTAACATTGAAAAGCATAAAGGAAAAAAATTAATTATTTTTAATAATTATTTTTAATAATATGTGGAAATCTCCACCCTTTACCTGAAGACGGTCGTAAGACCAGAAACACGTGTTGTAAAACTATGTAAAACTATGAAAAATAAAGAATAATATTTTTTAATAAAAAAGAAAAAACAAAAACCCACATTACAACCAAAAAAGTTTGCGGTACCTCTCTTCTTTTTAATATATATATATATATATATATATATATATATATATATATATATATATATATATATATATAATGGACTCTTCTATCGAGTTCGATGTATGACCTTCCGACGAACACGAACTAATTATCTTCATGCCTGTGACGGCCATGACTTTTGAGACCGGCTCGAGAATTGCACAAAAGACCACAAACATTACAGGAGAATGTATTTTATCCAAGCGCAGCAGGAACACTGTTAGCTGTCTTATTTTGCTTTGGTGTTTCACACAGTCAACTGATGCTTATTCTTGATGGTGTATTATTCCAGAATGGCAGCTAGAACTATACTCTGATCATAGCTACATCTTCAAAGTTCTTACATGTCAACACACACACACACACACACACACACACACACACACACACACATATATATATATATATATATATATATATATATATGTAAATACATATATAGAGTTTATCAAATATACTCTTAGAAACTTTGGCAGGCGACTTTCTCACATCAAAAAAAGGATAAATGTTCATATAAACATATCTCCGCAAATCATTTTGGAGTTTAAAGTTTAAAGAAGTTTTACGGTAGATGCACTTGTTGTAATGCAGAATAGGTTAAATTTGTCATTCGTGTACATTTGTGGCTAGTCTGTCTTCAACATTCAATGTGTGTAGTAATGAGTTAACTGTGAAGTTTTCCATTTAACAATGGCAGGCTATTCATATTGTGAGCAGGCAGATATGATTTTTACATACGGCCGCACGAATCGTAATGGACGCGAGGCTGCACAGCTCTTTCAGACCGAAGGCAGCGGAATCATCCAACCTGATTGCTTTTGGTGTGAGGGACTCGCCTCCAATGTTTGTATAAATATTTTGAATACACCCTATCTATCTATCTATCTATCTATCTATCTATCTATCTATATTTAAAAGTGAATCAGATATATTCTTATAGTGCTCAATATTATACAAATAGGGCATTGATAATATTATTTTATATATAGAAGCAAGAATTAATTAACTGTAATTTTTCTCTTGTACTTTTAATTTTTACAGTTAAGTCAGTCATTTATATATATATATATATATATATATATATATATTTCAAATAAAAATAAAAACAGACCACTTTAAGGCTCCATGTAATAAATAATTTCACCACAGTCTTTTTAAAGGACCGCGGATCATCAGTCTTTTAAAATGGCTGTGGTGAAACAATTTATTACATGGAGCCTTAAAGTGGTCTGTTTTTATTTTTATTTAAATTATTAGCTCTGATTTACATTGAGCTCTCTGTATTTTATCCTCCTTGGGTCTACCCATACGGATTACCTAGTTTTTTCTAAACTATATCTATCTATCTATCTATCTATCTCTCTCTCTCTCTCTCTCTCTCTCTATATATATATATATATATATATATATATATATATATATATATATATATAATACATACAAACACACACATGTATATATATATATACATATCTATGCAGAAATATCATTTTAAAGTGTGCTATATTTATGGGATAAAATGTTCAATATCAGAGATAGAGCATATGTAAATATAAATATAAAAGTCAACACTTAGTGTCAACAATCTGTTTCATGCTAGATGCAATCGTCAGGTCACGGGTGCTGCTATTTTTCTCGGCTATTTATATATACGGGTTAGTGGTGCATTGTGGGTAGTCTATTTTGGCTAAAAAATATATAAAATAAAAAATATATAAGATAAGAAATAAAAATAAAAAATAAAAATAAATAAAAACAAGCAAAATAATTTAACCCAAATAAATAAATAAATAAACGACTTCCGGCAAAATAACCGCCAAAATAGAGTACCCACAATGCACCACTGACCCGTATATATAAATAGCCGAGAAAACAGCACTCGTGGCCTGACGATTGCATCTATCATGAAACAGACTGTCGCCTCTAAGTGTTGACTTCTATGTTCACTTTTATATATATATATATATATATATATATATATATATATATGATTATTTTACGTTCCTGTATTGAACATGGAATAGTGGTCAATAATGAGGAGAGAGTGTTTGTAAAGATAGAAAATGTGAAGATAGAAGTCAACATTGCATAGTAACTGTGAGTTTCATGATTTAAACAATCACTTGATAGCGTGACGTTTCTACGAACTTGAAAAACGTAGTCATTCTACAGCGTTGCTTGTTATTTCCACACTGTTAATATGCTTAGTTTTATATGATATGGTAACTCAGACTTGATTTCGAACAAGGATATCAATTGTTTTATCTCCAAATATGAGCAATCCGAGTGTGGCTTTTTAATCATAAGAGGAACTTACATTCTCTTGTGCAGTTGTGGCCACGTTGGAAGCTAAAAAATACGGTTTTAATTAAGTAATAGTATATTTATCGGTAAAAATGGTCAGTGATAGAAAGTATGTAAGGATATAAGTGAACGCTGTGCCAAATACCAAGAGGCAACGTTCTGTTTCATGCTTTCCCTCAATCTCCAGGCCTTAAGATTTCGTTCAAACATTGAAACAGACTTTCGCCGTTCGGTGTTGATCTGACTGGTCACTTATATTTGGACCCTCCACCTCGCTATCCCATCCACCCCATCGCATTTGATTTCTGAAATCGAGACGTATTTATAGAGTCTACCAAACTTTCACTAAATGACCACTGATTCTAGTTTGGGAAGATTAATAAGAAATTCTAATTGTAAGTAATACGAAATCCTTTTTCCATGATGTTATTCGGAAATGTTTATTTTTTTAATTTTGTTTCGGAACTGTTAGCTGAATGTCCTAGTTTCAATCGTCCGCGTGTGTTTGCGTATATATATATATATATATATATATATATATATATATATATATATATATATATATGTATATATATATATATATATATGTGTGTGTGTGTGTGTTTGTGTGTGTGTGTGTGTGTGTGTGTGTGTGTGTGTGTGTGTGTGTGTGCGAACCTAGGTATGGGAAGATATACATATGTATCGTGTGTAGTCTGGCTGACATCGTGTTTTTGGTAACTAGTGTGATTCTAATGTAATTCTTCGACAAAAGCCAAGAAAAAGTTGCAGTCGCCATTTACAAGGTTTTAAAAGTGGGTTGATCATTCTGGTACCTCATGGAACTCCACCCTTACCAAATGACTTCGTCCTTGTTTGGACCCTCCACCTCACTACTCAATCCAACACATCACATTTGGTTTTTGAAATGGAGACGTATTTATAGAGTATGCCATAATTTCACTAAATTACCACTGATTCGAGTTCTCTGGTGGGTGCGGGGCGTCTTTCGTTTCGGGTGTGATTTTCGGAATTGCTGTTGTACTTAAATGGGCGTGTACGAATGTTTTTAAATTTTTTTAAATCCCGCATTGATTTCGTCCACTTAACTGTTGTTTCTGCCACAGTGTTCTGTTTATCTTTTTATTAGTAACACTATTTTGTTTAGCTTTTTCTATATAGTTTTGTACTCACTTGTAAATACGCATTGGGGTTTTTAGATTTTTAAATTGTTATTTTATTCCGCTCTCCCAACAGACAAAGACTTGTATATACGGGGACTAGTTAGGACTTCATAGAGTTTCTGATGCATTATGGTGGATGAGTAAGAATGGTGGAAGGAATATTGTTGTACGCTTGGGTCAGTGTTTGTGGCTAGCTAAGTTATACGGTATGACAGAAGATGACCATCCTTTTCTCCATTCCCCCTTTTTGGCCTTGTACAATAAATATTACCACTGATTCCAGGTTAGCAAGATTAATATGAAATTCTAATTGTAAGTAATAAGAAATCCTTTTTGCATGATAATGTTTAGAAATGTATATCATTTTGTTTCGGACCTGTTAGATTACTGTGTTAATATGAATCTCGTATAGTTTTAATAGTGGGTAATCGGACTTATACTAACTTAAAACTTAATCATTTTATTCTATTCTTATGTTATTATATTATACATTATACAAAAAAGTAAGCTCTTATTCGAACACAAGAAAAAATAAATAGAAAGCTTAACCCTAGTACCTTGATGCTGTTTTTAAGGAAACATGAATAAATGAAGGTCTACTGCTTAAATACACAATATATATATATATATATATATTTATATGTATATATATATATATATATATATATATATATATATATATATGTGTGTGTGTGTGTGTGTATAAGAAGCATATTTTCATTCCAGTATGTTTGATTAAATAGAGTGTTCTTTTAAATGTTCTGAGATTGAACAATGATCCTTTAAGCGAAACGTAAGCATTCTCTTTATCGTAGTTGTTGTAAAACCAACATACGTATTAACATTTTTATCAGGGATTAAATCTACCAAAGAACATATATATATATATATATATATATATATATATATATATATATATATATAGATAGATAGATAGATGGTGATAATAATGGACTCTCCCGTCTTTGTCGACGTATGAGTGTCTTTCAGTTCGGTTTTTATGTTTATTTCTCGTATGAGACAACATTCCTAAGCGTGGAACATGCCGAATTGTCTACCGTTATATGTGCTTATGTATTGGCTCGCGATTTAGTGTTGATTCTTAATTCTCTCAGATGTTTGAGAAGATGCTTTTCAAAGTTAGTTATACCTTGATGGCAGTTGTTTCTCCAGTTTGCTCAGTTATCAACAGCAATTTCGAACTCCTCTATAGGGATGTTTGCAGCATTTAAACTGTGCATAAGTTTGTCCTTGAAGCATAACGAAGTACAACCTACACTATGCTTACCATGAAAAGTTGGCTATACATGAGGATTTTCGGCATCCGATCGTCACTCAATCTGAAGATATTGACCAAACCATCTGAATTGTGATTGCATCGGAAAGGATTCAGTATCACCGACACCACGTTTGATGAAAAGATTAGGGTTAGAGATTTTGTCCTGCCGTGTATAAGAGCATATTGAGCGAAGACTGTCTAAGAAAAGCATCACTATGGCGTCCACGATTCTGATCCATAAAGAAGTTTAGTGAGAATGACTGCTCGATAGACAATGATTTTATTTCTCAGTGAAATCCCACGAAAATCCCACAGGCGATGCTTAAGATTCCCAAAGGCATTGGTGTGCCTTTGATATTCGGTTAACTATCTCGTCATCCAAAGAGGCACTCGAATTGACTTTGCTTCCTAAGAACGTGAACGATTTCACATACATCTGGTATGTATGTATATATATATATATATGTACGTATGTATGTATGTTATAAATAGGTAATCATACAATGAATCAATTAGCAATATTAATGTAATTAATGGCGAATTCTCATTGCTAGTCTTAATATAAACATTAACTTACTAATAATACATTGAATGACGCGATCATTATGTATAAAATTGTTGTCAGATGGACCTGGTGTATTTTAGAGCATTAATTAAACTATATTCTTAGTTCATGTCTTTATAATATATATATATATATATATATATCTATATATATATATATATATATATATATATATATATATATATATATATATATATATATATATATATATATATAATAAAGAGGTAATCATGCAATTATACTATGTATAAAATTGTTGTGAGATGGATCTGGTGTATTTTTAGAGCAGCAAGTACTTTCGAAAACTCCATTTTCTCATCATCAGGCTGTTATTTTTTCATTATAACTATATATATATATATATATATATATATATATATATATATATATATATATTGATCTTATTATATATATATATATATATATATATATATATATATATTACTACTATAAAGGATAAACGTTATATTTGGTGGCTAGTCGTGTTTCCTATAACAGCGTGCACTGTATGAAACCTTTATAATAATAATGATAATAATAAGATCAGATTATTTTCATACCAGAAACTTCAACTAATTTCTCAGGAATGGATGTATTTGTGTAATACACCAATATTTCTTATTAATATAAATATAATATTAAGTAGGTTCAAGTGTTTGAGTATGCATTCCTGTTTTTAGACAATGGCATTCAAAGTCTACCGATGTGGTCATTCGAAAGTCTAAATAAAAATCATATGTCATATTTAAGATTAAAGAAACATGTCCTGTATTCTCACAATAATATATATATATATATATATATATATATATATATATATATATATATATATATATATATATATATATATATATATATACGGTGTGTAAGAGATCAAACACAAACACGTGAAGTATTAGGGAAAAATTATGCTATAAATATTTCACTGATATTAACGCGGCCGTTGATCAAATCATCCTGTAATAGGACGTGGACTTTTATTTATTGTCATTGAAAAGTACTGCTTTTTTCCTTACGGTTCACTTCCGCGAATGAAGATATCGGAAAGATTCTCGAGAAACATAATATTGTTCCACTTATATTTATTGTTTTTTCTTCTTTTCTGGCAAGGGAATTTATACGATGTCAGATAAAGGAACCGCGCCTAGAATGGCTGACACTCTTTCGATATTGATACCGGAGATCTATCACGTAATTATAAATTAATGTGTATATATATTTGTTCATCTGTATATTCGAATTTTGTCCATGAATATATATATATATATATATATGTGTGTGTGTGTGTGTGTGTGTGTGTGTATATATATATATATATATATATATATATATATATATATATGTATGTGTGTGTGAGTGTGTGTGTGTGTGTGTGTGTGTGTGTGTGTGTGTGTGTGTGTGTGATCTGCAACTTAAAAGTTTCAGGTATTTATTTATTGGATCCATCTATTCTTCTGACAACTTACACAAAGTTTTACTGTCTCGTTGGACATATTATATATTTCCAGAAATCACTACACCGGGCAATAATTTTGTCAGTTTATATTTATTCGAGGAAACCGTATGGCAGCTTAAGTTTCTCCTCGGACTGTTTAATGGTTAAAGAGTAATATGCGTTCACGCGAGATATTTAGTGAAAACCGTCGATCGAGCTGGTTCTGGCGAGATTAATCCAAATAGGTGGCAACAAACTTGATCAATACTTAAATCGGTATAGTCTTAAGACCAGCTCGTAAACTAGTCTCTGTTGTTCGTTTTCTCGACTACACATTTCGATCTGAACAGGCAGTCCTCGCTCTTGCGATTAGTACTATCCATATATTGTTCATATAACTTTTGTTATAATATGTGACAACCAGTTAGATGTTGAAAATTTTGTGATGTCAACGAACATTCGTTGTCACTTTTGTGATGTCAACGAATACTCGTTGTCAGTTTCGTAATGCTCGCTTTAGTACAGACTTTGTAATCGCAGATACAACTATAGTAACACCATTGAACAATACTGGTGCCAGACACCTTCGAATAACGCTCGCACTAATAGCACTTACTCGATAATTCTCGCTCGAATAGTAATCTGAATAGAGAAATAGTATAGTGAATATAGTAGAGAATAGGGGCTCGTATTAGTAATAGATGATAGAGTAGAAATTCAAATCCATATAGTATAGAGGATAGACTACAAATTAGGATCGTTTGGACGTCACTCTACCTCCTACTTATGTGTTTCCTCTATGGTCACGTGGTCTAATTAATTCACTAATAGTGTGTTTGCTTATTGGCGATATATGTTCAAACTCAAGTGTCGGCAGCGACACTTTATTCATATATAACAGAAAATGTTTAAGCGTGACGTTTAGCTATTTCCAGTTCGTATTCGTAATATTGCCATACATTAGCAATATTTCAGTCGATAATATTATTAATACGTCTTTTCTGTAAAGAAAGAATTTATATCCGCCTTCAAATCCCAATATCAATTTCAAAGAAAGTACAGGGTGTGGCAAAAATATACCTCGCACATATATTAACTAGATGAACATCCCATTGTCACTAATCTCTTACCGTTATGGAGTTATTTCTGGGAGGTATATAGGGGAGGCATTTCTGCCGAAACTTGTATATGAGTGTCAAACCTCGAATGAAGCATAGTTTTGTTTGGTTTGGTTCGTTTTACGGCATATCAACCTCAATGGTTTATTTAATGCCGACAAAATGTTTATTTCTGGTAATATATTTTCTCCAAAAATGTATAACTGGTAATAAATTGCTTTTTTACAAAGTATTTCTAGTATTAAAACCTATTTTTACACTTTCATAGTGTTTTGACCCTAATTTGAGGCTTAACTATTTGCCCTCAGCTGGGACCCTAACAGGTGCTACCACCCCGGGTCAGGATGGACGATAAACTACGTCCGACAGCAAGGCCTCTAATCAGGAGGTTTTGAAAAGCGTGGAACCACCTCTTAATTGCTATACCAGCAATTAAGAGGTGGTTCCACGCTTTTCAAAACCTCCTGATTAGAGGCCTTGCTGTCGGACGTAGTTCATCGTTTTACCAAGGACGTTGATGTAGTTTATCGTCATTCCCAGGACGGCCAATGAAGATTATAAAAAGCTGCAATTTATAAGTTTTACAACACAACAGAAAATGTTAAACAATTGCAACAAGATTTAATTATTACTATCGTAATAAAAACATGGGAAGAGAAAAATAATAAAATATTTAGTAAGTACGGACTTGAATCAATGAATGAATAGTTTTATAGCTGCATAGTGAATTGTAAAATTGTAGTTAACACTTCCTTTGGCGAGCACCCAAGACACATGTGAGCTTGAGAAAGCATAGGGAGAGATATTAAAGACTTGATAGATTACGTAACAATTGACACATTTAAAACATACCCAAATTCGATCAGCGAGAATGTCCAATTCAAGTCATATGAAAAAAAATATAACAGAATAAACCTATAAAGGGTTAATCGTTATCTGCTATCGTTACCCTATAATCTTCACTTCCTACCAATTTCCCTTTCTCGTGTCCATTAAAAAGAAGCAATTTATTATTATCATACTGCCACGAATAATTATAATTAAATAATTATAACAAGTATAATGATCATTAATTCACCCTGTCTAAACCAATGATAATCAATTCACAATGGTACATGTGCTGTTCCTACTGTTAGCATGTCTCGGTTGCGTCTCTGTATTTGGGCAGAGCGCAACTCACTTGTGTCTCTGTCAGCAGACTGAGCGTAGCTGAAAAAATATTCAGCCGAACCTGGTCCCGGGGAAGAGCTACACGCGGCACTACCGCCCCTTCATTGCACTAAAGAGGGGGAGTCCTTAGTTATACCGATGCCAGCGTAAACGACAGATGAGGGCGATGGCCAATTTTTGGCTCTTGCCTGAGTGTACACTCACGGGTGTCCAACATTAAACCGACCTTGTGTTACATCACGTCATCGAGATGGGGTGGGGGCGTGTAAGTGCCATGAGAATCAATCCACTCTTCTCCTCTACAAACACAAACACGTGACACCCTCACAATCGGACAAGCAGTAAACACGAGAGTTAACCAGTTTGGTCTTATTTAATTTCCGTCAAACAGGCGTAACTTTCGTTTCTTATCAACCATAACCAATCCACGAGGTAAGAAATCACCAGACATATTTTTTCTGCAAGTAAATTATCTGAACACTCCCTAAAAATATTATATAAAAACACACCAAACATACTATATACATTTTCCCCAGTATTACTCTAACACTACATAACAACCACTGTCAACCAGATAAAAAATAATGCTTGTTTTGTTGTTTCCACGTCTTCCTCTTTCTCATTTTCTACTAGTATATTTGTATCTATAAATTTTAGGGAGGTATAATTATTTAGCCAGAGTTATAACTCCCCTACACTATTCATTCATATCACACACCTCATTAATTACTATCATTTTAACAGTAGCTATCTACCATGAGTAGCTCTTAAGAATTGTACTGTGTGAATTTTAGGGTAAAAATAAGATAGAAGCCCAAATAAATGCCTAAACTGCAATACGACAAACTCCACAACGGAGTAAATAACAATATTTTCATCACCTGTATTTCATTCTTACCTCAGAGGTAAAAATATATCTTTTTGTGCAAAACTGTAACCAGAGATCAAATGTAGGTTGCCTAGGACAAAAGAAAATGTCAAGAAACATGTTTAGCTCCAGGACAATCTACAACATTATCAGCGCTATTTTGGAAAAAAGAAAAAGAAAACTTTTATTTCTTTGAATTTCGTCGGCTATGAAAGGCGGAATGCCTCAGGTATTGCATTTACCCAATTAACCTATTAGGCCAGTGCAGGTGTCACTTTTATAGTTTAAGAAATGCAAAAAAAGATTTATATTTCAAATAAATCTAAAAGCTATTCTTCTGCAAGATAGCGCGCATACAAACTTTTATTTTTCGACTCATCTCTACAAATAAAACTAATTTGCTATGGAATGGAAAAGTCTACCTGAGGCGACATATTCCCCAGATTTATCACTCTCAGGTTTCCATCGAAAATGGCATTTGAAAACTTCCCGAAATTTTACGTAGCTAACAAATGAACTAGAGGAAAATGAAGAAGAAAATCTCGATAATCAGAAATTAAAGCAAGATTATTGATTATATATATATATATATATATATATATATATATATATATATATATATATATATATATATATATATAATTATTTATTCGAAAATTATAACATAAATGTGTTATAAAATCACTACGAAAATAGCCATTTTGTTTCAACACTTCTGGTGTCTTATCAAGTTATGGTGTTGAATAAAGACACCAGATGTGTTTAAACTAATTGGCTATTTTTGTAGTGATTTTATAACATATTTATGTTATAATTTTCGGAAAAATAATTATATTTGCTCTACTCTGTATTGAGCATGCTTTTAAGAATAGTATTTGTTGGTTATTGGAATTTATTCCGTATACACCAATCCTATACTTGGGTATATATATATATATATATATATATAATTATACTAAGAAGAAAATGACTGGAAAATGCCTTAATCGATAGTTAATCGACGGTAAGTTTGCCTCCAGGCTCTTAAAATGCGTCACCATTTTTGGTAGAGTATTTGTTCTCACAATGTGGGGTAGTCAGAAACAAAAGTGATGGAGAGAAAAAGAAAAAGAATACAAATAAATGTGACTAGATTGAAAAAAAAAATTATTTCAAATATATTCTTTCCAAAATCTGGAAACTACCAGCGTATTTCGCTGCGTGCGCATGCGTAGACGTCGCAAAATCAACAAAGCCTAGTCCGACGAAATGCTAACGGATGAAACGCGTCACAAAATCTTTTTCCAATTAATCATACTATTTTTCTAAATGATGTTTGTTGATAGATGAAATTATACAAAATTATATATCGTTATATCACACACACACACACACACACATACACACACACACACACACAGGTGTGTGTGTATATATATATATATATATATATATATATATATATATATATATATATATATATATATATATATATATACACGATCAATTTTTACTTTTATTTTTGGTGGGAGTGGGGTTGCAACCACCGACGTCCAGTGCCTTCACTGTTACAAATTCTGCGTATCAGTTGTTTGCGGAGCCGTCTCCATATTCACTAGTGAATTGCAAGACAAAACCTTCTTCAAACTCAATAGGCATCCATGACTTAATTGTATTTGAATAATATTCGTGCTTTTTCATTTTGTCCGTTTTAATTAATATTTTCCAAACAGTCTTTATATTCTTGTCAATTCATGGACTTTACTGATATCATTCTCCATATATGGATGCACCCTTGGACTCGACGTATCCTATGCTAATGTTTTCTTTTTTCAAGTATGCACTACTTTCGTTTCATTTCCGTTTATTTTAAAACATGCATCGGAGATTTCCATATTCATTTCGCTTAATTTTTTGTCATCAGAATTTGTCTTAGATATTCTACGTTTATATTCACTCCTTCATTTCACTGTTCATATTCCGGATGATATTTTCACAGCATGCTGCAAGTAATTTAATTGAGATCTTCCCTTTATCGAATTCATATTAGATGACTGATTTTATCTCTATCTTTGTGTAGCGAACTATTTCAATACTGTGATCGTATATATTAACGAGAAATTATTAATACGTTTCATTAATTGCGTGATTTCGCAGTGCTTTAAAGCCTGTCGAGTGTACTACTGAGTCAATTGCCATTTCATAGATTACAAAAAAAACAATAAAAGTGGCTTTGTAAAAAATTTTTTTTCGATTAGTTGGTTTATTTTTTGTAGATACTACTTAGATAATCCTATAATTGCTGCCTGTACCCTTGACCGTTAGAGAGTGTTAGAATTTTGTACATTGGATAATATTTTGCATTGGAGAACAATGTGAAACCGTCGGTTTTTATCCATGAAAAATAATGCTAGATCTGCTACAGTAGCTATTCTTTATAATTTTTCTGCATACAGATTTGCATTGTATATCTGGGTTATCCTTAACATATTGTCCCTATATTTATCCTTAAAATATTGTCCCTATATTTATCCTTAACATATTGTCCCTATATTTATCCTTAATATATTGTCCCTATATTTATCCTTATCATATTGTCCCTATATTTATCCTTTAAATATTGTCCCTATATTTATCCTTAATATATTGTCCCTGTATTTATCCTTAAAATATTGTCCCTATATTTATCCTCAAAACATTGTCCCTATATCTATCCTTAACATATTTCCCTATATTTATCCTTAAAATATTGTCCCTATATTTATCCTGAAAACATTGTCCCTATATTTATCCTTAAAATATTGTCCTATATTTATCCTAAAAACATTGTCCCTATTTTTATCCTTAAAATATTGTCCCTATATTTATCCTGAAAACATTGTCCCTATATTTATCCTTAAAATATTGTCCTATATTTATCCTAAAAACATTGTCCCTATATTTATCCTTAAAACATTGTCCCTATTTTTATCCTTAAAATATTGTCCCTATATTTATCCTGAAAACATTGTCCCTATATTTATCCTAAAAACATTGTCCCTATATTTATCCTTAAAACATTGTCCCTATTTTTATCCTTAACATATTTCCCTATATTTATCCTTAAAATATTGTCCCTATATTTATCCTGAAAACATTGTCCATATATTTATCCTAAAAACATTGTCCCTATATTTATCCTTAAAACATTGTCCCTATTTTTATCCTTAAAATATTGTCCCTATATTTATCCTCAAAACATTGTCCCTATATTTATCCTTAATATATTGTCCCTATATTTATTAACTTCACTGTCTCTTTTGTTGTTTGATGACGTAATTTTCACATCGACCATATTCGAACATTTACCTTACTTTATCTCTTCTTCTGGTTTCATTTTACCTGGGTTACTTAAATTGATTTACTTCTTATTGTATCAAACGGGATATCTAGTGGATACACAGATTCAAGTGGATCTCACTGTTTTTTAAACATTGTAAGTGTCAGCCTGAACATTTATTTCTCATTACATTAAGCGGTTTATATAGTGTATAATCATGCTTAAGTAGACCTTCCTATGTTTAAATAGTATAAATATACGTCTCTCGGCCTGTGCATTCATTTCTTTTTAATTAACCGTTATATTTAGTGGATACACATATTTGGGTAGATATCCATATTCTTTTTTTTAAATAGTGGAAATCGATGTCTACCGGCTGGTGCTTTCCAAAGCCTTAATTAAAGAATTATGTCTTCCGGTAGTGTTTGAACACGTATCCCCATTGTAGAGGAAACCACCGTGTAACCAGGTGAGCTGTTAGACCGCCCAGCCAGAGGACACTTTTACAGTCATGCAAATTTCACTCGCCCTCTTTAAGTCCGGATTTCTCTAAACCTATGACTGCTTAATTGTATTTTGATATCCAAGACGCAAACAAAGTAAACTGTAAGGAATAAATGGATTTTATTCATATTTCGACATTTATTATTATTACGATAAATATTAAATTTAGGATATTCACACGGTTAAGCGGACATCCTAGGATTTTAAACTGTAAATTTACGTCTATCGCCCTGTGCAGTTGAGAGTCTTCAAAAAGTGTAAATTTATCGGTATGGTCGCTTTTGTTTTACGGCATGTCAACCTGAATGGGTTATTTAATGCTGACAAGATTTTTATTGCTCATAAGTTTTTTTTAAAAAAATGTATTGCTGGTAAATTTTTTCCAAATATATTGCTGGTAATCATTTTTTACAAAGTATTTCTGATGTTAAACCCGATTTTGTCACTTTCATAGTGTTTTGACCCTGTATGGGGGTTAACTATTTTCCCATAGATAGGACCATAACAGGTGATACCACACTGGGTCAGGGTGGACCTGGGAACACCAGCAATTAAGAGGTGCTTCACGCTCTCCAAATCCTCCTGAACAGAAGCCTTGCTATCGGATGTAGTTTATCGTCATACTTAGCGTTTTACTGTTTAAAATCTACTCAACAAATTACATGCGGTAAATGTGAATTTTAATTAAATAAGTAACAATATAGGTTTATAAATAAAATCCACTGATTCCTTAAAAATTACTTTGAGTAATTCTGTGTATTCCATTTTATTTCATTTAGTTATCAAGACAATTGATGAGTTCAAGTATTGCCTTTTATTGAAGTTCACGTTTGGTTTCCGATTATCTCTGCTGCTTCCTTAGTTATTGACGTCAATTTGCTATTAATATCTTCTGCGTTATTTTGGCTTTGTCTAAAAATCTGAGTCTGTTCTTGACATCTAAGACAGTTCTGGTCATGTTTTCTCCAATATTGTAAGTGTTTGGCTTTTTTTTTCTGAGAATCATTTTCTTTCTCTCAATTCTGAACTCAATTCTAACCAAGAAGGTTAGCTATATTTCTATTTATTTCTATATAAACTTTGCTGAAGTCTTTACATCTTTAATGGCATTGCGGTTATCAGCAAGAGAGATTCGCCTATCACCCGGTTCAAACAACCTTCCAATTCTTTTGAACAAAAATATAGGTGTATCCATTGTTTCCTGTTTAGGGTTGTGTTTCCGTTTCCTTTTCCTAAATTCTTCTCATTCTCTTCCCTCCTACTAGCCCACCCCTGCGTCTTAGCGTCATTATAGCCTTACTTTGGGGGAATGATTTAAAAATATATAAAGTAATTTTTCTTTTTCCACATATAGACCTATATAATAGCACATATATATATATATATATATATATATATATATATATATATATATATATATATATATATATATATATGTAGTGACTGTCGACTCAAAAAGCGAGTATGACCAACGCTGACATGTCCAGTCCATCAGTTAAACTCCCCACCCCCCAAAACACTACATTCATTTGTTGTGTAAACGACAGTGGCTCATTAAGCCAGCTATGGATCTGCATTTCTTGTTAACATATATGGCATATCAAATCATCTTCGGGTGGTGGAAGTTGATTTTGAACATCATCACTTCCAATGTGCCTTGTCAGGTTCGGCCTGGACATGCACACTCTAGTGCAGACCGGGAATCCAAAGCAGGCCATCACGAATTAATATTAATTGACAATGTTAGGCGTAAAAATGAATACCTGACATAAATCTCGGAAGCATAAGAGAAAACATCAAAAATAGATTTAATCGTTAATTCCGAGGTACTAAATGCCAACAACCCAGAGGAGACACATGCAGATGAACAAATAGAAACCAGTTTTAATAATAACTCTGATGTACACAAGCAAATAGAGGAAAATAATGACAAATATGAGAGAGAAATAGAGATGACAAATACGTCCGATATAAATGGGAGATTGTAAAAGAAATGTCTTTCTAGGAAAGGACAACAATTCCAAAACTAAGAAAGAACTGTCAAGTGAAGGAAACCATCAACCTCGCTAACCAAGCAATTAGAAATGGAATGTCCAACAGAACCAGAACGAAATAAATCAACTTTAGGTGAAAAAGTAAAAATAACGTAAAGGAAGATTTCTGTCTGAAAAGACAAATAGAAACCGAAATAAATAAACTCGAAGAGAATTGACACTTTTAAGTAAAGTAGACAAGGGCTTCGAAACGAAACAATGAAAAAAGAGACAACTGAAATGAAATTTTGACATAAAGTATGAGACTGACGTACCAAAAGTTAAACAGAAGCTGAAACAACAAATTCAAGTTAAGGCACAGAAAATCATTCGTTATGAAAAAAGAAACAGATCCTCCTGACAAATCAATATCTTCAAAGAAGATCCCAAAAACCTTTATCGAGAACTGGAAAAAATAAAATAGAGATAAATGACCCACCTAATATGCAAGAAGTTGAGGAGTTCTCTTGTAAGATGTAGGAAAACTGCAAAATGCACTATGAAAGGGCTACACAGCTCAAGCAACAACTGAAACAACACAGACATATAGAAAATCAAAAATGGACGGATACCAATATTACTGAAACATAAACTGCAATCTTCAAAGTCAAAAACTGGAGAACACTAGGAATAGACCGAATATCTAATTTTCGAACAAAAATCCTATCTAGCACCCATCAAGATCTCGCACGGGCATGCAATGATATAATCATAAGCCCAGAAAAATGAACCAAATAGCTCATGTGGGGAGTAATATACCCACTCCCAAAGACAGAAGAGACGCAGAACCCAAAGAACTGTATGCCCCTCACCGGTCTGCCAACAATGTACAAAATCCTCACTTCTATCATAACTGAAAGGACATACAACTTCCTTGTGAAAAACAGTTTACATTCATCAGATCAGAAGGGATGTAAAAGAGGAAGTTACGAGTGATCAAATCATTATCAATAAAACAATATTGGAAGAGGTGATCGACAACACCCATCGACTACAGAAAGGCGTTCGACAGTGTACCACACCCATGAATAGAGAGGAGCCTAAAATATACGTATAAGTGTATGCCCAACAACTGTCAAATTTATAACTGACAGAATGAATAACTGGAAGACTACACAAAACCTAAACAATGAAACGGTTCATTAACATCGAGCGCAATCAACATCACAAATGGGATCTTCCAAGGAGATTCATTGTCACCATTAGAATAAAAAAACAAACAGTAGCTATGGATACAAGTCAGAGAATGGCAAAGTGAATCACCTATTGATGATATTAAAACGTTTGCCAAGGATGACAAGCAGCAGAGAAAAAAAACAAAAGAAAACTTCTCATCATTGTGAAAACCTTCAGCGAAGACATTAGAATGAAGTAAGGAAGTGACAAATGTTTCAAAACCAACTTCATAGGCGATAAACTAACGAGAACTACAGATTTAGACCTTGATATCCCTAACAAGATTAGGGACTAAACCAAGTGGTACGTACAAATAAACAGGAATTAAATAATGAGACGGAATACAAAATACGAGGGTCATTCAATAAATAAGTTTATAATTTTCGGTATAATAATTTCTAATACAGATAGAAGCTTACTCTTTTTTTTGTTTTACTTCTTTTTCACATCGATTTAATTTCTTTTGCAGATTAAAAAAAAACTTAGATAGTTTTGGCGATTAACAAAGATGGCCGACCAAGAAGCAGGCTCCAGGATTGAACAGCGGTCAGTTATCAAGTTTTTGGTTGCTGAAGGGTGCAAACCAGTTGAAATTCATAGGAGAATGTCAACTGTGTATGGTGCCACACGTTTCAGCCAAAACAAATGTCTACAAGTGGGCTAAATTGCTTAAAGAAGGACGGAGCAGTGTTGAGGATGAAGACAGGCCTGGGAGGCCTACAGGAGTGAGGTCTCCTGAGGTGATCAAATCAGTCAATGACCTCATTCAGTCTGACAGAAGGGTGACAGTGGATGACATTGCAAAGACTTTGATCTTATCTGTTGGGACAATCGCAGGGGTCATCAGTCAGAAGGAGTCATCTTGCATCATGACAACGCAAGGCCTCACACAGCAGCCCAAACGGTGCAGACCATCAACGAGCTGGGCTGGGAACTGCTTCCTCACCACCCTTACAGCCCAGACCCTGCCCCTTCAGACTTTCACCTGTTTGGTCCCTTGAAAGCGTTCACGAGAGGCACGAAGTTTAAAAGTGACGATGAAGTCCAAAGTGTTGTGAGCGACTGGCTGAGACATCAGTCCAAAGATTTTTGCGCTGAGGGAATACAGAAGCTTGTGCACAGATGGGAAAAGTGTGTGACAGTGCTGGGAGACTACGTTGAAAAAAAGTAAGCTTCCATCTATATTAGAAGTCCTTATATCGAAAAATTCACCTTATTTATTGAATGACCCTCGTACAATTATGAAAAGAAATGATCCGAAAAGAATATTATAGGAGTGTGTGTTTGATAGTATAAACCGAACTTAATGGGGCCAATAGAAATGAAGGCTATCAACGCCCTAGCTATAGACGTAGTAAGATAGAGCTTCAACATCATTAAATTCAAGTCGAATGACATTAAAATATTGGACGCCAAGACTAGACAAATGCTTATCCAAATGAAGATACCCGTCCTGGGTGTGACGATAAACTACATCTGCGTCGTGGGTAAGACGATAAACTACGTCTAACAACAAGGCCTCTGATTATGAGGTTTTGAGGAGCGGGGAACCATCTCTTAATTGCTGGTGTTCCCAGGTCCACCCTGATCCGGGGTGGTAGTATCTGTTAGGGTCCCAGCTATGGGCAAATAGTTAACACCCAAACTTCTTTAAAAATAGATTTTAATACCAGAAAAACCTTGTAATAAAAAAAATATTACCAGCAATACTTTTTGAAGGAAAAATTATTAATAGCAATACTTTAAACAAATACCAGCAATACATTCTTTGGAAATAATATGACCAGCTGTAGATTTATTCAAGGAAAAATATTCCCAGTAATAGATTTCTGAAGAAAAACATTACCAGCAATAAAAATTTTGTCGGCATTAAATAACCTTTTGAGGTTAATATCCCGTAAAACACACTAAACAAAAAACAACCAAATTAGGATACACCAACCGAAATCAGATGTTGATAAATTGTACGTACAAAAAGCCTTAAGAGGCCGAGATCTAATCCAACTAACACTAAAAACTGCAAAAATCGGATTGGGAGGATACTTCAAAAACACCAATGACCCTCTACTAAAAGTCGTAAAACACTCCATCAACAAAGAAGGTGTACTCTTCAAATCACAGCCTTATATACATGAAACCGAAGTCAATAACATCTAAAGCAAAAGGGAATAGAACAGAAAGCTAAAACAACTTGATCAAATGAACTTACAATAAAATCTGGGAGGACGCGGCGTTGCATGGCAAATACATAAAAAGAACGATAGAAGCAGAAATGGACCAGCAGTAAACACTTCAGTGTCTGACGAGCACTGTTTGAAAGCTGAGACAGAAGGCCTAATTACCGCAGCTCAGGACGAAATCCACGCAACCAGATCCTATCACTGTCACCTAATCAATGATGGAACTAATCCGAAATGCAGGATCGACCGTATTATCTCAGAATGCCTGGAAGTAGCAAAAATGAATATACACACAGACTTGCCAAAGTAGCGACATATATGCAATGGAAGTTATACAAGGAGAAAAAAAATCGAAACCACTGACAGATGGCATGAGCCCTAACCAGACAGTTACCCAAAATAACGACAGGGGAAATAAAACAAAAAGGTCTGATATTATCATAAAAGGTCTATCATTCAGGAGGTCTATGCTTATTGACATAGCACTGCCCTCTGAGAAAAACACCTCCTTGGAAATTATGAAGTAATTGTCCAAATATAAAAACCTGGATATTGAGATTAACAGAATATGGGGAATGAAGACTAAGACTGTACCAGGAGTAATCAGATCTCTGGACCTCGTGAGAAAAGGAATGGAACATTTTATTAAAATCCCAGGTAACATACAAGTTGCAGAGTACATCACCCTACAAGGAAATCCCACATACTAAAAAATGTGCTATCAATTAAATGGTAATTCTCCTATACGACGTAAGGACCATTGTTTGGTCTCGGCTCTACAGGAAAGAAAACAGGAAACATAGCATGCACAGATAATAATAATAATAATAATAATAATAATAATAATAATAATAATAATAATAATAATAATAATGATAATAATAGTAATAATAATAACAACAACAACAACAACAACAACAACGTATAATATTCGATGTATTCATTTTGGTACGATCTTACTCTATTAACTGTGACGCCACATACTATTAAAAAATAACAGGATATACACACACACAAACACACACACACACCCATACATATATATATATATATATATATATATATATATATATATATGTTATTTAAAAATATGTATATGTTTTTTTAAACATATATATATATATGTGTGTGTGTATATATCCTATTATTTTTTAATAGTATGTGGCGTTACAGTAAATAGAGTAAGTATATATATATATATATATATATATATATATATATATGTGTGTGTCTGTGAGTAGTGTGTGTGTGTGTATATATATACACACACACACACACATATATATATATATATATATATATATATATATATATATACACACATATGATTATTTCTCTTTTTCATAATTTTCTTTTCTCATATATATTACTCCATATTCCTTTACTGCTCTTTTTAGCTCTTTCTGTATCGAGCGTGAAAGATAATGTAACAAGATCATTCCGGGTGTCACAGACTGTACATTTTTTAGACTAATTTTTCAGGAATATTCTGGCAATTTCTTAACGTTGGAAAATAGAAAGGTATTACGATTTTTAAGTATTTATAATACTTAAATAAATATTTTTTCAATTAATATTTAAATGAAGAAGTAAATATTGGTTGATATGTCTTCATTCACCCATTATTACTTTTTTTCTTATTTAGTAGTTAAGTGTTTCTTTTTTATGTATCTTGGTGGTAACTTAAGTATTAAATATTTTGAATATTAATTATGCAACATTAGGTTTATAATTGTTATTTATTGTTTTATTTAATGTCTTCTTAATTTAAAAAATGTGTAAGGAAATAAAATTAAGTACAGAAATTCAAACACTTGTGCCTAATAAAAGATAACGTTTATAGTTATAACAATATTTTAACTAATAATATATATATATATATATATAATTATATATATATATATATATATATAAATATTTATATATATATATATATATAACTCTTACAAGATGAGTACAAGTTTTGACGCATATGTGTCATAAATAAATTGATTGCTGATGTTACTGATTTCATATAATGGTAGACATTTATATGAAGCATGGTATATTTTTTACAAATAATGTATTCAGTTAAGAAAATAATGTATTCCGTCAACTGAATATTTAAAAATTGACGTCATGAGGAAAACACAAAACATTCTAGGATAAAAATTTTCATAACAGAAGGAATTAAAATAAAAAAAAAAATAGCGGTATTCAAATCAGCTGAACATTATTTCAACATTTCGTGAAGAAAACCAAGTCGTGAGTTTTTAAATACGATGATCAAATTGTGCAAATTCGATTTTTTCTCATTCCCACAAATAGAAAAATAGAAAATATTCTGCGTGTTTTTAAAGATTTCCAATATTAAGACAAAAAAAAGTATTGAGATAGCTGAGTCTGTTTTCTCTTTTCTGTCAACGTCATAGTGAGCGTTGTTAGAGTTAATGAAAAAATAATAATTGCAATTTTGAGTTTGATGAAGGCACTTATAATGGCACAGCATAATTCCCTGAATCCTGTTATTTTATAGTTCGATACTTGTAAAATACGCAGTCAACCTCTAGAATCCGTATCTATCATTAACAAAAACAGTTACAATTTTATTGGCATATCAAGAGATATTACAATTTATTCAATATCTAAAATCGTTAGAATCGAATATCAAATATGGATGAATAAATATTGTTTGAAGACTTAAAAGAAATTATAAAAAATTGAAAATTATAAAGTATTTTAAAAAAGATAGCGAATAGGTGTCATTTAGATTATGTATCAGCATAGTAAAGAAATTATGAACAGAAACCAGCAACGTTTTATTTACTTAATTCTTTAAAGTAGACCAATAATACAAGACTAGAGTACATCTGTATAATAAATCACATCCCTAGAAAGCAGAAGCTGCAATGTGAGGAGGATAAAATGTAAACAAGTAGAAAAGTTCATAATGGGGACATTACATAATTCAGAGACACTGGCGTTGATTACGTTAAAATAATGAAAAGTAAAAAAAAGGACAACATATCAAATTTTACCGGCCAGAAAATCGTAAATTACTGTTGTGTACAAATTTAGTCGTAGAATGGTTGCAGCTGTCTTCGTGTACAACATGATGAAGCTCAAAGAAAAGAGAAAAGAAATAAATCTAAGCTCGAAAAATGAAAAGAAAACTGTAAAAGGAAGAGATATCTTCGCTAATTTGGAGAAGAATCATTAACATTCCAAAACTTGTTCGGAATGCTGAACAAAGAAAAGAAAAGTAGTGGCATTTATATGGCAGCATATGTATGTCGCCATTTTTGGAAAAATATGCAACACGCTGTCTTTCCTTATATAGTACTACACCTAGAATGTATCTTCCGAAAAGGTGAGTTCACAACTAAAGTAACACGATGGATAGGTTTAATATTCCAAATAAGTGTAAAAATGAAGAAGAAAAGTCGTATCCACAAGAATTAGAGAGAGTGAAATAAGAAAATTATGTAGGGAGAAGGAAGACGATAGTGACACATGGAAATGTAGACTGTAAAAACTCCACCCATTTTTTTCTAAAGTTGACGGAATTACCGAGGAATATGCTCACAATAGAAAAAAATACTTTCTCTAAGACGTTCACCTCGATATGCCGGATAAGCGATTCTATAAATAATAATTTACACTTTCCATTATTATAAACAATCTTTGTTGCTTGTTCATGTTTTGTTAATTAAATCTTATGCAATCATTACACTGGACAAGAAAAGTGACCATCTTTTCTGCTGACCGAGGTTTGCGATTTATTTTGCTTTAATTTTAATTTCTTGATTAAAAAAAGGGATCTGTTTTTATCTTTCACGTCACACTTTTTGTTCTATGATAGATAAACTGATCAATTTTCAATCATATTTATTTCCTATTGTGAAATGGAAAATAGGACACCAGATTCAAAACGGGCATTGTAATAACAAAAGATGCCTTCCAAAAAATAAGCAAATGATCAAGAAACAGAAATACTTCGCTACGAAAAATATTGCTGAAATGCTGTGTAATATCAATTTTCATATATGATAGTGAATGCTGGACATTTTCCTCATAGATGAAGAGAAGGCTTGAGGCAACAGGAATGTCGTTCTACAGTAGGATGATGAGAAACCGGAGCACGTAAGCAACAAAGAAGTCTTAAGAGAAATGGAAACAAAATGAACACATACTCAAGATCAGGAAGAGAAAACACTCAAATTTCTGAGACACACAAAGACGAAGGACAACTTTGAAAATTTGACTTTCACACAACATACTGAAGTGAAAAAGCTTAGGAGGAGGATGCTGGCACCTAACTGAGGACCTTATGCGCATGAAGGACAGAAGAGGAATAAGAAATGTGATAAGACAAATGTTACTACATAGGATAGGAAGTCGTGGAGAATTAATATCGCCCACTTGCTGAAGGGACACGGTCTGGTGGAGAAGAATATGCAATTTTAAATGAAGTCAGTTTTGACTAAAAAAACCTAAATGTTTCAAAATGAAGATTACATTTTTTCGTTGTGTTTTGCATGTGATATACTAAAAGTAAGAAATATACTAAAATGGGTTAAGGAACAAAGATAACTTATTACAATGTCAATATACATTGCAGACAGAGGATTTAAAATCTATATATATAACTGCGAACGTCAATGTGCCACACTTTTTCATTATTACTTCTAGAGGCCGTAGCCCAGCATATCATACCATTTTGGAATCAGACCGACTCTGTGAGCAAAATAATAACACCCCGAGCCGGAGCCGGATCTGCAATCCTGAAATTTTGGATTCCCAAGTTTTTATTACTGCGATTGTTTTCGGCCATTTTTTACGAGATTTTTTTCGACGATTTTTTTTTATATACGATAAGAATTTCTTAAATTGGAAATAAATTTGGGAATAATTGAAATTAATTACGAAATCCAGCGAAAGTTACCCATGGAATAAAAATAATTGTTCGTACGGAAAGTAAGGGCATGCGTGCATCAAATTGTCTTTAAGGTAAGTGCCGACAGAAGAATTATCTTTTAAAAGGTAGGTTTAAATATTAATGTAATACTTAAATGCAGCGGTCGATTTTGAGTTCTTCTCGGGTTTATTGTTGCCTATCGCATACGACAGCAGTATGCCTCACAAAAAGAAATTCCGTCAAAAGAGGATCAGATTGCAATCAAAAGAGCCAAGGCTGCGGCGAAGAAAGAAAAAATCCTTTGTAAATGAAAACGCAGATCAAACAACAGCCAGAAGAGATTCCGATGCAAAGTGTCTTAAACTCCTGAACAAGCTGAAGGCCCAATCAAGAGCTAGCTTAATTCCCGCCCGATAAGGCGGTTTTTAAGCTAGTCATACAATAAATCAACAGAATGGCTTCAACTCGACGAAACTACTTGAAATGTTTACATTTTTTTTCTCAGTTTTGAAGGACGTAAACTAATAATCTAACAGATGAACGTTAATGATTTCGTGACGAGAACATCTTTGACATACTTTTAAAAAAATTAAGTACAAATATTTGGCACCGCACCAGATGTACAAGTTATGTATCGAGCTTTAATGTCAGTGGATAAAAAGAACTAGAGACAGGCTAACATTTGCTCGTCCAGTCATAGGGCAAAACTCTTAAACGATTGTAACATTTGCCACACCGAGATTTCTTGTTAAAATAAGAACTCGGGAGAAACTCAAGTAGACATCTGATTTCAATAATTCGCCCAGCGTCTTATTCAGATGGAATATCCGTAACTGGTTTTACATGGCTGGCTTCAGTAGAAAATAAATCTCATAGCGACACGTCAGACGATAATTCTTAAAAATGATTGCAAAATAGAGTTTATATATGCTTCAACTATACAGAAAATTAAGGAAAATAGAATTTCTCCGAACTTTTAATTTCAAGATTGAAATCCAGAATTTATTCCAAAATTGTAAAAAAGACATATTTTATAGCCACAAAGAAAACGACTGGTGGTTTTAATGAATAACAAATCAGAAAAGTAATGAAAAACCCATATTTTATGAACTCAATGATTGAAACTATGAAAAGAGCACGATAAAAAATTTCGCCTGTCATGAAACAGCGTCCTATTTATTAAAAAAGGCTGAAAACTACAACTTTCTAGTTGAAATATTGCTTGAAAGTGTTCATCTTTTGAGATGTAATATGACCATCCCATTACTGAAGAGCATTCTTGATGAATCTTCTGTTAACATTTTAATATGATTCAAGATATTAATGTTATAGGGGAGGTGTATCAAAGCCGGTGAAACAAACACATGATGTCAGCTGATTGTTAGAAAAATCAAAAACACTGTACTGGAATAGGAAAATGAACATGGGCCAACACTTAATAGTAAAACAAAAAATCTCCGCTACCCGTGCGAGCGGATATCTTGTATTTTGTTCTTGTGATAACGCTAGCCACTTCAACTAAACACTAACGAATTTTTCACAGGAACCCACCCAGAAACTGAATTCGCCACTGCCACGTAACTTGATCCGCTTAACTAAAGCTTTCGTCTCTTTATATCAGGTATCCAATAGGACACACAGTTATAGAATTCAAATACAAGCGTTGTTATTATAATGAGTCTATTTTGATTGTGAATTATTGTGGTTTATATCATTGTTTTTTTTTTAAATTTCATTCTTGTTCAAGACCTTAATGATCACGTCTCTCTCCAGATTTCCTTTCTCTCTCTGAGAACTTTCTTTGGGGAAGATATTGGGATGTTTCTCGTTTTCTTCGCAACACTGAGTCCAGAGTCGTTCTTTTCCTTGACAGGCTGCCAACCAAAACAAGAGACACGCATCTATTTAAACTAAAACTATTGGGGGGGGGGAGAGATGGATCTACACTTTTCACATGCCTTTTGGACAAAATAAACGCAACACACGGGAACAGAATTCGATCTCCGATTTTCGATTCCCCTTTCTGCGCCGATAACCGTCATGCGAAATGCACGTTAATTATTTACTAATTATATTTTAGAAGTGGCACAAGGCCGAAAGTATGGAGCACCCAGTGAGGATCGAACTCACTACTCACCCGTAATTGATCTCGCGAGACAAACTTACCAACCAATTGCACCACATCGAAGTGGTCGTAAATGATTAGTAGCTTAGATATGGCACAAGGTCGGCAGTATAGCGTACTCGCTTCAGGAGCGAAAATACTCCTGACAGATCTAGTGACACAAGCTTCTTCACCATTACACTATACCGAAGAGCCCGTAAATTACTTTCTAAGTATAGCTTAGATGTGCACACAGTGAGGATCGAACTCACTACTCAGTCGTAATTGATATTGCGAGCAAAGCTTATTTAGCCATTACGCCACATCGCAATGCCCAAATTCACATTAATTACATACTGTGTCTACTTCATAAGATAATTTTTTTTATCTATGTGCCGGAAATGCACAGAATATACTGGATACGTTGCTATTCCACTTTTCAGTCTATTGTCTTGGAACTTATCGACCGCGGATAGAAGGGGATTTGAAAAAAAAAAAGATAGAAAGAAAGAAAGAAAGAAAACACAAAGAAAAAAGTGTTGGGCCGAACCTTGATAAATAAATAAGAAAATCAAAAAAGAAAGACAGAACTGCAATTAAATTTGAGCGGATTGCTGAAGGTTTCTGGTTACTGCGAAATTTCTGCTTGTGCGCATTGGACAAGGTTTTAGGTCACGTGCCGACCGAAAGCCTTGGGGAAGTGCGAAAAGTTGCATGCCAGGAACAGAATCGATACTCCATTAAGAGAGACGCCTTGCAGAGAAGTGGTCGTTATGTACATCCATTCTGCCAACCATCTTAGGGAATTCGCTCTTGGATCTCAAAACCAGATTATTTCGACTCAATGCGCTTTCTTTTTGCGAAGATTTCTTGTCTTTATTTGTTTTATCTGACTTATTCCTCCTCCTCTATCGAACTCATCTTTATTCCCCGCATCTTTCTTTCAATTTCCGTCTCTCTCTCTCTCTCTCTCTCTCTATCTATCTATCTATCTATCTATCTATCTATCTATATATATATATATATATATATATATATATATATATTCTTAATTTATTTCTTCATTTCTACCATTTATTTTTTTAAACTTTTTTTTCAGTTTTTCTGTCTTTCTTTGGTTTTCCTCATTTTATTGTTTCTCCTTTGCTCTCCATTTCTTTCTTCCCTTCTTTCCTTCTTTTTTCGTTCTTCCTTTCTTTTTTTCTTTTTGCTTTCTTTCTTTCGCGTGGGTGTTATCATTCTTTTCCGCGTTTTTCTTGTCTTCTTTCCTTCATCATTCTCTTTAGACTTTTCTTAACAGGTTCCTTTCGATTTTTTTTTTGATGGGGTCGCAGAGAATGTTTTTTCCTTTCTTTCAATCTTTGTTTTCTTCACTGTTTTCTATCTATGTTCCTACTCATATACATATATATAATGATTCTTTCATCTCCTTCAGTCTTCATTTATTTGAACGTCATTTTTCATGTAGATGTTTTTTTTTTCTTTATTTCCTTTTTTTTTTTTCTTATTTTCTTGCTGGATTTTCTTTCTTTTTTTTCCTTCATTTATTTAATTCGTTTTTTTTTCCCCATTTTAAAAAATACCGCAATACGTTTATTTTTTACATAATCATTTTATTAATTTACAAAACTATGCTCCTGACTTTCTTCTTATTTTTGCCCTCTCTTCTAACGTCTTTATTTTGACTATTTTTCTTCTTCTTTTAAAGTCTTCGTTGTTTCTTAATTTTTACTTTCCTGTCTTTCTTCATTTTCTAGTTTTCAATTTCGTCTTTCTCGCTTTATATATTTTATCATTCCTTCCTTTCTTTTTTTTTCATTACACATTTTGAAACATTCTTTTTTGTCTATTTCTCATCTTTTGTTTTCTTATTTCGCTCTACTATTCACTCATTCATTCATTTTGACTCTAGTTAACGGCGATTTTTGTTTTACTCTCTGCGAATCTCCCTGAACAAAAAATGTGTACTATCTTCATGACGCCTGAACTCATTATGTTCGTGCTCATTTGGCGCGCTATTGCGGAAGGCAAGAATCAATTTGAATGGGTTTCCTCCCGGGTCGTTAAATCATGTATCGATCATAAAATACATCCATAATTTTTGCAATATATTAGTGTAGAAATACTCGCTTGAAGGGCCTTTAAATTCCAAATCAAGCCATTTCCTATTTAATGAATTTACATTGCACTTACTGGAAAATTATATAAACGAATGAATAAATCAGCGGAAACGACTCTAATTAATCAAACTTAAAATACATTTCGAATTTAAAATTAATTTCATTTGTTATCATTTTGAAAAGAGATAAATGTAATCACTTTTGAGAATTCTGTACGTACATATATTTCTCGATGAACATTTATTTATCGACTCACATTGCTTGTCTTTAATGACAGTGATATCTTGTTTTACTAGAGTAATCTTTTTATACAGGCGTCGGCAGTTCACAGAGTTGCCGTGATGTGAAAAAATGACTCTGTGAAAGAACAAAGTCTAACAATTAAGGTGAAAATATAATTAATGATTCACATATAAGAAAAGAATCATAACATGAATTAACAAATATTAGTTTCCTCTTGTTTACTTTGTGGGAGTATTGGATAGCGGCTCGGATTGAGGAATCGGAGAACCGAGTTCGAATTCCAGTCAAATCCATTGCATTCACTTACTTGCTAATACCGTTGGGAAAGGTATGAATCCTCCTCTTCTCCCCCCAGCTATGGGCAAATAGCAGGACAGACCGAGTTCTATAGCCTTGGATAACAACTGGTCTACGGCAGAAAGAAATGGCAACCTACTGCGGAAAAATCGAAAGATACATGATCGCTTAAGCGTGTATCACGCATGGCACATAACTGACTGACATGTTTACTTTAATCCGACAGAAATAAAAAAATCCTCTCTGGTGTTTGTGTCATATTTGAGCAAATGAAGCCAATAATTTCCCAAAAGACCCCGGGATGAATGAATAGATACAGATATCAAACAGGGCATTGTTGTTTTTTTTTTCAAGTGGCGCTAAACGAATTTCGCCTTGATTGAAATAATGTATAATTGGATTTGCTTGTAACTAATCGACTAACAAAATCCATTATTTGGTCATTACTTGCTCTTTCTTGTTGTAATTTAAATCGTCACGATTAGTGAGGATTTCAGGCTACAAGAAGATTACGTTTCATCAGCATTACTCACTCTAACTTTTTTTTCTATTTATTACATTCAAATATTAAATAGTTAAATTTGGTACTGCTACTCTCTCTGTGATGAATTTCTCAGGATTAGTCTGGTTTGTAGCATCTGTTAGTGTCCCTGCTATGGGCAACTAGTGAACTCAGAAACTGGAATCAAAACACTATGAAAATATAAAAATACATTTTTCTAGTAAAAATACCAGCAATACATTTTCATAGTAAAACAAAAAAATACCAGCAATGCATTACAGAAATTTCCACGATTAGTACGGGTAATGTGTACATTGGTAACTATAAAAATCAATTTTCAACTACTATGGTAAAACTGAAGAATGTTTTACCGCATTGGTGGAGGAGTTCAAGATCACATAATGACGAGGAACTCAGCTGATGAGTTCGTCCGTATCAAAACTTGCACCGAATGGTCAACAGTAGAAGCTACCCAAGAAGCAGAATCCAGCCTGCGAACCAAGGAGATTTTGAGGGCAAACCAAACCGATCGAGCCGAACGATCTGCCTGGACAGCACAAGCAACCAATGTTTCTCCGTACAGGGTCTAAAGGGAAAACGAGATATGGTGATTGAAAAAATCAGGAATATCGAGGAAGAGTAACGAACAACTGCTGCTGTTTCTCAGTCCAAACAATGCGCTCGGACTACATGAAGTGATATTGATCCAATGAAGTTATCATCGAATGCCCTGATTGCAATGGAGTACTTGACAATATAATTCCTCCTGCGATCTACCTATGATCCCTTGCCAAATGCGACCAACTTCAAGCTTTGGAGGTACACTGACACCGACGTATGCCCATTATGTTAAAGTGATCGAAGCGCTTTACATCACTTGCTCTCTTCATGCTTACAATCACTGTAGATATACACTTAGGGTCAAAACAAAGTGCTGGAAGTGGTCATGGACTTAGTCAGTACACAGTGTGAAGCAGGCAGCAAATAGCCTGTAACCTAAGCTCCATTTTCACAAGGAAGGCGAACTCTTTGTACGGTATACCCAAATAACTCCCAACATGACGTTACTTAGTGAAGCACGTGATTGAACGGTGCTAGTTGATCTTAGAAGATCGCTTTAATTTCCGGTACATATAATTCTGACAGACGCCCGCCCTGACATTGTAGCTTGGTCTGATTCAAAGAAGTTTGTCTTCCTAGTAGAATTAGCGGGTTCTTTGGGAGGAGAACAGGGAGGTGGTACACGGAAAAGAGGTGGACATGTCATGTGCTACCTACTGAGGTCGGGTGCTGTGGATTCCTTAGACGGTCAATTGTATCTCTCGTTTTGAAGTTAGGTGTAAACTGGCCGGAGATTGACGCGCAATTCGCATCGTCTCCAGACCACAGCTCAACAGAAATCAAGCTGGATTTGGTCAAGATCCCAAATAAACAAAATTTATTAAAACCATGCTCCCAACACAGTGCGACTTCCGACTGTAAACGCATCTGTTTTCCTTCCGTTCTACGTCACTGATTACGATCACTACGAGCTCATCGTGTATTGATTAAAGATCGAATGCAAACGCTTTTAACATTACGCTGAAAATTTGACTTACAGTTAAAAAAAAACTCAAGAGACTGACACCTCTACACAAAAAAGCAATACGCTGTCCAGTGACAAAAGCTCTTAATGGCGTCAGGGGTGGTAGTACAGACTTAGCCACCGAAACTGTGTAACCTCTCCTGGTTGGCGGCTGGGCAAGGGTTTCGTACATGCTTTCACACATTGTATGTAGAAAACAAGTATTTTACATAAAATATAATGCTGGTATTGCTACTATAAAAATATATTTTTATATTTTCGCAGTGATTTGCTCATAGCTTGGGCCCTAACGGGTGCTACCACCCCGGGTCAGTGTGGATCTGGAAACATCGGCAATTAAGAGGAGGTTCCAGACTCTTCAAATCATCCTGATCAGAGGCCTTGCTGAGGATGTAATTTATCGTCATACCAAGGACTTGCAAATCTAGGATCAATCGCTATCTATTTTCCTTATCCTTAACACTTTAAGATCATCTTTCATTCATATCACACAGTGGGCACGTGATATAGCAAGCTTGTCTCGTTAGTGAATTACAACTGAATAGTGAATTCGATCGCTCGCAGATACCCCATACTTTCGGCTTTGTGCCACATGTAAGCTACGCTTAAAAAACCACCATATTACACACATCATTCATCATAACCATGCAGACTGTAACCACTATACTGAGGGGCTCTTGAGCCTTGTATTAGTTGTAATTAATATTAACGTGTACGAATCTAAAAGATGAACCAAATGAATCCATGAAAAAGAAAAGGAGGACAGTCATAATTTGTGAAAGTATATTTTAAAAGCTGTTACTTTTGACATCGTGTGTAAACTAATATATATATATATATATATATATATATATATATATATATATATATATATATATATATATATATATATGAACTAATGTTATCTAGCATTGCCGTAAGGCCTTATCTTTTCTCACAAAATGTGCTCGGGTCATTTAACCATAAAAATATCGTTAATGGATTCTTGCCTACTAATGTAACTTATTGCAAGTCAACCGCCATGTTTCTGAAATCTCGTATGGAAGATTGCCAAATATAAAACCAAGGTAGGTACGGAAAGAATGTAACATTATTAGCCATATAATCAGTATGTTCTTGTCGAGAGATGTGCTGTCTTAATAGTAGCATTTAGTAGCATGAAACGGAGTCGTTTAGGGCTGGGTCTCTCGCTAAATTTGCTTCGCGAGGATTTATCTGTTATAGCAATTTCTGACTACTTTTTCAAATTAAATCTCAGGACTTGTTATTTTCTAGCTTAGTTTGCTATTTTCACCGAATGTTGATAAAAGCCAGGAGTTTCGAGCTGATCTTCTAGACAGAGCTTACAAATGTTTTCATAATGCTTATTCCCATATTTCCCTAATCTATTTTTACTTGAGATTTGCCTCTTCATGGGAAAAAGAATCGAATAAACATGAATCCATTTTTCTGCCCGTTTATGTTTTAATTAACAGACTCATATCTCTATATACTTACTTGGGAACCATTGTTTTGAGACTTTTGTATCCGGCGATTCTGTAATGTAAAACGCTCAACTACATTTACTTAATAATAATATTAATAACAACAGTGGATGGTTTACATATATTAAAATCAAAAGAAATACATCTTTGAATGCAGTTTCTCCATCTTCATTGCAACTGCATATATTTTAGCTTAAAGATTGTCAAGGTGATTGAAAAATGTCAGTCATTGGCCGAAGGATCCGGGGAACATGGTTGGTGTGGCAAAGTCTCGTAACCGAAGCTGGTTACATTCTACTGTGTCATCCTGTCAACATGTGTTCCAAGAAATGACATGAAGAAGAAGAATTGGACTTCGTCGATTAGCCAGTGCCAGTACCATTTTTAATGTGCATTTCATCCAGTTGCCTGTAGTAAACGTCGGCAGTGATGCTTTGGCTACAGTCCGGAAAGCTCTAAAGGAGAATGACAATGGTGGATCATCAGACATTCACCTTAATCTTCTACTGGTGCAGTTTGGGTTTTGCAAAATGTTTGGATCTTTCGTCATGATCAAACTATCCAGTCGATCGTTTGCTATTGTCATGAAGGATTCATTTCACATCACAAGTTACTATTCAATCAAGAAATGGATCATTCGAATTTCTCAGATAGAGCATTGGACACACTTATCAAAAGTCAAACTGCTTGAGTTTCACTGAGTTCTCGTGGAACCCATCTATCAAGTTCAACCAATTTTTCTATCATGAGTCAATATTTTTTATATATCGACACCCATTATCCGAAACATTTCTCTACCACTTTAACGTGGATATTGCTCGAGTAGTTTTTTCAAATGTCGATTATCAATTGCATATTGACAATCTCTGCCACCTTGATCTCCATGATACATATCGCCACTGCGGAACTTCAGAAACCAGGACTGTACTGTTCGATCACAAGTGGGGCCTTCATCCCACCGTCCCTTAAAGTTAGCAGTAGTTTGAGTAGCAATATGACCAACCTTGAAGTTATTAAAGAAATAAACACGGTCTTATTGTTTCTTGACCAGATGAGGAGGTTTTATTGTTTTAAGTTAAATTCTGATAGAGATTGATATAAAATCAACAAAGAGAACTATTTAATCATAAGGAATGCGTAATATATTTTTGAGTAACTAGTACAATAATATATTAGAAAACAATTAAAAGTTTTAGTCTAAAATCGAGAATTAATTTTGAATAACCTAATAATTAGATCTGAGTAAACGATCGCAAAGAAGTATATATAAAGTATAAGTATATATATATATATATATATATATATATATATATATATATATATATATATATATATATATAATGAGAATGAAAATAATATAAGTTCTAACGTTCAGAGCATTAATTAAAAAGAGGGCTCAATACCAACAGTTGAGCAATAATTATTTATTATAATTTTTGCATACGGACAAAGCAACTTACTACAAAGGTGCATTCTTGTTTCGATGCGTATGCATCTCTACTGGTGAAAACCAAAAATGGTTATCTTATAAAACTGGTTATCATATAAAAATGGTTAGATAAACATTTTTGGTTCTCACCAGTTGTGATGCATGCGCATCGAAACAAGAATGCAACTTTGTAGTAAGTTGCCTTGTCCGTATGCAAAAATCTTATATATATATATATATATATATATATATATATATAAAAAGAAAGAACAGTAAGATATAAAATCCGGTGTTCTTATAGATATTTTTATTTTTACACAATAGTGCTCAAAGTAAATTTACAGGGCATTAATATTATAAATTAATTGATTTGAAATATGTTTTTTCGCTACAGAGTGATAACCATGTTTCAAAAATGGAAGCTAAAGCCCTTTAATCTAATTTTGTTATTAAACCAAAGAAATTAGTTTCATTTCCTAGTCAAGCGTATTTTGGAGTAACTTATTTTTTAAAATTTACGGTTGTTAAAGGCACGGCAAAAATTCATAATTGAGGCTTTCCAAAGATACCGAGAAATCCATTCATCTAGACAAGGCGTGGTAGGGGGTTCAAATTTTAATTTTCGTTGTATCAGTTAATAGTTACATTCGAAAGCGGGGTTATGTTTAGGGATATGTAGGGATGTATTTTTCAACAAATTCTGACATCCGCTAAATCCAGGTCGTCTGGGTTTTTTTTAATTTTTTTTATTTAAATTTTATTTTTAACGGCAAAACTTCTTACGGTATTTTTCCTATTTGTATATTTCAAGACTTTGAGGGGCTGTTAGAATATGTTTTAACCACATTTCTAAAAAAATTATTTTTAATATTTAATATACTATATTTCTTTTTAAAACCAAGTAAATATATTAGAATTACTTACAATATGTAAAATTATTTTTTCTTATCGAGTATAAATAAATATGTATATTGCCAGATTATAATTTTTTAAATTTTTTTTATGTAAACTTTATGACAATGACGTCAAAGATAGCTAAATTATTTCACTAATTCAGTAAACTTTTATCTTTTATAAATTTAGTAATATAAATTTTCCCATGTATGTACAAAGGACATGGGTCATTTAATGTCCAATATATTCTAACTTATTAATTTCATTTGACTGTAGGTGTTCTATTGGATTCTTTTAAGTGTTTGAATTGCTTTGAGAGAGGTGTTAAGGTTAGAGTGCGTTTTATTTAATTACAATTTTAAAAGATGTTTTGTTTAGAATCCGTTTTATTTAATTACAATTTTAAAACCAATTTTTAAAAACTCTACTTTTAAATTTAACTTTTAAATTTAATCGGTTATATTTTTTTAATAAAACAGGTAAATGTAATAGAATTCTTTACAGTATTTAAAATTATTTAAAATTATTTATTCACATCAAATATGAGTATGTATATTATCAGGTAATTTTTTTTTAAATTTAATTTTTAAATATTATTTAAAGAAAATTTTTGACAATGACGGCACAAAATGGCTATTTCATTTCTCTGATTCAGTAAATTTTTATTTTTTATAAACTTAGTAATATATAGTTTCTCATGTATGCATAAAGGACATGGGTCATTTAATGACCTACATATTCTAGCTTTTCTTATTAACTTCCATTTTACTGTAGGTGTTTTATAGGATTCCTTTAGATGACATAAGTACTTCGAGAGAGATGTTTGATTTTTATATTTATTTATCCTAAACGATCTTTGATGTTGGTTGAACCTTTTTTTGAACTCATGGCTAGTGCAACCTATATATATATTTATGTTTTCAGGGTTTTCAATAGAAGATATATTGCATTGGTATACTAATGATTCCATGCAACATTTATTTTGTAGAGGACAGTTTTGAGGGTTTCTACAATTACATAATTTTTGTTTACCCTCATTAGTTGTTGTTTGTATTTTTCCATTGTCTAAAAGTTTTTGGTTCTGGTATAAGTGTTTATTTTAGATATTAGTATTATGTTTCTTAATAATTATTTCTAGGTTATCAGTACAGCTATAACTTAATTTTAGTGTATTTCTATTGGACATAGTACTTAGTTTACTTTCACAGGGAAAATGCTTGAGTATTAATGCGTGGAATTTTTGCCCCAATTTGTTTTTTACCATTTGGTTTTATGGGGGTGTATACCAAATTATTTTCCTACGTCTGTTTAATCTATGCTTACCATCTTCATTTTTAATATAAGTTAGTTTTAGGTTTTTGTAGCCACTATCTTTTAGAGCTTTATTATAGAAATTAATATGTTCATCGAAAATCTTGTCATTTGCTGAATTTGTACTAATTCTTTTTCGGATAGATAAAGGTATATTTTTAATTATAGATGAGGGGTGATTTGATTTAGGGTGTATATATAAAGGATTGGTATTGAGCTTTTTATAAGGTGTGTATGTATTGTTCTTTAAATCTAATGTTATATCAAGGAAGTTAACTTTTTTTAATTTAGTGCTGACGGTAATTTTTAAACCCATCCTTTTAAATTCTTTATATAATGCCTTTCTAATTTTATCTATTTTGAAGTTAGTAGAGTTTCTAATAACCATAAGACCATCGTCCCTGTATAAACCAATGTCAGTTGAATCAATATCACGGTGCGCTGTAAGGTTGTATAATATAAAAAGACCTATGAGATCAGAAGGCTCAGCTGAGTCTAGTGATCCCATTGTGATGTCAAACTGGTCATATGAATTCTTTACCCATTGCTCACCTTTATGAATCAGTACCGATTTCTTCGCATTTAAAATAATGTTCTTTTTCTCTTCTGTAATATCCGCGTACTGGGTGGCAAAGTCCAACGCATTCAAGAACAGTTCTTTAGATACTGATTGGTAATAATATTCAATATCGAACTGCATTAGTGTACCGTTGTTTTTTTTTTCTTTTATACAAGTAAACCAGTTTATCACGTCTTTAGTATTTATCCAAAGTTTCAGGCCTATTTTATCTTTAATTTGTTTATTTACCCTTTCAAGGATCATTTTACTAATTTTTCCTATATCAGGTCTTGTAGGATTAATTATCCTTGTAGTCGGATTTGCCTCGAAATCTGGTTTGTGGTCCTTTAAGTTTATGTAGCATTCTTTTTCATATAATTGACCTACTCTGTCACTGATCTTCAGTTTATCAGTGATTTTTTACTGCTATTATTGATATTCTGGACCATATTTAGGTCACTGTTGTTCGCTTTTTTGTAGTTCTTATGTAAGTCCTTATTTATTAGATCGTTGTAGTCTTTTGTGGTTGCCTTATAACAGTAAACTCACATATTCGGATTTTGCTTTGTCTTTTCCACATTTTCATCATACCGTCGGATCTACATCCACATATTTGTCTACATATATATATATATATATATATATATATATATATATATATATATATATATATATATATATCGAAGGATAGAGAGAGGGGAAGATAGATTACAAAAAAAGGTGTGTATGAACACTATACAGAACGTAATTTTATATATCGTCTTTAAACATGATAATAATAATAATCCTGCATTCTTTACATGCATCGTACAGATGATGAATACCGCCCTGTAATATATTGCTTCATGTCTCTTGAGCGGTAAACACTTTTGGATCGCAGCTTTTGTCTTTCTTCTTTTATAAGCAAATGTCTTTCCCGATATGAAAAATCATAACCAACTCTCAACAATATCCTCTCTTTTGTTGCTCAAAGTAAATTTCCACCTTTTACCATACAATTTCCTTTCCTCATTTTTCACACAAACTCATTCGGTAGATTGCTCATCGCCTCCTCCAGCTGCCTGTTAGCACTCCTTCCGTTCTGTGTTTGTTTAATTCTGTAAGCCCACCGTCTTACGTCCCTTTCTGATTGTAAATAATGTTGTTACTATTTTCATTAAACAACTCATCGTTGTTCACATGTCCTTACATCTTATTCTTTGCCTTCGTCGACAGAGATGTGGCACTTCGACGTCGTGTAATGGTTAACAAGCTTGTCTTGCTAGATCAACTACTTCTGAGTAGTGAGTACCTACTGGATGGTCAACACTTTCGGCTTTGTGACATATATAAGCCACGCTTAGAAAATTAGTTGGCCACCTCGATGTGCCTTAATTTTTACCCAGTTTTTCTCGTTTGAACAAAGACTGAGTAGGGGGTTCGATCGTCACTGTGTTCTCCATTCATTGGGCTTTGTGCCACATCTAAGCTAAGCTTAGAAAGTAATTTAAGCACCTCGATACGGTGTTATTGTCGAAAAGCTTGTCTATTTAGATCAATTACGAATGAGATGTGAGTTAGATCCTCACTCGTTCCCCCACACTTTCGGCCTTGTGTCACATCTAAGTGACATTTAGAAAATCCATTTGGGCATCTCAATGTGGTGTAATGGTTAACAAACTTGTTCTTGATAGATGAATTACGACTGAGTAATGTGTTCGATTCTCACTGGGTGCTCCATAATTTCGGCCTTCTACCACATCTAAGCTATTCTTAGAAAGTCATTCGGACACCATGATCTAGTGTAATGGTCAGCAATCTTGTCTCGCTAGAACAATTACGACTGAGAAGTGAGTTCGATCCTCACTGCGCGCCCCATACATTTGGCCTTGTGCCACATCTATGCTACGCTTATAAAATCGCCAGCTGTGTAGAAATTGACCAACTTTCATTGGAATATAGGAGATTTGATACTACATAGCTGCCAAGCACTCTTCTCTTTATGACAACCGTTAATTCTCTTGTCTTAATACATTTGCTGGATATCTTAAAGACATCTTCCTCGTAACAAGGAGCATCTTAACACTCATGTTGCACGCCTTCCGTCGTCTCTTCGTACATTACAATGTTAAATTTCTATACCTGATTGATTTAGACGTCTCCAACACACGTAACGCGCATTGAAGTGTCTCTTTTGCTGAAAAAAAAGTACACTCTTTCTTCTTGCACGTCAACGTTTTTCTTCTTGCTTTCCTTTACAGCCTTAAAAGAAATCTTTCATTTTATTTTCTGTGTTTGCTACCACAGCTGTATCAACTTTCCATCTTGTGTTCGGCTTACGTTCGCCATTAATAACCCCTGGTTGGTTTTCAAGTTCGTTTAAGATCATTTGGCTTCTTTTCTGTAAGGCATATTTTCGATATACACTTATGCACCTTCGAATTCCTCTGTCATATATTCCGTGTATAGATTCTCAAAAGACGACAATACTAGAGTTTGTCTAAAAGTGTATTTTTCCTATCTTAAAAAGCAGGATATACCATCCAGTGTTACCTATTTTATTTTAAATTCCTTGTTAGATTCAAATAAAACGAATTTCAGCACAGTTATCACAATGGATACATTTTAATTAAATTCATTTCAAATATTGCAACCCATTAGGATCGTAAAGGCACAATATTTGTTCAGCCATAACAGCAATGATGTGTCTAGTACAAGATAACCTGACGGAGCCCATTCCTCTTTAAATGGATTTATTTTCAGGTTTCTCTTTCGTAGGCTGTATGTCACATCAAGGCAAGACAGCCCAATAAGCAGTGATATTTAACCCATAGCCGGGAAGAGAACAGATGGATGCATATATTTTCACTAGGGTATTTATGCGAAATTGAAAATGAACTCGACTGAAATTGAAACTCAGTGAGTCGAATTCTCTTTTCGAGTTGTGTCCATTTGCTGATCTGTTGAACATAAATTAGTTAATACTAAATTCTTTCAATGTTATTCAACCGGGGAAGAAGAGGAAATCTTTGGAAAATTAAATATATATAATAGAAAGTAGAAGGATAATTCTATAGATCACCTAGTGAGGACTGGACGTATGTTTTACTTCTTCGGAAATCCTGACAAGCAAGTGTTCTTTTCTTGCGTAAAAGGTAGAGGAAAAAAAACTTTGATTTGCACAAAAAAAGTAACAAGGCCAATGCTATTATTTTATTAGGAAATTACAGTATCGACGATACATTTTTTTTCTGTAACGTATTTTTTCCAACCTTAATTTATTGATCAGAACGGCAATCAGCTTTTCTTTGTTGATCCGCTTCGCCTTCGGCTCCCAACTGGGAAACCCTATTTATGCGATGATTTCGTGACTGAGATCGAAGACTTGCATTTCCCGGGGTGTCGTTCGGCAAAAACATGCTCCATCCACCACATCATTATTTATTTGTGTCTTGTATTTAGCTTCCTATACATCCTTTATCTATTTATTCACTCTTTTTACTTAGCCCAAAAGATGTTCTGGAATGGACTTTTCTTTTACATATTATCATTGTTCTTCATTACCGTCTGTAAACAGCGTCGTGCTCTGTACAAGGTATTTCAAGAAACTTGAAATTGCCACAGTTATTATAGAGGGAGAAAAAAGAAAACGGTTTTCAGCTGCAGATTGGCTCGGCTCGAAAGAACTAATTAAAGTCAAACGGGAGATGGAAACGCATAAATATCCCCTCTATGCAAACATGCACTAACACTCACATACAAACACACGAGGCGCAAACGTGCACGCATATAGACGTATAATTCTCGTGTTTTGAATTTGCTGTCTTCAAGGGAATGTTTGTCCAATAGAGAGATAGACCATCTCTCGATATAAAGTCCAGACAGTGAGCATAATTGCAAGGACATTATCAATTTCACACATTAAGTGATCATTAAAGCTTCAAATGATCGCTTAAGGCGATCAATCATCATACTATGCACTATTGCTTTCAATCTTTTCTCATTCTCACAAAGACACAGACGCACACACACAAAATTAAATTCGAAGCTTTTAGCTTCCTTTTTTGAAACATGGTTATTATTGTGTAGCGAAAACATTTTAAATCAGTTAATTTATTATATATATATATATATATATATATATATATATATATATATATATATATGAATCTTAAAAATGAAGATTAATTAAAATGTTAAAGAACTGTGTATTAATCTGACTGATCCTTCTCTTTTTGAATTTGTAGGTCTGATGATTTGGATCGTGATGACGATTCCAATGTGATAAATTATAACCATGGAGTATTTGTGTTTGAGACATATATATATATATATATATATATATATATATATATATATATATATATATATATATATATACTGGGTACAATGGGTAAATGGGAAGCTCCAATACGAACATTTCAGAGTGTTTGGGTGTTAATCTAATGACGATTCAGAAGATTAGGATGAGTCTAATAATAATTACGAAGGTGTTTGGTGTGATCACCAGTAATGGCGATGTTATAAACACATTTAACTTCCCACAGGGCTTCACCCTCAACAAAAAATCCTACATCAAATACCTCGAATAGTTAGTGCTGCACTGACTCTAGAGAGTGTCTGCTGGTAGAGGCTATGTCTGGCAAATGGACTCTGAACCATGACACACAAGCAGGAATACCTAGACGTGGCTGTCAGAAAATGTCTTTACCCCCGTGATCACTTACCTCTGGCTATCTAACTTATCTGACTTCAATCTCCTTTATTATTCTGTGTGGGGCTAAGTTGAGCGAGAAAAAAAACTCTTTGTAACACCAAAAGATGAACTGAAGGCAAAGATTATAGCCGCATTTACCAAATTTAGCAAGGACACCGCCCAGAAGAGTCGCAGGAGATTCCGAAGTCGTCTGGAGGCCTTCGATGGCGATTTTTTGAATAGATGTACTGTTTAACACATCAGGATATTTTTATATAAATTTTGTAAATATAAATGTCAGTGTTATTTTCAATTTTGCTTTAATTTAGACGACAATTTATCAGTCGCTTTCTTTCTGTCTTTTTCTCTCTCTCTCCCTCTCTCTACACACACAAACATATATATATATATATATATATATATATATATATATATATATATAATCCAGGTAGAACTCAATGTCCACGACAGAGTAAGAATATGATATAAAAGGCTCAAACACTAAAATTCCATGGTTATAATTTATTACATTGGAATCGTAAACACGATCCAAATCATCAGAGCTACAAATTCAAAAAGCAATCGGAAAATATATCTCCGAGTATAAAAAACTAATTTTTAGTCTCTCTCCCTCTCTCTCTCTCTCTCTCTCTCTCTCTATATATATATATATATATATATATATATATATATATATATATATGCTTATTAAGTTCGCATATTATATTATTTTAGTCTCTCTCTCTCTCTCTCTCTCTCTCTCTCTCTCTCTCTATATATATATATATATATATATATATGCATATTAAGTTAGCATATCTTCATTCAAGCATGTTTCATTAAATAATGTAGACATATTAGTCTATTTACTTTTAAAATACTCCGTTCTAATACTCTAATTATCTTCTTGGTGTTAAGTTGAAATTGATCTTGTAAGGCACCGTAGTTCTTCTCATCCTCAGAAACGAATTGTGAAGACAAACTTAATGTAGTCGTTGTGATGGTAATTTTTGTAAACGCGAATTTTGTGAACGCGCTCCATTATAATTATTTTAAAAATGATCGTTGTGGATATGGTGTGCAGACAAGCGTTCTTAATGCAAGGGGAGATAATCAGAGATGGTAAACTACAACGTATTGTTAAATGTGTTAAATGTTAGTCAACTTAAATTAATTTTAAAACATTGCTACAATACTCATAATAAATCCTGTTCAAATTTGGTTTGTTGATTCTGATTTATTATTTTCGTGGTGTAGTATATGAGTGTAGTTAAAAAGTATGTGGACACATGTTGTCTGATAGATAGATATGTGTGCATGTGTATATGTGTGTGTATCTCAGAATCGAAAGATGGAATGATTCAGATGGAAAGGTACATCCATGTCTCATACCCCTTTCGAAATCTGCATATTTAATGAATTCATTATCTATCCTCTTGCAGGCGGTTCGATCCTAGTACAGGTTCTGTATTATTCTCATATGCTTCCGAAATGAATCAAATTTACTGAGCAGTTCAAACAGTTCTTTTTCATGTTCTTTATCAGATGGTTTTGTATAATTTATAAAACATAGATACACATAGTTTGACATTTGTATTGCTCTTTCTGATATCATTCAGAGCGTAAATTATCTCTCTCACTCTCTCAATATATATATATATATATATATATATATATATATATATATATATATATATATAAGTGAACATAGAAGTCAACGATTAGAGGCGACAGTCTGTTTCATGCTAGATGCAATCGTCAGGCAACTAGTGCAGTTATTTTTCTCGGCTATTTATATATAAGGGTCAGTGGTGTATTGTGGGCAGTCTATTTTGGCGGTTACTTTTACCGGAAGTCGTTTATTTGTTTATTTATGTATTTATGTCAAATTATTTTGCTTGTTTTATTTAATTTTATTTTTATTTTTATTTTTTAACTTATATATTTATTTATTTATTTTTTGTTTTGATCGGTGTTTTTTATTAACGTAGTAAAAATTTGTTTATATAGCTTATTGTTGGTAGTCTATTATGGTGCTCATTTACCGGAAGTCGTTTATTTGCTTATTTATTTGGGTCAAATTGTTTTGCTTACTTTTATTTATTTTCATTTTTATTTTTTATCTTATATATTTGTTTATTTATTGTTGATTAAAGCTATTTGTTGAATTTTTGGATTGAATGTTGTGGTTTGTTCTGACTATTATTTTGGTGGGAACAGTTTTACATTTATTTTTTTATTTGGATTGATTAACTTTATTTGTTTTTTTTTCTAAACGGCTAGTTTATCGGTATCGGTTGTTACTTTATTTATATATTTGGATGTATTTAGATCAATTTATTATACTTGTTGATATTTATTTGTTACACTGTATATTTTCTCTTTTTGGTTTTCGATTTTTAAGTAACGCAGTATATTATTTTTATTCATTTTTTTATCGTTATATAACAGTTATAACTATTTTCCTTCCGATTTTTTGTTTTGATTTTTATAGTTTAATTTTTTGGTCATAATAATTTGGTAATTTGTTTATTATTTACTTTATTGATTTTGTTCCATATTTTTATTATTCTATTTCGCCTATTCTAACAGGTGTTGTTTGGTAATTTGATTGGATTAATTTATTTTGCTTATCTTATTGTCATTTTGTTTGTTTAAGTATTTATTTATTTTTCGATTTTAAGTTACGTAGTAAAAATTTGTTTTCATGTCTGCATATTGAGACTAGCTCGGATCTTTTATTTAATAATTTATTTTGGTCTGGGAAGGTAATGATAGATATTTTTCCTCCAAGCAAAGTTTGCAAGATTTTGATAGGTTGTTATAGGCTGATGATTTTTTCCTTATTTTCCAAGATATTTTTGGTGTGGTGTGCGTTTTGTTTTTTATTTCCCAGATATACTTAGAAAGCATTTTGCTGTTCGCATATTTACTATTTGTGAAAGATGTTTTGTGTACATAATTTCTTTGTTTCAAGGGTCATTCAGTTACTCCTATGTATACTTTTTCTTCATTAGCTGGTGATTTTATCGTGGCTTGGTAGATTACGTTGTTTTGTAAACAATTACCGTTTAAGGGACATTCATTTTTTATTCTGCAGTTGCAGGTGGGTTTAATTTGTTCGTGTGGTTTGTTAATAATTTTCCTGTTGTGCTTTTTTATTATTTGTGCCATGTTCTCAGTGCAACTGTAGCTGATTTGTACTGTGTTATTGTTGAATATTTTGTGTAGGGTGCTTGATTCCGGGAGGTGTTTGTGTAAAAGTTTGAAGAATATTTTTCCTATGTTTGTTTTTAAGTTTTTGCTGTACTCTGGGTTGAACCATATGATATTTCTTTTCCTGTTGGCCTTTTTTGTGTTCTGTGGTGAATATGTGAGTGTTGCTGGGAATCCGCTGTCATTTAGGGCGGTTTCGTAGTCTGTCTTAGCTTTGTTAAATAAAGATTCATTGGAGGAATTGTCGGAAAGCCTGCGGTTAATCGATTTTGGTATCTTTATATATATCTATATCTTTATATATCTATATATATCTATATATATATATATATATATATATATATATATATATATATATATATATATATATATATATATATATATATATATATATATATAAATTAGTGGCGAAGGGATTTCGCCAATAATTGCATTAATATTGCTAATTGATTCAAGATATGATTATTTCTTTGTAATATAAATATATATATATATATATATATATATATATGTATATATATATATATATATATATATATATATATATATATATATATATATATATATATATATAACATGTAAACAGAGTCTGCTGTTACTTAATGTGCTAAACTGAATTATTATATATATATATATATATATATGATTTTTCTCAATACTGAACTCTCTTAGTCCATGAATATACCGAATTGCCAATATATATATATATATATATATATATAGATATATATGTATATATACATATATATATATACATACATACATACACACACAAACACACACACACACACACTCACACACAAACACACACACACACATATATATATATGTGCGTGTATGTGTATTATAAAATATACTTTTAAGATATCCTATATTTTTCTCAATATCAGGGATAGAGCGTATATAAATATAATAGTCATTGAGGTCATTGTCCAGTGGCGACAGTCTGTTTCATGCTTAAACGCAGTCTTCAAGCCTGAACATAACTTTTAAGAAAGAAGCACATAGTCGACGCTGGGAGTTGACTTTAATATGTAATTTTATATAAATATAAATATAATATTATACATATTTGTTTAATGATATACAAATTAAGAATAAAATTGCTTACATATTAACTTTTCATCTCAGATTATTTTAATCTATGTATATATATATATATATATATATATATATATATGTGTGTGTTTGTGTGTGTGTGTGTGTGTTTATATATATATATATATATATATATATATATATATATATATATATATATATATATATATATATAACCATATGGATAAATATAGGTTGATGTAAGAGTAAGCGTTTCAATACAATATATATACCCAATAGTGTAAGAAAAACAGTGCTCAGTATTAAATAACAAAGCTATTTAATATATTATCAAATTTACATAATATCTTTCGTTGATTGCACAGTTCAGAGTTTCATACATTCTGCATTCTTCAGGTGTCATTTTGGGAGTTATCACCGTTTCTATAATATTTATCTATCTTACGATATATTTTAGTGTAGAGCGAGATTATTGTAGTTCTTTAAATATTTAAATGAATTGTCGTTCGATTTGGGATTTGAATTTAGGCTCAGATTAACATTTAAAATTGAAACGAAGGTTTGAAGTAAAAATTAATTCTAATTTGAAAATACGCTGTTGTAATCGAAAGGAAAAAACGTTTGAAAATCAAGGGGGGCAATTCTACTTTTGTTCATGGAAATCAATAAAGTAATTAATATTATTAATTTTTATAAACTAAATAAGATTAGTGTTATGAATAATAATAAAATATGCCGTGATAAAATAAATTAAAATTAGAGTATTAATAAAAATAATAAATATCAATGAAAACCAAATAGTATAAAATAATATAAGAAAAAACAGAAACATATAAATACAGCAAATAAATATAGCAAATAAATATAGCAAATAATAAATGCAAGTGAAAATAAATAAATAAGTAAATAAACATGTTACTAATAGTAGGACTAAAGGTAGGAGAAGAAGACAAAATAATAATAATAAAAAATTGTAGAGAATAGTTAATGAAAATAATGAATTAGCAAAAAAGTTAAATACGTTAGAGTCTAATATAAACAATAGTTGTATAGTAAAGATAGATAAAAGTAAAAAATATATTAATAAGAATAAATATCAATACCAGTAAATGTGGTCCAGGATCCAGCTAGACTACACTAATATGGGTCAACGTTTTTGAGTAGAAAACTGAATCTAGGTAGGCAGGTGCCCATTAACTCACTTCTTTTGTTTAAGAGATTAGAATTGTTTATATTTTTCAGGATTACTAATTTCTCAGAAAAGCATAGGTTGCAACTGGTGCCTTTATCGCTGAAGGATTTAGCTTTCGCTACTGGTTCCCAGGTGATTAGATTTTTATTCTCGGTTTTCAGTTTCGAGAAAAATTTAGAGAGGGCAGAGCTGTTAATATATTTGATATTGCTTACTGACATTTGGTGGTGGTAGAAGCGCGATCTCCAATGGTTTTCCGTAGAACTCACATAAAACTTGGCCTCGTTGTCACATTTGATTTCACCTTTATAAACTAACGATTTAGACATACATTTACCGTTTAATGGGCAGGTTTTTTCTTCTGCAGTTGCAATTATTAGTTGCGGGGATATTGTTGCTTTGAAGGTTGTTGAAGTATTATTTTAGAATGGAACAGTTGTACTGTTCTATATACGGGTCGATGTTTTTAGTACAACTGTATCTAACTTTGACGTTGTTTTGTTGACATTCTTATTTAGCGTTTGGTAATGATTGTAGTGCTTATGGATTAATTATTTTTAAAAATCCGATATTAGTTTGACGTTTTTTTAAGGGCTGGTTAAACCATAAAATATTACGTTTGCGACGTTTTGGTTTGTTGGCGTCATTATTGCTATTGGCTAAGTATTCGAGGTTACATTTATGGTTACTATATTCCAGTGCTTCTACGTATTTGAGTTTATGTTTGTCAAACATGTCCTCATTGCTACAGTTCCATTATCTTATCTCTACCATTTGTTATAAATATTGCTTTTATTATTATTCTTATCTTATCTCTACCATTTTTTATAAATATTGTTGTGTTTTTTCTCCTACCTTTAGTCGTACTATCAGTAACGTGTTTACTAACTTATTTATTTTCACTTGCATTTATTATTTGCTGTATTCATTTGCTGTATTTATTTGTTGTATTTATATGTTTAGATTTTTTCTTATATTATTTCATATTATTTGGTTTTCATTGATATTTGTTATTTTTATTAGTACTCTAATTTGAATCTATTTTATCACGGCATATATTATGACTACTGCTATCACTACTCTTATTTAGTTTATTAAAATTAATAATATTATTAATTAATTTATTGATTTTCATGGAAAAAGTAGAGTTGTCTCCCCTTGATTTTCAAAAGTTCTTTTTCCCTTTAAATTAGAATATATCATTTTTATTTCATATATTTGGGCAAAAATTCAAATCCAAAATTAAACTAAAATTCATTTAAATATTTAAACAACTATAATAATCCACCCCTACAATAAAATATCTCGCGATACTATAGAAGCCGTGATAACCCCAAAAATAGCACTTGAAGAATACAGAACGTATTTGTTAGGAAAGTGAGGCGTTCTGGCATTGTTCAGATTTTAATCACACCAGAAAATTCACTCTCTCCCGTAAGCTGTAACTAAGGTCCGCTCAGCATAGTTACAGTATAAACTATAGGTGAGCTCCGCGGGAGTTGAACAAATACAGATGTGCCTGAGGAAGATTCGGCATAGGAATTGGTTAACCACCCTGACAGAGAGGCATACACGGATAGAAGCGGCCAGCCATTAAATCTTTTTATACTAAAGTCTTTTTGCAATAACACACAACTTCTTATATAGCATCCTTTCAGATAGACGCCATGAGTTTTGAATTCGTATCTCAAATATTTTTCATATTTATATTAACACAAAATTTAATATAGCACTAGAATTCATTTGTAGCTGGAATTCACACCTATGTAGTTATTATTATTCCTGAATGGAAAGTTTCTCAAAAAGTCTTTACAAAAGCATGGTGAGACGTAGTTCATAAAGAATGAAAGATGTTTTGATTAGGGACGATATCTTAATTTTCCACTCGAGATTAAAAATTTCTGAACAAAGCGGAAAAGCAAACGTTAAGTGACGCTCGAATATATGACTTCGAACATCAGGAAAATTAATTTGAAAAGTTAATTGAATCGTAAAAATTCTAAACATTGTTAAATAAATCAGATTTAGCGGAAGAAACCATTGTAACTTCAATGCCTTCAGAAGGGAATTTGATTTTTAGAAATATGACATTAATTTTAATTTAAAATTAAATAAATCAGTTGGCTCGTGAGAATATTTGCAATATGAAACGAGACATTTGAGAAAACATAAAGAGATTTTATTAAAACCGTCGATCATAATTTGAGTTTAGAATTCGGAATCTCAATTATAGAATGATGGTAGAAGTTTTGTTGTGAAGAGATTTGATTAATAACCTGCTGAAAGCAAAGGTATGGCGAAGAAAAGTAAAATAAATTGAAGTAATATTAAGGCTTTATCCGATTATGCAGCACGTCCTAAGGCAAGGATTATGGATAAATTAAACAAGTAGAAAATGGTTTCCCGCTTTTACACTATTTCAAAAGAATATTTTACATACATACATATATATATATATATATATATAAATATATATATATATATATATGTATGTATGTATGTATGTATATATACACATTTTTTATATTTGTTTTTGTGTTCACTGAAGAGCTGTAATACAACGAAACTGGCTGTTCGTGAATGAATATATATATATATATATATATATATATATATATATATATATATATATATATATTATAAATTCAATATAGGATAAAATAATATTTACCAAAAGGAACAACAAAATTAAGAGAGTGGGCTATACAAGTTTCAAAAACGAAAATCTAGGCCAATGTAATATATAAGATCTTTGAAACGCGGTAGAAAACATGTTAACTTAAAGGTCGGTGTTTGAGTTATTTACATTTAATATATATATATATATATATATATATATATATATATATATATATATATATATATATATATATATATCTGTGTACATAGGCATATATATGTGTGTATATCTATATATGTGTGTGTGTGCGCCTGCGTGTTCATATATATATATATATATATATATATATATATATATATATATATATATATATATATATATATATATATATCTGTGTGTGTGTGTTTGTTTGTGTGTGTGTGTATATATATATATATATATAAATATCTATCTATCTATCTATATATATATAGTACTTGGGAACACATAATGAAGCACTACATGGGGACTGTCCTTTTCATGCCTCTTGCAATCATTACATAATGTTCTCCTCTTTAGATTGGCACTGTATGTAGGTCTCTTCGAGCTCATGTAAAATCGATGAAAAAAGTTTTCTTTTGTATTTTCTAATCGGTTTAATATTTGAGATTATTTATTGCTCCTACTTGCAGGCTGGATATTTTATCATTTTATTTATTATTCATGCTTTTTTATTCATACATATTTTTTATTCTAATGTTTGATAACTGAAATAATATTTCTTAGTATGTGGGTTTCTGATCATCAGTTATTCAGTCTCCGGAGCCGTGATGTTGAGTATAGTTTAGTCGGAATTTGTTTTCATGTGCGTTTTTGGAAATGAACTCTGACCGTTATTCAAGAATTTAAAGTCAAATTCATTCCACATTAGACGCCGATGGCCTTCTATTCACACAGAAAGATCCGTCAGCTCAGCACACTCGTATGTAGATATAAAGAGTACTCTGGAACTCTTTATATCTACATACGCCCTCTTCTTGATATTCTGAATTCTTCATTCATATCGATATAAAATTTTAAATAAAATTATATATATATATATACATATATATATGATTCAAAAACTATTCTATTCGTAGAAAGTTGGCATTCTTATCCAACTAGTTTAGTTTTAATTTTAATCTTGACATTTTTCGTATTTCGTTTTTGCATCAAGATTTAAAACCGTAAATAACTGATTCGCCTTCTTTTTCTAAATTAAACAATGAACTTGATTGTTTTAATATATTTTAAAAACTCGCTCTGTGATCCTTTTACAATTAATTATCCAATAAATTATCGAATGCTTATCTTCATATTTGATTCTATAATCATATATATCAAATGTGTTCTCCAGCCCACGCAGGAATTAATTGCTGAATGACTCTCCATTCGATTAGAATAGCCTTGAGATCTATCGGATACGTTATTGGAGATTTCCTGAATGTGTTACTCAAAGTTTAAAGCATGATATTTTCAAACATTATTTGAATAATATCCTTCAAAAGAAAGCCGACTAATACATAAGGTGAAACTTTGAGATAAGATTAAGAAACACAGAGATATTGGTCAAAATAATTCATGGTAGAAAACATAGCTCCCGAAAATTATTTAAAAAATATATTCTATGTATGCTTTTGATTCTGATTATATCATCAAAATTCAATCACACGCTTATGAATTGCATGGAATTACTAGAAAAATAAAAATAAATACTGAGAATTTAATATGTAAAATTGGCGAGATCTTAGGTGTTTTTAACAAAAATGATCAGTAAAAAAATATGAAGCCATTTCTGACCTTATGTCTCTGGTTGGGAACCGAAAGGAAATGTGTATACAAAAGAAAGCAAAGGAAATAATAATAATAATAATAATAATAATAATAATAATAATAATAATAATAAGAAGAAGAAGAAGAAGAAGAAGAAGAAGAAGAAGAAGAAGAAGAAGAGGTTTTTTGCGGTACGTTAAGCGGAACGGTTCCAAGGAAGTTTAACAATTGTCAAATAAACATGAAAATTTTCCACCTATAGCACTTTGTAAGAGGCTTCGCAATTATCAAGTCCTTCTCATCAAATATATCCATGAAGGTCGTTGGTAATACTCATGTGATCAATGCAGGTTTCCCCACTAAATACCCCCTTCTCGATTTTATACTATTTCTACTTCCCCTTAACGATTTAAGCAAGGGAATATTCAAATCTCTGAGTAAATTACTTTGCAGATGAGACAACAATGTATGGGTGAATCATTAAAGATCTAGGTGACCAGATCCTGGCATCTGACCGCTTTTCCTGATATGATCTAACAGCTCAATTGGAGGTAAACTTGCTTGTAACATTCAGTACAACCAAAATGACGCTATTTAACCTTTCACCTAGCAATCCCTTGAATGGTAGTACTTTCAATGCGTAACATTGCCTTTCCCGTCTATTGGGCCTCAGGTTCACCCCAAGAATGCAAGTAGAACTCATATCGCTAAAGAGTCAAGTTTGCGAAAAGTTTTGCTTTTTGTGCCGTTGCAGAAAATACCTGAATTTTCCTAACATGTTCTGTATTTACAAGAGCCATATCAAACCCAAAATGCAATATTTCTTCAATATCACTCCCAGAGATACTCAGTCTAATTTCCAGCTTTGACAGTGTTCAAAAGCGTTTCCGTAGCCTTGTGCGTGATTAATTACTATCTACCTTTCAAACACTTTACTAAAAACCCGTCGAAGTGAAATTGAAATGCACTGAAACCAAGTTGCATCTTTGTAGTGAGTAAAAAGGTTTTGTCTATATGATAAAATTATAATAAATAAATAAATAAAATAATATATATATATATAGTGTAACCCGGATATAAGAGACCCGGATATAAGAGAAACCCGGATATAAGAGAGATTTTCCTCTGGTCCCAAATTAGAGCCTGTGTTAATAAAACAAAATAGACCAAACCCGGATATAAGAGAAACCTGGATATAAGATACTTCTTCTCCGGTCCCGACAAATCTCTTATATCCGGGTTACACTGTATATATATATATATATATATATATATATATATATATATATATATATATATATATATATATATGTATGCAGGTATGCAGTGAAATAGGAAAGAACACGTTAGTTAGATAATCCGGTGTTCCTTAATATTTAGCTTTATTTTCAAAAGGACAGTGCTCCATACAGAAGTAGAGCTTATATTATAATAATATTTTTAGTTTTTAAAAATATGATTCCTCCGCTACATAAGAGTTCTCATGTTTCAAAAGCGAGAGCCGAGACCCCTAACATAATTTTTTAAGTTATGAAGAGTTAAGGCGTCTGGACCCGCTTCCTTGTCAAGCGAGAATTTGGGAATAAGCTATCTTTTGGTTAGCTGGTGTTTATAACTACGGTATCATTTGGAACATTTGTTGCTATGGAAACGGCTAGTTTCGGCCGTTGAAGTTTGGTGGTTTAAGGGGCTAAGAATTAAGAATTAATTTTTATCTACAGGCCAGTCCCTTTCTAAAGAAGCGTATCAAGTTACAATGTCCAGAGTGTTTTTGGCTTATGCTAGTCAGACGGCGTCTTTTTTATTTATGGGTTTGCCTTTAGTCTTTGAGTGACTAGAAGGTTATGTTTCATTATTATCTATTTGATCTGTTTGTTTATTTGTTTATTTACATGGCTTTTTTTATCAAAGGGTTTTTCTCAATAATTATTGGGCTGAGTTTTTTAAGGCTTTTAAATTATGGATTTAATTTGTTTAAATCTATTTATTAATTATTTAATGCGAAAATCATTTGATGACGACAGAACACCGTTAACTCATGTCTGTGGTTTAGTAACTTTTCACTATTTAGACATCTAATTATGTGCAGTTTTTCGTGTAGGCACAGAGGGCATGGGTCATCCCAGGTTTTACATGTTCTAGTTCTATTTATTATTTTCCATTTTACTTTCGGTGTTTTGTTCGTTTCCTTTAAATGCCAGTAGTATTGAGATAGAGATGTCTGACTTCTATTTTGGATGTTGTTGAAGGAGCTTTTGTGTTGTCTCCATCTAATTTTAAAATTATTCTTAGTTGACCCTATGTATAATTTTTCAGTATTAGGATTCTCCGTAGATGAGATGGTACATTGGTATACCACGGATTTAGTAAGGCATCTGTTTTCTAACGGGCAGTCATTAGGGTTTCTACAATCACATGATTTTTCATTTTTTCTGTCTAGTTGCAGTTTAGGAGTTTTATTGGCACTGTTTTGGCATGGGTGTTTTCCTAATGACTGCCCGTTAGAAAACAGATGCCTTACTAAATCCGTGGTATACCAATGTACCATCTCATCTACGGAGAATCCTAATACTGAAAAATTATACATAGGGTCAACTAAGAATAATTTTAAAATTAGATGGAGACAACACAAAAGCTCCTTCAACAACATCCAAAATAGAAGTCAGACATCTCTATCTCAATACTACTGGCATTTAAAGGAAACGAACAAAACACCGAAAGTAAAATGGAAAATAATAAATAGAACTAGAACATGTAAAACCTGGGATGACCCATGCCCTCTGTGCCTACACGAAAAACTGCACATAATTAGATGTCTAAATAGTGAAAAGTTACTAAACCACAGACATGAGTTAACGGTGTTCTGTCGTCATCAAATGATTTTCGCATTAAATAATTAATAAATAGATTTAAACAAATTAAATCCATAATTTAAAAGCCTTAAAAAACTCAGCCCAATAATTATTGAGAAAAACCCTTTGATAAAAAAAGCCATGTAAATAAACAAATAAACAAACAGATCAAATAGATAATAATGAAACATAACCTTCTAGTCACTCAAAGACTAAAGGCAAACCCATAAATAAAAAAGACGCCGTCTGACTAGCATAAGCCAAAAACACTCTGGACATTGTAACTTGATACGCTTCTTTAGAAAGGGACTGGCCTGTAGATAAAAATTAATTCTTAATTCTTAGCCCCTTAAACCACCAAACTTCAACGGCCGAAACTAGCCGTTTCCATAGAAACAAATGTTCCAAATGATACCGTAGTTATAAACACCAGCTAACCAAAAGATAGCTTATTCCCAAATTCTCGCTTGACAAGGAAGCGGGTCCAGACGCCTTAACTCTTCATAACTTAAAAAATTATGTTAGGGGTCTCGGCTCTCGCTTTTGAAACATGAGAACTCTTATGTAGCGGAGGAATCATATTTTTAAAAACTAAAAATATTATTATAATATATTATATATATATATATATATATATATATATATTGATTAAAACAAATGACATTTGTCTAGATAAAACCCTTTAGAGGACGAAACGCGACGGCTAAGATAAGTTTTTTTTTGTGTTTATTCATATTCGCCTTTTGAAAATGTATTCCATCGGAAATTTTTACGCATATATATTTAATTTCTTTGTTTAAACGTTAATTTTAATGGATACTCATATTTTAGTAGATGTCTTTTATTTATCTATTAAACTATATATTAATTTATTTACATCTACCGGCCTGAATATTAGAGAAATCTCGTTTATATGCGTCCTCTGCTTTCCTTTTAAAATAATATTTCAACAAACAAATTAAAATATACTGGATTTCCAATATATATACATATACATACATATATATATATATATACATATATATATATATATATATATATATATATATATATATATATATATATATATATGTATGTATGTATGTGTGTGTGTGTGCGTGTGTGTGTATATCTGTATATATATATATATGCCTGTGTTTGTGTGTGTATGTATATATATATATCTATATCTGTACGTATGTGTGTGTGTATATATATAAACAAATAAACGGTAAAATAACCGCCAAAATAATGCACCACAATGCACCACTAACCCGTATATATAATTAGCCGAGGAAAATAACAGCACTCGTGGCCTGATGATTGCATCTAGCATGAAACAGACTGTCGCCTCTAAGTGTTGACTTCTATGTTCACTTTTATATATATATAAATATATATATATGTATATATATACATATATATCTGTGTTCACTTTTATATATATATATAAATATATATATATACATATATATATATATATATATATATATATATATATATATATATATATATATATATATATATATACATGTAGAAACGCGGCAAATATTGGCCTTAAATTTACTAGATACATAATCTACAGACTGTGATAAAAAGATCGGACGATATACTGTGTGAATGAAAGTCGGAAAATTACGACTGCGCTAACAGGTTAGTAGATGTATGTATCAGATAGAAGGATTTATACGAAACCAGACATTTCCATGTTCATTCTGTACTCACTGAAGTTTTGGGAAAGTATATCTATAACCATTCATTTATTTTCCATTGTTGACAGTAACCTATTTACAGTGTAGGACGCCTTAGCGCATCAGGCTATGTTATTCGTCAAATTTGCGTCAGTGACAATGTGCAGCGTACAATGATACGAGAGAAAATGGATCATTATTGCATTACATCGCCTGCCAATTTCGTTATTCCTTCGAAAGCCTTTTGCAAAACTTATTTACGAACAGCGTTATGTTGTTTCAAGAATGGAGCTCGTGTTTTTCTGCCGTTGCCCAGAGGTTCCCTTTGCACTCATTATCCTGCCGACGGTGTTCATCGTTAAAGGAAGCGATTCTGTTATATTTTTTCTATATATTCGCATTTATGAAATGTATATATTTCTCGGAAATTCAGAGCTCTGAAAAGACTTCCCAAATGTCATTAATTTGCTGGATTCATTCTGTGAATAATACTTGTAATTTAGCTATGCAATTTGCCGATGTCAATGCCCCTAAAAAATGCCGTTATCTCTAACTTGATTTTAACTTTTTCCCTTTAATGTACGTACTTGTTCTGTTAGGAGGATGTTGGTGAAACTTTACTTTAATGTCAAAGCTGAAGTTTTCTTGCTGTAAATTCGTTCCTAAGTTAACTAAGCTTAAAATAGTTTGGTACAATAGAGGCACCAAGAAAAGATAAAAATAGCCACAAAACAGTAATGGTATATGAGTTTAGCTCAATAACCATTAATCAAAAGTAGTGTGGTATTTTTTACAAAAAAAGGTTTAGTTTTGGCACAAAAAAAGTTTAATTTTGTTACGAGGTCTACTAGTATGGGGCACCCAGTGAGGATCGTAGGATAGCAATTATCTGAGAGCCGAGCATTACAGACTATTTCAAAAGGAGATGACAAGGGCCGCTAGTCGGTAATTCCATAACATGAAAGATATGCAGCTCATTTACTTAATTTCACATTGAGACTAATTCTCACTTAATGCTTTCATATAAAATTGCTGTACTTATGGAATAAAAGGCTTCAATATCGTAGATTAAACCTTTGTAGATAGGGACAGAGAGAACATTAGGAATCCACATCGCGCTCATTCTAAACATAAATGTATAGGTGAAAGTGCATGAGCATATGCTAATTATTCGTGCCTCTGCACTCAGTCTTTCCTTCTTTATTTCTATAATTTTACATATATAAATGTTTATATATATATATATATATATATATATATATATATATATATATATATATATATATATATATATATGTCTGTGTGTGTGTGTTTCTGTGCATGTTTCTCGTGCGTGTGTGTAGTACCTTTTCAGAAAACTTCTCTTTCTGACTCGCTGTATATATATATATATATATATATATATATATATATATATATATATATATATATATATATATATATATATCCACAGATAGACTATGTCGCTGTATCACAGCTCATCAGTGTGGCTAGACGTCAGCTTGCCTCTAGCTAGGATTGCTGTCAGTCGGAGATGTTATGGCTAAGGCGTGGGCGCACGGCAGGGAAGAAAGTGAATTTTAAGCGTATATATATATATATATATATATATATATATATATATATATATATATATATATATATACATATATATATATATATATATATATATATATGAAAAAGTTCTCACTATATAGAACCATATATGTATATATATATATATATATATATATATATATATATATATGTATATAAGTTCTCACTATATAGAACCATATATATATATATATATATATATATATATATACATATATATATATGGTTCTATATAGTGAGAACTTATATATATATATATATATATATAAGTTATCACTATATAGAACCATATATATATATATACATATATATATATATATATATATATGTATATATAAATGTTCTCACTATATATATATATATATATATATATATATATATATATATATATATATATATATATATATGTATAAAAGAATCCAATCAGAGCCTGATGAGTATATCTTTCATGTTATGGAATTACCGAGTAGCGGCCCTTGGCATCTCCTTTTGAAATAGTCGGTATGTTCGTCTCGTAAGATTCCCCCATTCGAGTCGCAATTAATTTGAACTAATACAGGTTTTTAGCGGCCGATTCCTGATGATAATTGATTGGTAGTCATGTCAGTAAAACATGTCACGTTGGCAGTAACATCATCAAGTTTGAAATAACTCATCAAGCACCCAAAATTTGAAATAGAAGTACATGAATGATACGTAGTTGCGGCTTGGTGGACCAGGATTCCGCTATATCTGATTGGATCGTCCTGGAAAGTGGGACTGATGTTGAAATATCCGAAGCACTCGATGATCCTGGTTAGAAGACATCAATGAAGACACGTCTTCTCCGTATAGGAAAGGCGTATTTTGTGATGTTATAGTGCATAGCGTTTTGTAAATGACTATCGACGTCAGTGTTTGGATATTTGTATATAGATTTATTCAAGCACGTATGTGACATTGCGTTCCATTACAATTCGCTATTTCTGAGACTCCTTCATGATAACGTTCTCCCAGAAATTGATATCTTAATGGCTTTATAAGTGGTCATTCGAAAGCGAATATTCATGTGTTTATGGAAAGTGCAGTAAGGCACTACAGAAAAGTTGTAACATTTCCCACCGGATCTAGAGAGAGAGAGAGATTTTAGAAAAAGAGACACAACTGTATAATCAGTACTGAGGAGAAGAGTGTTGTAACTTACCTAAGGACGATAATGAATATGTCTTCATTCACATAAAATACAGTAGTGACTACTATATATTGCTCTGCAGTTGGAGATTCATTTCCAGATGTGCCGCCCAAATTCTCTGCTTCCGGACAGAGACGATTCCCAGAGGAAACAATGTCGATGGGTAGAATCTTGTCTCGGGAAACAGCTACCCGAACCCGTTCTATATGGGGACTACGAGGAGTTTTTAGCCTAGCCTACGGGATCGCATACTCCACATTAAATTTCCCTTGTGCCACATCTGACCGAGTGAGGCGGTTGGTATATATCCTTCAGTGTTTGATTTGTTGTGGAATTCACTTGACTCATTTCTAACTATTGACTACTTCTTCTACGCACCGCTGGCGAATCGTATATGTGTTGTTCGTGTCCTCAGTATTATCTTTCATTACCAATCTTCGTTTGATTATTCTATTCAGTAACCTTCTCTAGGTTGCAAAAAAGAAACAGCACTATATAACGACAGTGGGAAAGCAGAGAAAGCCATAACACCTCTGGATAAAAAGGCAGAACCAAAAACCAGTTTGAAGAAAATATAGAAACATAAATGCAGTTTTGAGAAGTGGCAGTTGTTAGTTTTTTTTTGTGTACCTGGTATTTACTAGTGAGCCAACCAAAATGAGCTGACTCATTTTATAGTCTACCAATAGAAGATTAACCAATCAGAAGACTTGAAATATTCAATCCGACGTGTATAAAGGCGGCCATTTTGTTTTCTCCGAATATTCACTGCCAACCTCTGATATGGAAGACCTTAAGAATTATTGAACAGCTGCTACTAGATATTAGTGTTGTTTCATTGAACAAATTACGTTGATTTTCTACATTCAGACTACAGTGAACATGTATAACAGCAGTGTCATATAACCAGTGTGAGGGATAAGAGACAGAACTATAAAACTAGTGCAGATGTAACCATAAAACTAATTTGGAGAAGAGCAGATAGCCATAGATGCAGTTTTTAAGGAGTATAGACACAACCCTGAAACCAGTTTGGAGACAAAATAAAGAACCATAACTTCTGAGGGGAAAAGACAGGATCGCTATATACACCAGGAGACACATCTATAAAACTGGTTTGGTGAAGAACAGAGAGAACGATAAAGACACTGTTAATATAATCAGTGTTGAGGAGTAGATACAGAATCCTAAGACCAGTTTCAATGAAGAAGAATCCTCAGCATACAAGACAAACATCTGTTTGAATATATGCCTGTGTTTAATGTTCTCTTAAGACATTTGAAGTTCTACACAAGATGTTAAAATGTTTTCTTCTACAGCCGTAAAAATTTTATTTGTTAATATCTAAAATGACTCTATTATTGAAAGATCGTTGCAGAATAATAGTAAACTAGAAGGACAGGTAAAATGACAAGGTTTTCTTATTTAATGTTTTTGATCAATCTTAATACTTAACTCTTAAGTTAATGATTGAATAAGCTCATGGCGAGTTCTACGACAATAAAATATACGTAGAAATTCCCTTATCGTATTATTACATATTTAAGCTTAACAACATTAAATGAATATTGCAATAACATTAACAATCATAAATATAAAAGGTGGACGTTATATTAAGAAGTGGGTAGAAATAAAAAAAAATTGAAATTGAAAACTTTTTCTTTTCACTGAAACAGATGTTAAACACTTCTATCTTCTCTTCATTATTTCTTTCTTTCATTTTCTCACCGAAATCAAGTCATGATTTTTACCTCTTTCCACGCGATCAAAACGAAATAGTCCATTATTTATGAGGTACTGGCAGGAGGCGTTTTAAACACTTTTATCTACTCTCATTTCTTTCTTTCTAGCCAAATCCCCGTTTTACGAACAAATCTCATAATAATAATTCTAAAATAATTCTTTCTTTCTTTCTTTCTTTCTTTCTTTCTTCCTAGCCAATCCCCGTCTTACGAACAAATCTCATAATAATAATTCTAAAATAATTCAGCAGATGATGATATTTTATTTTATTTATTGCAATTTAATGTTTGTCTATTGTTTTACACGATTTCTTTCTTTCTTTATTTCTTTCTTTCTTTCTTTCTTTCTTTCTTTCTAGCCAAATCCCCGTCTTACGAACAAACCTCATACTAATAATTCTAAAATAATTCAGCAGACGATGATATTTTATTTTATTTATTGCAATTTAATGTCTTACACGATTTCCGTCATTTCTTTCTTTCTTTTTTCTTTCTTTCTTTCTTTCTTTCTTTCTTTCTAGCCAAATCCCCGTCTTACGAACAAACCTCATAATAATAATTCTAAAATAATTCAGCAGACGATGATATTTTATTTTATTTATTGCAATTTAATGTCTGACTATTGTCTTACACGATTTCCGTCATTCGATATTGTCTGTCTGAAAATTGTCACGTTACCATCGCTTCTCAGACCTTTCGGGTGTCAGGGAGGTTAAAAAATTTATGAACAAGCCCCAGGGGGTCTTCACACCAGACAATACCTCTATTTCGGCAAGCAGCTAATTTTATTGCCCGGCGCCTGAAGCGTCCTCAAAAGGTGAAATGACGAGGGTGCTTGGGCAATTTTCCCACAGTATTGTCGGTAATCGCACTGTAAACATCGACCTTGTGTCACATTTGCTAGCGATGTGGGCACACTGAAAAACACCATCACTTCTCAGGCTTTTGGCTGAGATCAAAGTTTTGTATCTGTTCTTATCAGCTTAATCTGATTCTTTCTCTCCTCTTCTATCTTCCCTTCTTTCTTTCATTTTCTCACTGAAACCAAGTGATGTCTTTTTCCCTCTTTCCACGTGATCAAAACGGAATCGCCCATTATTTATGAAGTATTGGCAGTAGACGTTAAACATTTTTATCTTTCTTTCTTTCTTTCTTTCTTTCTTTCTTTCTTCCTAGCCAATCCCCGTCTTACGAGCATTTCTCTTAATAATAATTTTAATATAATTAACAGAGGATTTATTTTATTTATTGTAATTGGATTTGTGATGATTGCTTTCTCGGTTTCCGTCGTTCGATACCGTGTATCTGAAAAATGACGTGTTTATTGTGGTTGCCATGACATCAGGGCTTTGCGCTGAGATCAAATTGTAGTATCTGTTCTTATTAGCTTCATCTGATTCTCCCGCTCTCTCTCTCTCTCTCTATCCCTCTCTCTACTTCTCTCTTTCTTTCTTCTTCCTTACATTTTCTCACTGAAACCAACTTACGTCTTTTTGCCCCATTCCATGTAAACAAAACGCTGAATGGTCCATTATTTATGAGATATTGACAGGAAGTAATGGTCGTGCTAACTAAAGAAGGGAAGGCCAAGCACAATTAATATATGATAAGTGGGCAGAAATTTTAAAAAATATCTCAAATATTGCCTCTGTATAAAAGATTAAAATGC
>OZ038484.1:43999080-44041580 GCA_964036315.1 Acanthosepion esculentum
TGACTGTCAGTCTGGTTTAGTTGAACTAATATAGTCTATACTCGAATCCGTCTCTACTCGTTACACTTCCGTTCTCTACCGTCTCTCTTGAGAGGATCAGTCTTTATAGTGTCAGGAAGAGTTCATTGTCGTTACAGGTAAGTTCCCATAACAGTAGTCAACAACGATGCAGGAAGTCAAAATCCCGTATTTACTCGAGAACATTCCAATACACAGCAGGCACGAGTATATGCTAACTCTATTGAACAAAACTGAAAGCTTCCTTGCTGGGATGATGCGGAAAGCATTGTATGTATTGTGGAGATATGCTAATAGCAAGGATAATAAAATAAAAAACATTCCAGTTTAAAACCAAGCGATACCCCCTGCTAATGAAGAGCTAACTGACTTTGAAAAAGACTTAGTTGGTTTTAATGGATAAAACAACAATATAGAAGAAATAAGAACATTTTTCATATAGAGAGGAGAAATAGTGAAGAGAATGAAAGGCACCAAAGATCCTGTTCAAAGACGATCAAACTAAAAATATATATGAGTGCAAGGACTTACAAAGCGAAAGACGTCTCTAGATATTATAAGAAAGCATCAGCATTACACATTGAACGCATCAACAAAGATGGTAAGGACATCACGGCTGAATTATGTATAATAGACAAGATCCATATATTGTGCGGAAACTAAGTTTCTCCAACGGTTAATCACTATAAAGGTGATTTCTCTTGTAGCGTATAGATAATTGGCAAATGTTTGTTTAAAAAAAAATCTTTGACTAAAAATATTGACCCTGAAGATGAACAATGATGTTCGAAAGCGCTAGGTCATCGTACGGACAATATATATTTCGAAACCATTTTCAAATAAAAAGTCTCATTAGAGAATATCAGAAAATTCAAAAGAAAATATGCAAGACTATGTTGTCTTTAACGTTCAATACTACATGTTTAAAAGAAAAGTTGCTGCCAAATTACACACACACACACACACACACACACACACACACACACACATATATATACATATATATATATATATATATATATATATATATATATATATATATATGTATATATATACCGATCTGTCAATTAGATAGAAATATCAAGCTACCGCACTTATAAGCCCGGGGACATAGTTGAAGCTCAGTTATTTAAAAAGCAGAACAAAAATGCATAATATTCCGTTTTAGCCATTTGCCATGGACTTGACTATATCTAATTTTGAAAATGTATTTCTTCCTAATTCTTTCATGGTAAATATACATGTTCTATAGCAACACCCATAATGTTGATCATGATCATGATCGTAAGCACTTCCGGTCACGCCAGGGAATGCTGGGAGCAAACGGATCGAGCTGCAGTTTTAATAAAATAGTTTATCACGTATTGTGTCGTCTTCGCGTTACTTAATCAGCCAGTCCATAATATATCTTTCCACCCTAGCCCAGTGGAACAATACGTATATCTACGTCCGTACACTTCTCCGGCTCACATTCTACCTTGTGTCTTTATCCACGTATGAACTAACTACGCCTCTACCTGCTTAAAGTTCCCTTCAATTCTCTCTTTTGCTCTCTATCTTTCTTTTTCGCTCTATCTGTCTCATTCTCTCTCTCATTTTCTCTCTCTGTATGTGTGTATGCGCGTGTGTGAAATTAAATTCTTGCCAAGGAGATAATTTTTATACGTATGCCCATGATTCTTTGACCTTCGAGATAGCGTTATTGACGGAAGTTTGGCAAATATCTGTAATGTGGAGAAGCTAAAAATTCATAAAGTCGACCGTTTATCGCTGTAAATCTATTGTAGTAAGGACAAGTAAATCAATATACATCGATTTACGCGCGGAAACCTCGGTTATCACGAGCCTTGATATTGCTCGACTATTTACAACCAACTCGACGATCAGGAGTTATGCTTCGGTTCAAAGCCATAAAGAATATCGACTACTTGGCGAAATTGACGGACATAGAACAATGGCTAAACAAGTCCAAGTCAAATAGCGCAGTCGGTTTCTCTTCTAAGCGTTCGATTAATTGAAAAACCAAACTATTTTCGGCGTCCAATCGGCGTTCGTGATCTTCTAATCATGTGGCAGTGTCATCGAGAATCTTCAATATGTCGTGATATGAAGGCGAAAACATCCGCCCAGTGTCATTAAAATGCATATATTTCGAAGGGGCATTAAAACTAATTTTATTGGAAATGTTTGAGTCAAATACACACCCAGGAAGAAAAAAAGGGGGGGAGATTAAAATTTAGTAAAAAAAAAGAAATGTAGATAGTAATACCTGTGCCTTATGCAAGATGAATAACAGAAACAAGAAAAAATGGCCTAGTAAGCAATCTAGGAAAAGAAATAAGAACAAAACGAAACGAAAGCTTTCAGACAATGACACTCGGGGGTTTCACTCAACCGAATGACACTCTAGGTTTGAAAACGTTTATTGGCTCCTTTCATTAAGATAATCACGAGGGTCATGTGACGGCCTGTGAATGACGTCAGTGGATAAAGTGACGAAGGTTTTGCGATGTAGAGAACAGAGAAAAAGGACATCCCTAGACCACAGCGGTAAGTCTTACAGAATAAAACCACATGTCCTAACCATGTTCATAGAGTAACGGCCATAAATACAGTTATCCCTTCGTGAAATATTACAATAAGATCCTCATATTTACACACCGTTTGTTGTTGCATATATATTATAATTACTCTGCGTGGGATACGTGTATATGTGTATATACATATAACTTGATGTACGACTGTTGTGGATTCCGGGATGAATCCGATATCAATGAATAACAAACGCCAAAATGGATAAGGAAAATAAATGTATTAACGTAATAATACAAACTGGTAATACGAGTTAGTAGATCCAGGAATGCGGGTTAGTATCACTAATATAGATATATACAGTCTTGGTATTGAAGTATCGCGGTATGACTCCTTACTGAGTCTATGTGCTCGCTAACTGTGACGTTTGCGCGACCCTTTTCTATTACAGACCGTCCGGGTATTCACTGGTAGTAGTATATGTATACCTTGGTTGAGTCCATATGTGTGAAAAGGGGAGACCCCTCAATACCCGCTCCTTAAATCCCTTTTTGGGGGGAGTTAGTATTTTTTCCTTTCTCTTATGGTCGACAATTAGAGGCACTGTAAATTTTCTCTTCCTGCTAGTCCTTCCAATTTCTGTGTCTTCTTGTGGTCTTTGAATCTCAAAAACTTCAGAGATCGCCTCCATCGACTCGTCATTTTCTGCGGGTGACGTGCTTGGCTCTTTAACCCGTCTTTTTTGTATTTGGTCAATATGTTTTCTGTGGGTAAATTTTTCGCCTTCTGTGTACATCACGTTTCATAGTCTGTTAATTATTGTATTTGGTTCCTCATAAGCCATATTGTACTGAAATAGACCCATTCTTGTTTGAATGATCTCTTGAGTACTGTAGGTGTATACCGGTTTTTATTTATTTTTTCCTTCGTCCTCTGAATGAATTCATCCATTTTCGCTTCTTTTCTTATCTCTCGCAATGTCACAGGTAGTTCCTTTACTACCATGTATAAATCTTTACTGTTTTCATGTGTAGTAGCAAATGACGCGTTTCGCTTCTTTTTAAAAAACTGGTTGGACGCTTTCTTTTAATTCAATTCCAGCTGTACCCTTACAAAACGACCTGATAGGTGAATCCCATACGTCGAACTTTTGCATACAGTCTGTACCCACTAGATTTTCTGTATCTTTCATTACGTATATCTTGAGTTTTCTTGTTTTTCCGTGAAATTTAACATTTACGATTATTTCTCTTTCTAATTTCATACGCTTTCCTGTCACCGAATTAGCAATTTTTTGTGTATGTTAAGATTTTTCCATGTCTGTAGGTTAATTATCGTTAGATCGGAACCCGAGTCTAGTTGCAATTTTATCTTTTTCTTTATGATTTCAAGTTCCACATATTTCCTTATGTTGGTATTGTCTTGGTCATGCATCCTAGTAGCTCTTATCCTACTAGTAGCTTTTCTGTTCCTACATTGGGATGCCTTGTGTCCCATTTTTCCACACACACGACAGTTTTTATATTTAAAACGGCAATCCTTGTTCCAGTGTAGTCCTCCACATCGATAACATGCAGATGGGGGGGCTTATATTTGTTTCGATTTCCGTCATAATTTGCAATATATGTTGTACTTTTTCCATTATTATAGAATTTTTTTTTTATCGGGGAGGTTGAAGAACGTAAACTTTTGTTTAATTTACGTATATATGATACTCCTGACTCCTCAATGTTCTTCGAGTCTTTCTTTATACTCAGGCATTTTTGGCAATCTTCTGATAATTGTTGTAGTGTTAGTCCAGGTTCATTTTGTAGCTTTGAAAGGATTCTTTTGCGCATTTCACTATATTTTGCTGAGACTAACCCTTGAACAAAGACGAGACACTTGAAATTGTCCGGTGTTAATTCTACCAACTTGAAGTCGTCGCAATATTTATTCACGATTGCGGCAAACGTGGAATAGTCCTCATTTTCGCCCTTTACCAGGTTAAGGTTATTTCCACCTATCGTGCAAGAGTGACGTTTTTGGACTGAAAAGCTCTGTAAGACATGTAACTGCTTCGTCAAACGTTAATTCATTCGTCTTTTTTGGCAAAATGTAATCCACAAATTTTGTGTATTCCTCAGTTCCTAATTTTCTGAGCAACAGACGTAGCTTCTTTGCTTCTGTCCAGTTTTGACAATCGATGTTGTAGACGTCTTCATAACGTCTGAAATAATCCCCGAAAATTGTATCCTCTTCTAGGGAGTAATTGAATGTTTCTATCGTATTCCACACTGCGTCTTGGGAAAAAGTAGCCTGTTTTTTTTATATTTGTTGTTTGTTACCCGCTACCTTTAATATTATTTCCTGTGTTTGTAGTAATTGTTTTTGCCATTTTTCTTCCATACTTTCCTGGTGTTGTAATTGTTGTTCATTTTGGTATTTTACAAGTTCTACTAAAATATTTTTAAAATCCTCCATGATCAACGTCTTACGAAAAACTCGCTTTTCCGTATTTTAGTCCTCGTGAATCTCTTGTCGCCAAGTTGTTGTGGACACTGGCAAAAAACGGCAAAGGAGACTATTGTTTTTTGTTTTTTTTTCTGTGTGAGTTCGAATACCTCGTCGTCAATTTGTTGTGGACAACGAGGGAGAATTTTGTTTCGTTTTCCTTCCCGTATGAGTTCGAATTCCTCGTCGCCAATTTGTTGTGGATTCCGAGATGAATCCGATATCAATGAATAACAAACGCCAGGAATGGATAAGGAAAATAAATGTATTAACGTAATAATACAAACTGGTAATACTGGTTAGTAGATCCAGGAATGTGGGTTAATAGCACTAATATAGATATATACAGTCTTGGTATTGAAGTATCGCGGTATGACTCCTTACTGAGTCTACGTGTTCGCTAACTGTGACGCTTGCGCTACACTTCTCTATTACAGACCGTCAGGGTATTCACTGGTAGTAGTATATGTATACCTTGGTTGAGTCCATATGTGTGATAAAGAGAGACCCCTTAATAACGACCTAACATTATAAAACTCTCTCTGGGAACAAAACATGTTTGTCATTCATTTCCTATTCAGTTATTCGTCACGCCTGTGAAGTACGGTGTTATTATATAACAGATATAATAATGCCCATAACGGGGGAAATTCAAATGGGAAAATAAATATTTCTTTCATAATAACCTCTCGTTATAACACAGTAAGAACAATTAGAAATTAAAATTAAAACAAGATTAAACATGGTAGACATCCTGGGCTTTTAATTAAAATTAAACAAAATAACATTGCCACCATAGCAACGCTAATAATCATTTGGTTAATATAAATATTAGTTCAAGCCATCTAAAGAACGTACTTAAGCAAAAACCCTAAAGAAATACAATAATACATCAACAATAATCATATCCGTAAGAATATATTTAAAGGAAGCAAAAGAAAATTATGAAATTGCTCTTAAACGTTAATTATCAGGCTAAATTAATATACGTAAGCCTTTGAACATATGCTATTTTGTTGCATAATCCCTCTCTTCTGGAAAAGTCTTGACCACTACAACAAATTTAGCAAAATGTTGTATAGCCCCCTCATTCTGGGGATATCTCGATTGACATTCTTATAAAATCATAATAAAGTTGTTTTCCCCTCTTTCTTCTATTGGCCGAGTGATCTCTAGTTGGCTTTTAGTTCGGTAAAATGAGAACTTCAACAAAAGGAATGTTAAACTTATCTATTATATTAAACACGTCGACGTGTACATTTTTAACTAGCCAGTGGGATCGCTCTATTATACTCACTGGGGAGCTGTTTCCACACACGAAAATAGCACGTCTTAATTCTTCGACGTGTAAAATCTTAACTCCCTGAAATCATTTTCTATCTCTCTAGCATCCCCACGTTCGTCTCAGCTAGTCAAAATCGACATCCATATTTTGTCTATCATCTGACATTAAAAGTCAGCCAACAGAAAAGTCTGAGTCAAAAAACATTGCCATTAAAAAATAATAGTCTGAAACTATTATTTAATTGTGACCAGAATGTCCAAAAAACGTCATATTATCAAAAGACGTTACAAAGTTCTAAGATATATTATAAGGAGATTTTAATAAGTTCTGACAATTCTCCCTCAAAATAAACAAAAATAAACAATTAGTCTATTCGAAAATCTGGAATGTAGAATTAATATTAAAATAGAATTAAAGATTGCGGTGTTCCTGGAATTGATATTACTTCTGAAGAGAAGATACATTCTATCTGAATTTCTGGGATATAATTTATCATTATCTACATTCGGATTAATATCATTATCTTTGTTGTTATCACTAATAATAATAGTGCTAATAACATCAGAGATCAAGTCGTTATACTGAATACAAGTAATGAAAATACACTGTAACTTGCCTGTTCCTTTATACGATTCAATATGAACCTGGCTTATGTTGGATCAAATGACCCAAAAAGTTATTTAAGATTATCACTGAAGTAATGCAGTACGGGTTATCAACGAACTCGTCCGGTGTTGAAATATTCTATGGAACAAAATTGTTTATGGCATTTATAATTGAGGGACATGTTAATTTATTGCATCAAGAACCCCACATGAATAATAGAAAAAGAAAGACAATTAAGTTTTTGCCTCCATTCAAAATTGGGAGATGAAAATATGAAAAAACATTTTTTAGTTCACTGATTCCAAGAAAACGTGTCGAATTAAATGTGTATGTCGAGGGTATTTCGATGTGATGTAGTGATTAGCAGGCTTGTCTCACCGGCTTAATTACGATTAAATAGTGAGTATTATCTTCTCTGGGTGCCCCATAATTTCGGCCTTGTGCCACATCTAAGATACGCTTAGTAAATCGATATATTTGTCTTCTGCATATTCTAAAATAACAGATGAACTAATAATAAAATACATGTTGTTTATGAGACGTCATCACCGCCGAAGCCTGCAACCTTTTCAGAAGATAATTTTATCCGAGAGCTTTCAACTTCTCACTTAAAGAAAAGCCTTTACAATTTTTCAGCATCACTACTTTTACATTTTGAGAAGCCGATTCTAGGTCTTAGTTTCTTTTAATCCTTGGCCTTTGAAGAGATTAATGGATCATTTTCTTATGTGTATGGAGTAACTTTGCTGCCCAGATTCCAGTAGCTCCTTTGAGTAAACCGATTTGATCCAAAAGGATGGAATGCATTACATTTGAGACCAGCTTGGTGTCAGGAAATGGCGTAACGAGGTTGTTGGAAGGCGTTACTGCCATACAATTCACTCGTCATTGGCAAAAGAAACGTTTCCTTTGAGATTGAATTTCGAATATCGCAGTTAAAATAAAATTATGACTCCTTAAGGCTTAGAAGGAAAATTATTAAATACATCGTATTGTAGCCTCTAAACTGCTTTTTCAAAGAGTATTGACGAGCCTGTTTTCCCCTGGTGTCCTGACTAAATAAATGTAAGCCGTGCTACTAATTTAGTATCTAGGTCCCACCCGTTTACTATTAAAAAAGCTAAATGCAACCGCCACTTCTACTCCAACAGTTTCTTTTCTCGCACTTCCCGCCCGTGGAACTCACTTTCGTTTACTTGCTTCCCTGATAACTACAATCTTCAAAAATTTAAATGCAACGTTAGTCGCCATCATTTACCTTCTTGAATCCCGTTTAATTTCGTCCTTTCCTCAATCCTCCCTATTCTCAGTCTTCTTCTTCACTTTACCCCCCTGCGTACTAGAGGCATTACCACCTTACTTGGGATGAAATGATTACAAAAATATCCGTTATAAGCTAAGGTGTCATTACAGTTTAAAAAGAAAAAGAAAAAAAAATCAATATGTCTGTGCCGTAAATCTTCGAATCACATTTTGAATTGTTCAAAATTGGTATATTTATATTTGAAAAAGGAAATGTGTGATCACATTTTTTCTTAACCTAAGAATGACATTTAATATATCCAGGTTTATAATTTTAGTATAAAATCGACGTTTATTTATGGTATAAAATGTAAACATCTTTATAAATTGGGCCTCCAATAGCATTTTGAATATACTTTTCGAAAAACAGGAGATTCATTATAGTGTAAAATGGAACTGACAGAATATATTTGTTTCCAAATCGCATTTGAATATATGCCTTAAAACAGATGTGGTTCTTTATATTTTAAAACTAATCCGCGGAAAACGTTGTACCCAAACATCCGAATCTGATTTACTCCCAGCGTATACCCTATCAAACAATTAAAAAAGATGTTGTAACTAAGCCTCCGAATTTGATTTAATCTCAGCGTATAGCCTATCAAACAATTAAAAAAAAAATATGGTACCTAAGCCTCCGAATCTGATTTAATCTCAGCGTATACTCTATCAAACATTTAAAAAGCAAAATATTGTACCTAAGCCTCCGAATCTGATTTAATCCCAGCGTATACCCTATCAAACAATTAAAAAAGATGTTGTAACTAAGCCTCCGAATCTGATTTAATCTCAGCGTATACCCTATCAAACAATTAAAAAAAAATATTGTACCTAAGCCTCCGAATCTGATTCATTCTCAGCGTATACTCTATCAAACATTTAAAAAGCAAAATATTGTACCTAAGCCTCTGAATCTGATTTAATCTCAGCGTATAACCTATCAAACAATTCAAAAAAATTATTGTACCTAAGCCTCCGAATCTGATTCATTCTCAGCGTATACTCTATCAAACATTTAAAAAGCAAAATATTGTACCTAAGCCTCCGAATTCGATTTAATCTCAGCGTATACCCGATCAAACAATTAAGAAATTGTTTCGCAAGTTGATTTCTTAGATAATTAGATTGAATTTCCTCATTTCAAGGTAAATTTGACTGTGTCTTATCGTTTCTTAATATATCAAATACCAAACGAGAAAAAAAAGGTTTCACAGAAATTTAACACCGAAGGTCGTTCTGTAAAATTTGGGGGAGATTGTTTGTTTGAAACTTGGACTTGTGGCTTGCAGACTGGTTTCTTATTTCCAAATGACGAATGATTTTAACACAGCCGTTTGACTTTTATAATGATGATAGTGCCTGATCCCATACTGTCATATCATACGTGTTGAAGATGATGATGTTTGTCGATATACGTCTCTGCTTATTGGTACAGTGATTATTGTCGGGGAAAAAAAACTTTCTTCTAGCTTTGGTGAGGAAGATGCTGTTCATTGGACAACAGATGTTAAAAGAAAAGAAACATTGCAAACAAAAATCATGGTGGATTAAATCAGCTTCATGCAGGATGAAATACTCACAGAATTAATTATTTTGGGACGTTCAAATTTTATTTAATGTTTCGAAAACAGTTATACCGTGTGTAACAGCAAAAGTGTCCAAATCGTATAAAAGGACAATTGTCCATTTGTTAGATTAAGTTTGAACCGTTGTATCTTAGAAATGATTAAAATTATCTAACTGGATTTCTCCGAGTTATTTTTATAACACTATTGGACTCCACTTTGAGCAATAAGAATGTATAATTACTCTCCAAGCTTAACAGAGGAATTGTGATGAAATCGATCATAACCGAAAATGACATGTTCATCATTAATTAATCATAGCTAAGGATTGGAAGCTCATAAGTGATTGAAATTAAGTCCAAATACATATATATATATATATATATATATATATATATATATATATATATATATATATATATATATATATATATATATATTATTCCAGAATAATTTTTTCGACCTATTCAAGAAGATCTTCGCCCACTCTAACCTTCTGTGCTGGTGTAAAAATATACATAACAAGTTTCACTTACGATTTCATTTTCAAGTCTTTTTCACTGCTCTTTGGACTGTCATAGTTGAAACTCCTTTCTCACGTACCAAATCTCTTATGTGTTGAGTTGGATCAAATCTAAACTGATCTCTTGAAATGATAATCCCTCTTCCTGTTGTGACTACTGATCCAGTTTTCCTCTCTATTGTTCCCTCATTTTTAAGACTCATTCACCGTTCTGTTGAGTATGAATGTTGGTCCATTTACGGAAGGCCTGCATGATCTTTCCTTCGAATCTTTGCTCATTTACGAAGACATTGGGGTTGGCACAATACAATTTTATCCTGTACTCTTTCTAGCTGAATAGCTCAACGACAATTGGTGTCAAAATGGCTGAAAGCCTTATCTGAAAACCTAGAACAAAGAAACTCAATTAGGTTAGTGATTTGTTTTAGATATTAATCATTTTGTGGAATGGACCGTTATTCAGTAACACGATTTTGCCAATTTTGCTGTTACACCCGGTATTTGAAAGAAGTGAAACAGTTACCTTGCCGATATTTTTAGGATAGATTCGTATGTATTCTTTGGTTTAGATTGGTTTGGTTTATTTGGTCTAGTGGCATATCAACCTCAGTGGGTTATTTAATGCCAACAACATTTTTAGGATAGATTCGTATAAATAGAACATGTATTCTTTGGTTTAGATTGGTTTGGTTTATTTTGTTTAACGGCACATCAACCTCAGTGGGTTATTTAATGCCGACAACATTTTAGGATAGATTCGTATGAATAGAATATGTATTCTTTGGTTTAGATTGGTTTGGTTTATTTGGTCTAGTGGCATATCAACCTCAGTGGGTTATTTAATGCCGACAACATTTTAGGATAGATTCGTATGAATAGAATATGTATTCTTTGGTTTAGATTGGTTTGGTTTATTTGGTCTAGTGGCATATCAACCACAGTGGGTTATTTAATGCCAACAACCTTTTTAGGATAGATTCGTATGAATAGAATATGTATTCTTTAGTTTAGATTGGTTTGGTTTATTCGGTCTGGCGGCATATCAACCTCAGTGGGTTATTTAATACCGACAACATTTTTAGGATAGATTCGTATAAATAGAACATGTATTCTTTGGTTCAGATTGGTTTGGTTTATTTTGTTTAAAGGCACATCAACCTCAGTGGGTTATTTAATACCAACAACATTTTTAGGATAGATTCGTATGAATAGAATATGTATTCGTTGGTTTAGATTAGTTTGGTTTATTTTGTTTTACGGCATATCAACCTCAATGGGTTATTTAATGCCGACAACATTTTAGGATAGATTCGTATGAATAGAATATGTATTCTTTGGTTTAGATTGGTTTGGTTTATTTGTTCTAGCGGCATATCAACCTCAGTAGGTTATTTAATGTCGACAACATTTTTAGGATAGATTCGTATGAATAGAATATGTATTCCTTGGTTTAGATTGGTTTGGTATATTTTGTTTAACGGCATATCAACCTCAATGGGTTATTTATTGCCGACAACATTTTTTATTGCTGGTAATATTTTGTTTTATCAAAAATCTGTTTCTGGTAATATCTTTCCTTCAAAATTGTATTGCTGGTAATAATTTGTTTAAAAAATCTTTGCTGGTAATAGTTAACTATTTGTCCATAGCTGGGACCCTAACAGGTGCTACCATCCCGGGTCAGGGTGGACCTGGGAACACCAGCAATTAAGAGGTGTTTCCACGTTCCTCAAAACCTCCTGAGCAGAGGCCTTGCTGCTGGACGTAGTTTAACGTCTTACGCAGGACGACCTTTACTTTTAGTAACAGGAAGATAACCACAGTTTCTGGTTGGTAGGGATAATTTGGCTCCTTACCTTCCGGGGGACGATGAGTCAAGTAGTCATCTCCATCTTTTGTTTCCCTCATTCAGCTTCTTTGGGATCTCTAGACATAATTTTTACTTTTGCATCTCATTCTAACTTGTCCCGTTTTCTTATTCTTTTGTCCTTTTTTTTTCAACAGATTTTTCAACAGATTTATCCCCCAGCGTTTTTCCCCCAGCGTTTTTAATATTATTTTTTCTTTCTTTCTTTTTCTCTTTTCCTTATTTCCTTTGTCCATCCATAGGAATACGAGGAATATCTCTATCTTCCTCCTTCTTCTTTTTTATCCTTTCGTCTTTTTGTCTTTTATTATCTATCTCCTTTAAAATCGTCTTTTACTTTTCTCTTATCAAATTGTTTTTTCCTTACATATTCTTCTGTGTTTCTTTCCGGTATGAATTTATTACCTACACCACCAGTTTGGTTCTTTTTTTCTGTAGTGCAGAAGATTGTACGTTAGTTGTTGGCTTGATGTTCTGATATGTCAACCTGTGTTGTGTTCTTTCAGTGAATCCCAACCACCGTGCTGCAATTTATTGTCACGGCATACGTATAAATGTTCGTGGGGAAGTAGTAATGGTACAGCGTTAATATTTGAATAAATGAATAAGTAAACTTTTTATTCAATACGAGCTAAAAGGCTTTATTAGATTTAATGCAATTTTCTCCTCGTGTGATTTAGGTCTCTCAACCTTAAACAACATCAAGCATATGTAGCGAGAAAGACTAGTCTCAAAGAAATCGAAAATAAAACCCCACCAGACAGAGGTTTCCCACAAAATAAGCTGCACAAATACAGGATCCGATTGGTAAATCGTCGCCATTTTACATTTTTAATGTTGTTTATGCCCCTCGTTTGTTTTTGATTTTGTCGACTGTACAGTATAGTAGGGTCAGTTTGGTACCGTCAATGAGAGAATGAGCACGATGACGCAATTTACACCATCAAAGATTTGGAGACGGCATACTGTACTGCATGTCATTCGCGCCGGAGGCTCTAATACGAATATTTCAGTGTTCGGATGTCAATCCGAGGAAAGGAAAGTGAATTCTGAGAGTTGGATGAGCCTAAAAGTGATTACAAATGTTAACAGCTCGGTAAACTCACTCTGATAGGTCTGATAAGAAAAGAACTCCCGAATTTGTTGGAGGAGACCCTCAGACTTAACAGGGAGGCCTACACCATGTGCCTTAAGAAGATAGTGCTGCCATTGGTCAAAACGTAGGATGATTTGAAGACGCTCTGTCGAGAAACAAGATTCTGCACGATGCAACGCAGGGAGTAGAAATCACTCATGGCTGCCAGACAATTTCTGCGACCACATCACCCCTTATATATGGCCACCTAACTCCACAGACAGAAACCTCTTGATTATTATGTGTGGGGCGCAGTTGAGAGAGAGACCCGCAAAACTCCTTTTAACACAAAAGATGAACTGAAGACACTGATTATGGTAGCATTCACCAACTTAAACAAGGAGACTGCCCAGAGGAAATGCAGGAGATTATGAAGTCGTCTAGAGACTGTGATTGAAGCCAATGGCGATTTTATTGAAATTTACTCTGTGATATTCAAGATATTTTTGTGTAATTTTGGTAAATATATCTGTTAAAGGGAGATGTCAGTGTTATTTTCATTTTTGCGTAAGTTAGACGACAATTTACCCATCGGAACTACTCTCTCTTTCTGTCTCTGTCTCTGTCTCTCTCTCTAAAATATATATATATATATATATATATATATATATATATATATATATATATATATATATATATATATATATATATATATATGTACCGGGGTTGGTCAGAGTAATTGGAACAGGTGCAAATTCCACTCCTATATTTCAAAGACCTATTATATTAAGAACTTTGACTAAAACTTTGTAATTGCAGGTTATATCTATTGTAAATACGTTTAATTATCTAATTTACTCTCTTTGTCTTATTTATTTTTAGAATTTAGTAACATTTAAGCTAAATAAGTGACCTCTCCGAGTTCGATAAAGGGAAAATTGTTGGAATTCGCATGGCAGGAGCCTCAATCACTAAGGTTGCTGAAATGTTTGGTTTTTCAAGAGCTACCATATCAAGAACTATTCGGGCCGTACTTGCAAACGTACTGAGAGGGACCGACGTGCATTGAAACGCAATGTGGCAAAAAATCATTGGACTACTGCGGTCAAAGTGACTGCTGATGTGAATAATCATCTGAATAGTCCAGTTTCTACTAAAACTGTTCTCTCCACTCACAACATTCAGAAGAGATTGAAGTGGTGCAGAGATCGCAATGCCTGGTCATATTCTCAGACGAGTCCAGTTTTTCTCTTTTCCCAACTTCAGGGTGAGTTTATGTGTGGAGGCAGCCCAAAGAAGTTTACAACCCTGGCTGCCTTCTTTCAACAGTGAAGCATGGAGGTGGATCAGTGATAGTTTGCACCGCCATATCATGGAAATGCCTCGGTCCAATAGTTTCGCCTGCATGGTAGAATCAACAGCAACGATTACCTCCGACATTTTGGGAAATCATATTCATCCAATGGCCCAGACTTTATTTCCTGATAGTGACTGACTGCATCTTCCAAGGCGATAATGCTCCAATAAATACCGCTCGAATGGTTAACAATTGGTATGAAGAGCATGAAAGTGAGCTAGAACACATGGAGTGACCTCCCCAATCTCCAGATATCAATATTATTAAACATTTGTGGTGCATTTTGGAGCGACAAGTTAGGAGCTGCTATCCTCCACCGTCGTGACTTAAAGAGCTGGAGCAGGTATTAATGGAAGAATAGCTGAAAATTCATGTGGATGAAGTCAGGAAGCTGTATGATTCTATTCCTAGACATATAAAAGCTGTATGTGAGGCTAAAGGAGGACCATCTCCATATCAAACAAATTTTCTTTGAATTTAACAAGTTTTTAAATTATTTTGTCCAACCCCTGTATATATATATATATGCGCATTTCATTGAATACGACAGATGCTTTTATTTCGTTTTGTTAATGCAATTTCTCATGCGATCTAATAATTTTGTTTCTTTTCGGGTTATAAATTATATAAAAACTGTTCGAACGTTCTTTTCATCCGAGCGCTTTTGGCTATACATTTAGGTATTTTTCAAGGATTAAATATTTTAACTGTTAAATAAGAAATAGTTTGTTGTATGTATGTTTCATAAAATGTTTTCATATTTCAAAACACGGTCAATATATTGTGTCATTGTTCAAAGTTAATATTATTAAGTGTTGTTTTTTTTTTGTTAGACTTATATATATATATATATATATATATATATATATATATATATATATATATATATATATATATATATATATATATATATGTTGTGGTGGGATCCACCTAATCTGCATAGGTGACTACCAACTATATAAATAATGGTTGGTACCGGAAGACGAGAGAAGGTGGAATCACGAGATCCAACTAGAGACTCTGATCGACTGCGACTAGTCAACACATTCTCCAGGAACGTCTTCCCAGAAATATACAGAAATACTATATGTACTTATTGTGTACACTTTCTTGTTATAATACATTCTTTGTGTTGCATTATTATTCCATGCAATAGGCGAGATTCAACAATCAGTCAAGACTCAACAATATATATATATATATATATATATATATATATACGTGTGTGAGTGTGTGCGTGTGTGTGTCTGTATAATAAAAATATAGACTTATAGTAAGCTGTATTCCTTAAAATAGATCGTATAAAAGTGGACATTGGGGTCAACACTCAGAAACTACAATCTGTTTCTTGCTGAAATGAATGTAAACTGCCCTGTAGATTATGTTTAAACATAAAACAGACCAAACTGTTGACCCTGGGTTTTGACCTCAATGCACATTCCTACACACACACACACACACACACACACACACACAAAATATGTGTGTGTGTGTGCCTGAGCGTGTGTGTGTGTGTGCCTGTGTGTGCCTGTGTGTGTGAGCAGAGATTGTTTATGCATATATAATTCCTAATACTTCCCGGTGTCTACGTTGTATCCCTTCATAAATCTTGATATTTGTAACCAAAATAATAGTTGGGCCAGGTTTAAGAGGCAAATATATATATATATATATATATATATATATATATATATATATATATATTATAGCGGATGTGACGTACCTTTGAGAAAGGTTAGAATGCCGAGCAGCTAAAAATAGTCACGAAAACTATAATGATGTAGATGCTCGTCCAAAAACTTGGTCTAATAGTGGAAATATCTCACCACAGAGCATTAATCTGTGTAGATCCACCATAGAGGCCCTTGTTAATTATGAAGTATCGTTTATTTCCTGCAAGTAGTTTTTTATAAGAAATTTGTTTACTTTGTTAATGTATTTGATTCTCGGAAGAACAGTAATACATTGATGGAACATTATATAGCGACATTTTCAAATCAAATTTCAGCCATGTGCCATCGAGTTTGCGTATCTGTTGTCGTATAAATCTTGTTTTCATTAATCTTTTAAAATTTTTTTTCGAAATATAAATTATATCAATGCACTCATTTCTGTCTAAAAGTAACTTTCATCCCCCACCGCCAACACTAAAATGCCGGAGAAAGTCCTCAGCATGTAATGGCCTATTCTAGACTGAAAATTTGATTGGAAAGTTGTTTATTCCCTTCTCTTCCTCCGGCCACCTATGCACAACTGTTCTTAAAAAGAGGTTCGTTGTTTTCGCTTGAGAACACGGCTTTGCACAATCCTCCGAGAAAATCGCATCAGGATAAGCCGATTTCAGAGACTTGCCGAAGACGATGAATTTCTGACTCTTTTTTTTGTCTTTCATCTTTTGGATAAAACGTGAAAGAGGAAGCAGACGATTACGGAAATGCACATGTGCTGGTTTTCGGTTTTAAAGAATTATTTCCCCCCACCCGCCTAAGCTAACCAAATTTACTTGCGAACAAGCAAGAATGAATTAGAATTACTGTACTTTGATTGTATCTGGCATGAGGCTTTTTTTTAAATATGGGAACCCATACGTACGTGAATAACAGAACAAAAACTGTCGCCAGGATAAAGAAACAAGGAATACATCCTTCCCAGCCTGGCAGCCTCAGGTTGCAGAAGCCTGACGTTGTTGTCAGATACAGAGTAGTTTTAGCCTCGAAACTATTTTGGCTCCTCGATCTGGGGTGATGTATAGTGAGGTTAGAGTTGTTGACCATTGCTATAATAATGAGTTTGATTCTCATCGGGGATTCATGTGAAATTAGTCATTAAATAAGCCAACACGAATTAACATATCATAAAGTCAAGCATACTAACAATCGGTAATCGATAGCAGCTCCTAACTTGTTATAATAAATGTCAACTGCGCCCGACACCTATTAATCAAGAGGTTTGCAGTCTGGAGAGTTAGATGGCCATATATAAGGAGTGATATGGTCGCAGAAATTGTCTGACAGTCATGACTTGGTCCTCCTCATTGTGTGGCATCGTGCAGTGTCCTGTTTCAAGAGAAAGGGTCTTCAGCAGCCACACTCTTAACCCAGGGCAGCACTACCTTGCCAGGGCACTTGATGTCGGCCTCCATGTCGAGTCTTATACCCTCACCAGCAAATTCTGGAGTTATCAGAATGATCAGAGTGAGCTCTCCGAGCTGCCGTACCGTCGTAATCACAATTAAACTTATCCAACTCTTTCCAAATCTTATGCACTGTCCTCAGATTAACACCCAAACACTCTGAAATGTTCGTATTAGAGATTCCGGCGCGAATGCCAAGCATTACAGTATACTGTTTCCAAGTTTCTAGCGGAGTTAATTGTGTCATGATGATCTTTTTCTCACACATGGTGTCCAACTGACCTTACTATACTGTGCAGTTAACAACATAAAAAAAAGTATATGCGCAAAATAAAATAAAAACTATAAATGGCGACAATTTACCCATCGCGCCCTATCTCCCCCCCATCTCTCTCTCTCTCTCTCTCTCTCTATATATATATATATATATATATATATTATAACATAGTATATTATAACATAGTATATTATAACATAGTATATTATAACATAGTATATTTAGTTGTATATCCTTTGTTTAAACCTGACATATGTGTGGAATAGATTTTTCTATTTACACCTAGCATTAAACGAGTTGCTCGACAATAAAAACCATTACTTCTCCAATCTGTTTAATAGAAGACACACATCCATATGTACATATATGTGTGTGTATCTTCTATTAAAGAGATTGGAGAAGTAATGGCTTTTATTGTAAACAGACGTGATCGATTACGATGCGTGAATCGGAAAGTGCGATACAGAAATGACGTATAAAAAGAGTGGAAGGGATTTGTCAAGCATAGAGCTGAAGATTAAGAAATACGACAACTTCCCTACAAACAAAGGAAACATGCCTGGATTGTTATCCTTCAATGACGGGGTTCATCTGGACCAGATGAAATCGCCATTGAACTGTAGAAAATTGGCACCTTATCGTCTGATCAAATTTCTGTCGTCCGTTTCCATCTCTTTTGTGAGCAAGGACTGAAACTGAAGGTGATTAGAATGATTTTATAGGAGTAGTAATCTGATACTAATCTGGGAAGTCGGTACAGAGAAGTCGAAATCTAAATCCGGGGTGCATTCAAGAAGTTCGTAGATAATTTCTGCAGAGGCAATTATAACTTATCCAAATTATTGTAGCTTTAGTCTCTAATTACTATAAATCTAATCAGATAACTTTCCAACTGTTGTTACTCAAGACTGAAGGAGGCCTTTGTCAACGCTCTTTGAACACACCCTACTAAACACTGCTTGTCACTGCGGATCAGTTTGCTGAATGCAGCCGGAACGTGAATAAATTAAAAGCTCGCTGTGCAATAATGTTTTGTGTTAAACTAGACAGAATTGCTACAGAAACATCTGAACTGCTCCAGACTGATTTTGGATTAACGTGTATGTGCCGGATATCTTATTTTCCCTGGCTCAAGTGCTTCAAGATCGGTGGAGAGGATGTGAGAGAAGATTAACGATGTCTAAGGGAGACAATGTGAACGTGGACGTCAGAACTGGGTGAGAAATTTCTTAATTTTCTGGATGAATATCGTCATGCGTCTCTAAAGACAATAACCATACAATTTGGTGTTGGTGTGGCAACAGTACAAATAATTATTCATGAAGATCTGAACATGGGCAGAATTTGTGCAATACTTGTTCTCGGGATGCTCAATGGCGAACAGAAGGAAAGGCGCGTTGGTGACAGCATGGAGACGGTTAATGGTTATCAAAAATGTCCATCACCCACCCGACAGTCCAGATATTGCTCCCTGTAACTTTTGGTTGTTACTCAAACCGAAGAGAAATCTCAGGGAGACTTGTTTTCAAGGCATTGATAAGATGAACGAAGGTGTGTCAAGGGTTCTTGGCACCTTCAGTTTGGATGACTTCCATGAGGTCTTCACGGAGTGTCTAGATCGCTACAACAATTGCATTCAAGTTGGAGGATTCTACTTTGAAGATCAGCGTTTTTTTTTTCTTTTACTGTCTTGAAGTTAATGTCTCACTGAAAAGTCTCAAAACTTCTGGAACGCACCTCGCACTCAATGAATTTATGCGAATGTATAGCTGAGCTGAATTAAGATGACATGGCACAGACACAATCCTTGCTTAGAGATGCAACAAGATAAACGTAATCGTTAGGAACCATGATCGTCACGTCCTGAATCTGACAAAGAAAAAACTACTGACTCCGATAAAGAAACGACTTGAAAATGTTAGTGAATGCTTGACGGTTTCATTACAGACGATGTGGAGATTCACTTCTACCGACGAATGCTAAGAATATTATGTACAAATCACGAAAGCAACGAAGACATCTTAAGAAAAATAAGAACAATAAGGGGACTTATACTTACAATCTGAATGAGACAGCTGAGATTTCTGTGTACCCAAATGTGGAAAGAAGGCCTGGGCAATTTAACATTGACATGATATACTGAAGATCAGAGCACAGTGTCGCAGAATAATGACAATTAGACGTGGGAATGGGTAAAATGGGCAATATAAAGCAAAAAAAAAAGAGAGGAATTTGATCAGAAACACATCCTTTAAAGAAAATCCGTCATACATTTCATTGTCAGAATCTGTGTAATAGAGTCTGTGAGAGTGTGACACGTTTATATTATGTCCTACATTTTTCAGGTGATGTAAACAGCCATATATATATATATATATATATATATATATATATATATATATATATATATATATATATATATATAAGAATATATATAAGAATATATAAAACAATATATAAAATTGACATACGTTTTATAATATATTTTATATAAAAAATATGAAAAGCTATTATATTGATAGATATTTTATTCTTATATCATATGTTATTATACTTATTAGTTTTATATATTCTTATATTAATAATAATAATAATAATAATAATAATAATAATAATAATAAACATAATAATTATAATAACAATAATAACTCTAAAAAATGTGGCACATGAGAACATCAACAATTCGAGTTGTAGTTGGAGCCCTAGGACTGATTGTAAAATATTCAAACAGACTCATTCAAATGATTCATGGTATCCATACCTTAAGTAAAATTGTTCTCCTGAGTACAGCCCATGTTTTACTAAAAATATATGTAAAATAGGTGTGTTAATTTTTGTCACAATTGCTTAGTGGAAAATGACATGATGCCATTTCTGACCTTAAGTTTCTGGTCCGGGACCCAGGAAGAAATGAGTCCACACCAGAAATGAAATGAAATGAAATAATAATAATAACAATAATAACAATAATAATAATAATAATAATAATAATAATAATAATAATAATAATAATTGCTATACTTACGCTAACGGCTGCATCAATTTGTCCTCTTCCCTGATATTTCTTTTATGATTAAACGCAGTCGGCAGAGCATGGCCTGACGACTGAACTTAATCAAAAAACCGGATGTCGCCGCTGTGTGTTGTCATTAATGTTCCCCCATATATATATATATATATATATATATATATATATATATATATATATATATATATATATGTATGTACGTACGTATGAATATATATATATATATATATATATATATATATATATATATATATATATATATATATATATATATATATATATATATATTCATACATATATGCGCGGGTGGGTGCGTGATGAAAAAAGAAAACTGATCTTAACAGACACATTTCGTCCTCTGATATGTTTTATTTTGTCTTTATTCATATTGTCATTTTACTGATATATTTTTAGTTATTTATTTTTATACACACAAATATATATATATATATATATATATATATATATATATATATATATATATATATATATATATATATATATATATATATATGGTCTATTTAAGAAGGAAGGTTGGTTTATACCGGGTTTAAGACGTTTGTAGATAAACCCTATAGTGAAAGAGAGACGAAAGGTAGCGAGATATTGATTTTATTTTACATTTTCATCTTTATTTTCATTGGGGATTTTTTTTATCCAGTTAACCACAATCATGATACTGTGTTTCAATCTCTCTCCTTGCCACTTAATTTGCACTAAGAAATTCTTTCTAAATTTCTGTTTGAACAGATAACAAATTCACGTTTGTATGCCTGTTCTCATTCAGTCAGTTCGCTTCCATAAAACTGTCACACGATGCTACGCACACAAGAATACGGCACTCAGAGTTGGAAAGCAATCAATTTATCAAATAAGTATTTAAGTCTCTTAGCGGTGCAACAGACACTTCGAATATAAATTCATCGATTGGCAAGAAAGCGGGAATATCATAGACTACGTAAGAGACGCTGCCTTCCATCAAAATTAAGACTGCTTAGTCTTCGCTAGCCACGAACAAGCATTCCATACTAAAGTAGAAATGAAACGAACGAGAAAAGAAACAAACTAACTTTTTATCCCATAATGTAAGAGATTAAATGTTAGGACTTCACTGTTACATTAATGTCAGCCTCCTGTGACATTAATCCCTTGAATAAGAATTCCGTCTGCTAAAGTTAAAGTAGCCCTTTGTTGTACAGAACACATTTAGTACAAAATTGGTTACTAAATTCAATAGTTTCCAGTCTTACACTAAATGCATGTAATAAATATTAAAAAAATGAGTACACTATTTACATTATTCGGACGATTGCCCTCATCTTTGTCGCCATATTTATTACAACATTTCGGCCGTTGTACGCTCCGACATTCTTCAGGTGGTTGGAATGTCGAACTGAACCCTTTATTTCGCTCATTGGGGTAGACTGTTCTAGTTACACGTGCCATTTTTAATGGATGTCAGTTATCAGTTATCTCTGTGTTAATTCCCCTCTCCAAGTTCTCCACTGCCTTAACCGGGTATTGAACTCACAATTTTTGGTGTCTGTCACTGGATCTAACCAACGCATTTATCCCCATGATACAAAAAATGTGGAAGCTGGCTATGTTTTGCCGTGTACAAGATGTCACTAAGGTTTGGACATATAAGAAATCTCATTAACTATATATTTTTTTACCTCCACAGATTAAACACGGTTTTGTCGAAAGAGGAAAGAACTGATTTATTTTTGGGTGTATGCTAAAAGAGAATGCGTACTCAATGAACATCACAAATGCAGCACAATAAAACGCATACTGAATGTGCTCAAACTGACGTCAATGTGGAATTATTGCATTGCATTCACGTGAATTCTGCAAAGCGCATCAACATTTACATCACAAATCATGGAAATCACATTGTTAATATCGCAATTCAATAAAATTTTGTTGAAAATTTCACTTCTTGAAAATATGCATTCTTGCCTATGACCACACATTAAGGACACCTTATAGACCTCTGTTTCTGGATATTTTGCCGATAGTTATATAATCAATCTTGTTTTTTTTGTGTGTCTCCTGCTCAGTTTGTTCATGGCCACAGGCGTTTTGGGTAATTCTGGGACTAGGTATTGGTGATTACTTCCCATCTTTCGCCGGTCTCGTTTCGGCATCCTAGTCAGAATTTGCCGTCCATTTCGTATCCTCGTTATTTCCTAAATTGGCATTCAGGTCTCCCATGGTAATAGTTATTTCTTGTGATCTACATAGGGCCATGGTGTTGTCGAGTGAGTTGTAACTGTTGTCGATTTCTTCCTCCGTACTCTGTGCTGCCGGTACATATACAACGATAATTGCTATTTTAAAATTCTACTTTTTTAGTTTAACTAACAGGATTCAGTCTTTTATCTAATATTAACCTTATAACGCCTTAACTTTTCTCCACTTCCTGCATTTTTGTCCTGTGTGTGTCGCTTATGATGTCTGCATTACTTGCCCATCTAATCTCCTACATACCTAGAATGTTGCTATTTAATCCATTCATTCCTTCTTTGATTTTTGCAAGGTGACCACATTGGTATGACATCCTTGCGTTCCTTATCCAAATCACTATTTTTGTTTACTGCGAACAGTTACTGGATAACGATCCGGTAACACCCGTCGATCATGACTTTTCTTACCGGACGAGGAGTTAAATCTAATGAACTTAAACACATCCACGCTGTTATATATAATGTTTTTATTGTTTGCTGACATAATTGTCTTTGGGATGTGTAGTGGAGTGGTTTCCCGATGCCTAATCCGCAGTGTTTTTTTTATTTTAGACATCAACTCTAGGTATCTGGGCTTTGACTGATTGAAATTTTTTTCCTCCCTTCGATAGCTCTTATTATAGTCCTACGTGATTGCTACCTACGCTCCTCGCGTCAGGCGAAATATAGAGTAGGAGGTCAGTTTAGTCACCGATAATTGTTCAAGTTCCCATTTTAGAAAAACAACAATTGCCATCCAGTCAAGGGTGGGCATGTAGGTAAGAAGAGAGGAGAAACTATTAGGGATCTAAGAGCAGTTTACATGGGTGAAGAGTACATCATCCTGAATAAGGGGGATAACTGTTGAACTTAACGAGGATAAATTGGAATGCAAATTTTTATTACACCTGTATATACGTAGGGTGCTTATAATTAAACACTGAGGTCAATACCGATCGACAACACTATGTTGCGTGCTTGAACATAAACATCAAGTCATGTGCGTTTTGTTTTCGCTAGACTATTTATATGTATTGGTTAATGGTGTATTATGGGTAGCAAGTCTATTGTACTACCCTAATGGTTATCAACCAGTCTCTGAACAAAACTTGGACTGAGCTATGAACCCACCCCCATATATATATATATATATATATATATATATATATATGGTGTCTTTCTGGTAATCCACCTTAAATTTTTCTGGAGTTTAACAAGAGCATCACAACCGAAAATTACTGCAAGCCACTGGAGGAAATACACATTAGTTTCAACAAAGTGCAACCGGTATTGGTTAATCGACAATGTCCAATTCTTTCATGGCAATGCTCGGCCACATGTTTCCAGGATGAGACTGTAGAATTTCATCAACATGTGAAACGTCATTTTGCCACATCTACCATATTCCTCTGATCACTCACGCAGTCACAGATGTCTTGGACAAGCTTTTTAAGCAAAAAAAAAAAGAAAAAAAAAGTCCGTTTTAAAGAAGACGTAGAAACAGCAATCAAAGATGTTTTTGATGTCCAAACTATTAGAGTGTTTTCGTAAGGGGATGCATAACGATGTCATTCCATGTCAGAAATCTACCGATGTTCAAAGAATTCTATTTTGACTGATTTAAGCACTGTATAAATACTTTTATTCTGGAATGAAGGTCATTCTAAAATTGGACATTAGTTTCCGAACCACCTAATATATCTGTGTGTATCTATGTGCGCGTGTGTCTGTGTGTCTGATGTGCGCTTGTAAGTGTGTAATATCTATTTAGGCGGTAGTCATCCATGAATAGAAATCTATTTAAATATTTTTCTTGCTTACGTGTCCAAGAATACATATCTGGTTACAACGTATGTAAATATGAACTAAAGTGTTATGGACTAGCCCATTCAGCCGTAAGTCGGGATACCCTGAAACTCAAGGGAAATGAAGTATGTCATTCGTTTTTCAATTACTGAATACGGTTTCATCACAAGTCTTGCGGTTTGCACAGTATGGTGTTTTCACACAAAAGGCGACATACAAGCCTAATTCTTTACTGAAATAAATGTATTTATCAATCCTTGAATAAATTTAAAATACCAGTTCCCAAGCAGGAAATGTTATTTAGATTTTGTTTCTATGCGTTGCTGAGAATGGCATCAAGAATCCGAGGCCTTTGTGTTAAATTTCTTTACAATATACGTTTTTTTTTACCAGTGTTTATCGTGTATCGATAGATATATGTGCCTTGCAGACTATGTTTATTAACATAGTACGAATTTTATTTTGAATTGATTAATAGTAAGTTAACCTGCAAGAAAGTGTATTAGTTGCATCACCAGGATAGTTATATGATGCTTGTTTATGAAAATACCGCCAATAATTCAATTCCATGATAATCCCAAAAGATTTTTAACGAATATTATTAACGAATTATACGGGGTGTGAAAATTTAATTCCTAGAATGACCGCACGCTGTAGGTTGGTTAAGGTCTCAGGTAAACATTTGTATCCGAGCAAGTTCGGATGTGTTTTCGCTTATCGAAAACCAGATGAGTTTTTTGCCAAGCAGTAGTGGAAATTTTACGTGTTCCTGTCATTCCGTTTGTGGAAAATGTGTGAACGGAATCTGGAGCAGCAGATTAATATAGATTTTGGTAAACACTTTGGTTTTTGAAGATTGGTAAACAGATTATTAAAAATTCTATGGTTAAAATAGTCTGAGAAATCGAGTTCTTTTAAGTGGAACAGACGATTCAAAGAAAGGCAAAGAGTCCCGCAAGCATAAACTACGAGCCCTGTAGCACTTAGATGGAATAATAAGTGGGCGGCTGGTAGCAGAAGAATTGAATATAAATATAGAATCAGGGTTAAAGATTCTAACAGATTATTCTGTTATAGGAATAATAATGTGTTTGAAGTTCGCGAATACCTGTTTAAGAAATTCCTTACAGAAAATTGGCCACAAGACGCAGAATATATGATCATTGGCTCTTTTCATAATCGTAAAATTTTCCGACACGTATGGACTCGTGACTATATTGTTGAAAGATATTCCTGCAATGTCACGATCATCTTACAAAGAGCATACCTTCATAAAGAGAGAATTCCAATAATGATTTCGTATGCAAACTGAATTTTCAGTGTGAACTTGTCAATGAAACTGTCACACGTCGGATCTTCTAACTGATAAAATAAGTTTTATGGTGAAGAAATATTTTTATTTTCTATTTTTTAAAATATTTTAATGTCGTCCCAATAATATTAACAAAATACGAAATAATTTTATTTTTTTCAAAACAAAAGTCTCATTCCTTCTAACTTGAAAACGCAGTAATGTCTCCTTTTTTCTAGTATCCGACGTGCAAAAAACAACAAAGACAGTTTCATGAAACAATTTTATTCTAAATAATATATTCTGTAGTCTAATAATTTGTGAAGACGGTATTTGGGTGTATCGAAAATAGATCTTATCGGTTTCCAAACGAGGCTACAAGGCCACGTCAGTAGCACCCACACCAACAACTATATTCTTTCTTCATATTAACACTAATACAAATTCATACGACAACTGCTCTAACAAATATGCCAACATCCGCATTACAGCTTTCCTTAGCTGTCTTAAATAATATATCAGTAGAAGAAAATCTGTAGATATATCATTACACCGAGAAACTTAGAGAGTTCATCATTGCAAATGTCGGATGTCTGAGCTGAATGACGTGTGGCGCGTCCTGTCCAAATAACGTCAGCACGATACAAACAAATGTTTGGACATTTAAATTCGGACAAGAACATAAAATAGAAACCAGGTATTCAAAAGCAGCTTTTAAAGTGACCTGTCGTTCGTGTTTGTAAGATTGATTTTAAAACTATCTTCATCTATCGGTTATTATTATTACCTTAGTGCAAGAAATATTAGTATGCACCACGTGAAATTAAACTCACAGCTTCGACCAGAATTTAAATTCATCCTGTCGGTTTTCATTTCGGGGCCGATGTGATTTAGACAACCCATCACATCTGCATACTCATTTCTGAATAAACTCGGCTATTTTCTAACAGAACAAACGAAGAACATTTTAAGGAAGGCGAAAATTGATTCATTCAATTTTTTTGTTTTAAAACCCCTAGATCTAAGTAAAGTGATACATATACACAATGTATCCTTGTCTCTGTCCAGGGAAATAAACATATAATCGCTGATACAAATTTCGCACTCCGGTACTCAAATAATATTCAAACCACCGGCTCTGAATTGTGACAGTTCAAATTTTATATATTTACTTCTCTGCCACAAATGCAAAAAATGGAATTATTTAGGAGAAACGGGCACGGTGAATTCGTCTTCGGTTCAATAAGCATAAAAATACCAACAAAGACAACAACAGCAATTTACTATCGCTGCACACTTCAATCAACCGTCCGATAGCATTGATGATATCAGATGCGTGCTTTTAGCGTCTTCATTCAACAACCGACAAGAATGCTGCAGATCAGAGTTGAAATATATCAAATATTGAGGGATTATACAGGGATTTGGGTTTACTCAGAGAATATAATTCCCACATGGAGCACTCTAACCAACAAAAACAACAACAACAACATGCCTTGGGAGAATGAGTCCCACTTCATTGCTTATTTCTTGTCTCGTTGAAAAAGTACAGAGGCGTGTCCGAAAATTCGGACTTTAAATCTGTTTCTTCATGCTTCGATTTAGTGAAAAGGCTAATATATAATAAATATCATGAATCTTATTGTCAATATTGTTATAATTCAGTTGATTTTTCTGCGTGTGTATGTGGAACTGAAATCAGAATCCAGCAATACTCATTTACAGTTTTCTAATGAGTGTCCTGGTTAAGTAAAATGTTCAGCTATGGGGGAATAAGGTTTGTTTTGACGCATGGTTAGTTTATGATTGTTAACAACCCGCGCAGAAAAAAAAAAGAAAAATACTGGATTTTAAAATTAAATACATATAAGCTAGGGTTAAATAAAAACTTGAGTATTTTAAATCTTAATAAATATTTCAATAGCAAAACAAAAAAAAAATTAGATATAGTTAAACATTTTTTTAAACAACATCTAAAATATTACTACAGTTAGATTTACGTTAGAAATATTCAAGCACAGTTGCATTCCATATCACGTGACGTCCGCGTCTCGCGACGGAAGCTACTTAATGTAAACAAACTTCTGAAAACAGTCATTTCTGATGAAAGATCGGGGCCGATCTGAAATATCAAATATATATATATATATTAAAAAATATAAATAAATACTTTCACAGAACATTCAATTTTTTTTAAATTTGCAACTTTTCAGTTGTTTTATATATATATATATATATATATATATATATCTATATCTATATATATATATATATATAAGTGAAAATTGAGGTCAACACTTAGAGGCGACAGGCTGTTTCATCCTAGACTCAATCATGGCCGGACGATTGCGTTTAGAACGAAACAGCTTGCCGCCTCTAAGTATTGACTTCAATGTTCACTTTTATATTTACACATTTTCTATCCCTGATATTGAGCACTTTATCCCATAAATATAGCACACCGTAAGAGTATATTTCTTCATATATATATATATATATATATATATATATATATATATATATATATATATATATATATATTGTTAATCAAGTCTTTTCTTATATTTTTTTATTATATTTTACATATACCCTAACAAGTGTTTCCCTTTCTAATCTTAACGGTTTGGGAACTCTGAATTCTAGAAAAAACATTCTACAATCGAAAATATGATTTTAAATAGACCACAACGGACTTTAGGAATGTATAAACTGTCCAAAAGTTTGTAGATTCCGAGCACGTTCGGCTAACCTATTAGACATTTTCCCGGATTGTATTGATTCGGCTATGATAAAATGAAGAATAAATAGGAAACATATGCCAATCTAACATGTTTCACTTTTATTAAAGCTTTGTCAGAGATTGCGATAAAACAGACAAAAAGACAGAAACACTGGTATTTTCAATTATGTTTGGGCCAGTTTTCATTGGTCAGATGAGTCCCGTGTATTAAATCCGTAGATTATTCTATGTGTGTGTAAGTTTGGGAAGATTCTTGTATGGATAAGTTTGAACCGGATGGTAATATGTATTCGTAATTGTGTATGTGTGTCTGTCTAGTGGGACTTGTGATGTCGTCAGCTTTGTGCGGCAAGTCCGCGCAGCTACGTGGCACCTCATTCTAATCTGTGGCGAATCTTTTTAAGCTTGTATTCTTTGTTCTAGAAAGATATAAGTTAGAATCTTTAAGAATGGATTCAAAGAAAGATGACGATGTAATATTTTAGCCGTGTGTTCGTAGTTGGTAATAATGCGAATATTAATTTTTCAAAGTATTTTCTCCTTAAAGAAAACTACTAAAATACTTATACGACTATAATAAATAATGTGTACGTGCGTCTAAGTGTTGCTGGAGATTAGACATATTCTTAATTCCTGAAAACCGCCAGTATAACTTAACCGTATTCATGAAGGGTGTTCTTAAGATATTTTTTTTGTTTTTCATCATAAGAGCTTGAATTATTGTAAAGGCTTTTCGAAGGTTTATGTTTAACTAGTATGTCTAATTTCTTTGAAATGTTTAATAGATTGCGGAGAGAGTTCGATGTCAAGAAACAATTAAACAATTTCTACCCTTCTTTGCATACAAAAAAAATTATAACAAAAACTTAAGTAAAAGTACCTTCTCAGTATTGGTAACAAACATGTATAAAAGAGGGAATGCTACTCAGTTAAAACTCTCTTTCTCTCTATCTATCTATCTATCTATCTATATATATATATATATATATATATTTTTATGTTTATACATTCTTTTTATAGATATAAATATTTAAGTAAATGCTCTGTTTTATAATAAACAGTATTAAACAACATTTACCGGCCTGAATGTCCTAGAAATTTTCATAGAAAATTTTCGTCCTCCAACAGGAATCGAACCTGTATCATATACGGAACCGTCATATAGACTGACGTGCGTTAACCGTTTCGGCCAAAGGATATAGGATACAGGTTCGATTCCTGTCGGAGGACGAAAATTTTCTATAAAAATCTCTCGGGCATTCAGGCCGGTAAATGTTGTTTAATACTGTTTATTATAAAACAGAGCATTTACTTAAATATGTGTATATATAAAAAGAATGTATAAACATAAAAATGCCTGAAAATAATTGTCGGACTTTGTTCAGTTCATCATGTGTGACGTCAATGTTTACATTTGATACGCCATGAGCAGATATGAATGTACGTGAGAGATTCATGGAAGATTAAAGTTTAAAGACAGTAAAATCGACCTTGCAAAACGAACGCTCCACTGTGGCCAAAACGGAACAGGCACGTCAGGTTATATAACTTTTCCGTATAGGATGGAGTTTCGATCCTTGTAGGAGGGCGAAAACTTTCTATGAAAATTTCTTGGACATTCAGGCCGGTAAATGTTATTTAATACTGTTTTTTATAAAACGGAGCATTTACTTAAATATTTGTATCTATAAAAAAAATGTATAAACATAAAAATATCTTTAAATAATTGTCAGACTTTGTCCATTTCATTTATATATATATATATATATATATATATATATATATACAATCCATTAACCTCTTTCTTTGTTGATTGAAATACCTCTAGGTTTTAAAAGAAAAAGACAAAGTGTCACGACAAAGAGAAGGGAAGGGTTAATTTTGTAGCATCAAAAACATATTTTAAATTAACCCGACGGCCTTATTCGTCATTTTGTTATGTTATTTTTATTTTTGCTAGCGGAAGCTTTCTTTTTCGTTTTGATAGCACAGTTTCGCCACGGTCCGATCCAGCGCTTAAGTACGGACAAAATTCGATCATCATTGCTCCGTGATCAAAAACCCAACGTGGGACAGAAGCAGATAAGGGAATGAAGGAGAAAGCGATCCGTTGACTGGTGGCAGTGCTGACCAGCGTGGGAACAACCCAGGATCGAGCCGGGGTGGCCGCGTTATAAAAACATGTGTGAAGAGTTTAGTATGCAGTTTTTGACTGATCGCGTAACTAGCTAAAATATTTTTAATGAAATGAAATAAATTATGTTAAAATGAAATAAAATATTTAAATTATTTCAAATGAAAAAATTATGTTAAATTGAAATTAAATAATTCAATAATTTCACAGATTTAGTGTATACTTGCACAGATAGCATTCCTGTTATATGTGAGGAAAAATCCTTGGGAGACATAACCTCACATTACTGCATCATATATCAGCAGATTTTTTCGCGGGAAGTATATGTAATATAGTCAGGCTCTGTCCATTGTAGATTTCATTGTAAACTAGCTTCGTGCTAGAGAACTTAGATATAGACGGTTCAAAGCTTTCCTTGGAGAGGTGGCTATGCAATATACCGACTTGTAATACCGCACAGAATCGAGATAGTTAATCCGAGGAAGGATGCTAAGATTTTATGTAATTCTGACAGATGAAATATCCCCATTTCTAGAAAATGAAGCCTGACATTTTGAAGAGCTTGCAAATAAAGCCTGGGGTTAGGAAATCTTCTTCATTTGTGAGACTTCAGAACATTTGAACGGCGTTAACATTCAGCTTCAAGAGAGAATAAACTTATTTTCCAAATAAAAGCAATAGTAAAGCTTTCAAAATAAAACTGGATTATTTAGAAGCTAATTGGAGAAAGATGGGACGCTTCACTTTCTTGCACAGAATATTCCCAAAAGCAAACATGTTGAGTTGGGAACAAATTTTGCTCTCATAATTTGAAAGAAGTTATTTTTCAAAACAAAAAGACATGCAATTTAAAATGCTTCTATTAATCCAAGAATGCCAATAAAATTCCAGTTGGGGGTTATTATCAGGATTCTTCTATTTACAAAATAATGCATAGAGGCAACGGCTCGCAAGGCCTCTACAGAAGTCTGGAAAGGAAGAAATATCAAAATAACATCAAACTCTCGATTAAAATTTCAGTATATTTGGAAGCAACGACATTTCTGAACAGAACTCTGCCATGAGTATTAATAGGAACAAAGCAATTTCCACATATTTTTTTCTTTACTATTGTTCGTCCAATACAAGGCCCAAGGGCCACTCAATGTAGAAGGTTATTGTGTGGAGTTGTATTTCGTAAGAAAGTGCAACATACAAGGAAAGATAGACAGCGTGAAGAGTGCAAGATTTAAATAGAGAATAAAAACTTTTAGTTCATGGTGAGACTTTAGAAATATACAGTTGAATTAGACTTTAGAAGGGACCGGAAACCGAAACAAAAACAGGAAACAACGGATGAACCTCTACTCCTGTTCAAAAGATCGGAGTGGGTCTGAACCGGACGATAAGCAAACCTATCTACTCCCTTTCAGAAAAATAATACTGAATAAAATTTCAGATTTCAGGCAGAAACGTCAGTAGTACAAAGTTGAAGGAACCACGTACCCAAACGTAAACAAGAAGCAAGGGATAAACATCTACTCCGTGGAGGAGTATGAACCGAACGTTAGGCGAGCCTGTCTATTCCTATTAATTTAACTGAAGAACATTTAGAAAACATTTTGTAAACATCTACTACCATTATGTTTGTGGCATATGATCAGCTTTTAGTCGTAGAAGACGGGACACTTGTCAGTAAAATCAACAGAGACACGCAATTTGTCGTGAGTATATATAGTAGTCCTGCTAAAATGAAAACGCAACTTTTATCGTATTTTAGTTCTGAATATTTTAGATGCGTCCATGCATCTCTATAAATGATTTTGTCCAAAAAAATGAATGAACAAATAAATAAAATAAAAAAGAGTGGAGGTCATCTGATCATTTACGATGAATAATGGTAGAATATTAGCGATTGGCATGCCACATTGCATTTGTGGGGAAGAGGCAGCAGAATGGAAAATATGTAATCTTCTAGAAAACCGAATCGACTATTGTGATGCCAATCAAGGTTGGAAAATGATTTTTTTTTTTACTTTACGTCTTACTATTAATTTTTTTTTATACACGTCTGATGCATCTATTCTGCAACTATTTTGATGTCAATTCTCTTCCTGCTATTTCTTCTTTAATTGCTTACACATTTTTCTGGTGATTTTGCTTCATATCATATATTATACTCTATTCCATTATATTCTTCAGAGGTGACATGTAAAATCTACTAAACCTTACCTGTCATCTCCTTTTCATTAGGTCGAGAAATTTAACTGGTATCCTCTTTGCTTTTCCGTTATATCTTCCTTTGGGGTGATTTCTCTTACTGTTTTCACTAGTTTTTTTTTTCTTTAACCATTTCAACCAAAGCAAGGTGGGACTGCCACTAGTACGCGAAGTGGGGTACAGGGAATGAAAGTTAAAGAGAAAACTGACTATAAGTGGAATTGAGGAAAGGACAAAGATGAACGGGACGTTGCATTTGCATTTTTGCAGATTGTAGTGATCAGGGAAGCAATGAAAAGGAAGTGATTTCCATAGTTGGAAAGTGCGAAAAAAAGAAACTGTTGGAGTAGAAATGGCGGTTACATTTAACTATTTCAACAGTAAAATGTTGGGACCTAAATGCCAATCTGGTAGCACGCTTAAATTCATGTAATCGGGGAACCAGAAAAAACAGCTCGTTATAACAGTTGCTATGAAAATATTTTAATTACTTTCACTTGTTTCTGATGATTTTGTTTAATATCATATATTATACTTTATTCTATGACATTATCCAGAGTTGATATGTAAAATCTACCAACCGACCTTATCTGTCATCTTTCCTTCATCAGGTTGAGATATTTATCTCTCATTCTTTTCACTTTTCCTGTATTTATTTACCTTTGTGGGGATTTCTCTTAGCGTTTTCGCCAATTCTTCCCTTAAGATATCCCACCTTCATTTCAAAACTTTCATATATATTATCTTAACATTTGCAAAAATTACTTTGAGTTTCTTGAATATATTTTATATCTTTGTACTTACTTTTTTTTCTATAACTGAAAAGTCAACATTACTGCAGTTAGCAGGTAGGTATATTTTAGAGTGCATAATTGTATTTCCAAATTATAGTTCATGGTTAAGTAGACTATCTGATTATACTTGTCATATGATTTATAATTGTTGTGGATTCCGGGAATGGAATCCTGCACAAATAAATAAACAACGCCAGTAATTGAGATAGAAATATAAGTGTATTAAACGTAAGAATACAGACTTGAAGGGAAGATTAGTAGTTCCGGAATGCGGGTTATTAGAAAGTATATGTACAAGTCTCTGTAAGTGAAGCCGTAATTATTTCTCTCTCTCTGGACTCTCGTATAACTCTCTGTGAACACCATGTGTACTGTCTCCGTATCTCTCACCCTGACTCAACGTATCTCAACCTGGAGTTATTCTCTCTGTCAGTATAAGTATAGTTTGGTCGAGCCCATCTTGTGTAAAAGGGGTTTGCCCCACAACAATAATGATCAATGTAAATGCAAGTAATAACAATCAACGCCAAAGATGTCTGTGAGATTTTCAAATTCCACGAGCATCTTGGGTATTCTCCCCAGCAAGAGTTGTTTTTTTTTTTACTTTCCTGTGCGGATTGACGTTTCCACCATTTCTACATCCTTGCAGATGTCTGAGTTGACTTTAAAACATTCAGACAGAAGGAAGTTATATCTCCTGTCCGAACTAATTAATCTGTAACAAAGTGTTTAAAATTACAAACCAAACACTGCATTTGTAATGTAAAATGGAAGTTATTATTTTTAGTCGACTTTGAATGTGGCATGTTCATTAGTGTCAACCTGGTGGGTCTGAGTATTCCCAACATTTCTAACTTTAGAGATTTCAGAGATGGTAAAGTTAAAGAAAAAAAATCCAGTGAGCGTCAATTCTGTAGGCGAAAATATCTTGTTGTTGAAAAAGGTCAGCGGAGAATTGTCAGACTTGTTCACGTTGATTTAAAAGCACAAATATACACTCTTTACAACGGGGGGGGGGGGATGTACGGGAGGATAAGGAGAAACCGGAAACGTTTATAAATCTAACATGTTTCGCTTTTACTAAAGCTTCATTAGGGAATGAAAAAACACGGAAAAGAAGAAAAATGAAAGTTTTACTATATTTAATTGTTGCGTTTGCATTCAAAGCAGTGTGTGTGTGTGTGTGTGTGTGTGTGTGTGTGTGTGTGTGTGTGTGTGTGTGTGTGTGCAAGAACATTCTGTCATTTTTAGATTTTGTGTTGTTTGTCTTTCAGTGGTTACGCAGACACGACGTGCATCTGTCTCGCCAAGCAGTATCCGTGTGTACAATTAATTTACGAGTGTGTATCATAATTCTATTTTGTTAATGTAGGATTTGGATGATAATGTATATTATTTTGTTTGTACATACGTTTGTGCGTTTGTGTGTCTCTTTGCGTCTAGTATGCATTTTTATCCACGTTTGATGTTTGTCCGCATGGGGAATTTTCGTGTGCAGGTGAAAGTATCTAAGCTGTACCGGTTAATAGTAGCAGGTAGATATAGTCTAGATTCTTTCCATATGGATTGCATAAAAGTTGGTGTTATAATAAAGTGTGCTTGACGTGTGCTTGCAGATCGTAAAATATTTATCAGAACTCCAGCGAAGTATTTCCTGCGTAAAGAAACATGGCGGCATTTAGTAACTCGAAACTAGATTAACCAAACGAAAGCGAACGTATACATAAAAACATCATTGAACGCGAAACAGTCGAACTTTGAAGAAGTCAAAGGATTTCTTTCACGTTGACTGTAATATTATAAACATTAGATAGGAAAATCCTATATTTCTCATTTTCAATCTTTTATTCATTTGTATGTTCAGAAAAGTTTTATATGTGGTGTGACCCTTCAGGACGTGTGTGTGTGATCATAACTGTCCACAACTTTCTGTACTTTTTAGCACTTACTAAGTTTTGCCTTTTTGATATTCCTACTAATCCATTTACACAAGCTCGTTAAGTAGGCTATTCCTTGGTTTCCTCTCTCTCTTCTGACTTCAATAAGTCCCGTGAGTGTTAACGTTCTGTTGTATCTCGTGTTTTCGAGATAAAAGGGGAAATAAATAAGGAAGAAAAACTCTTAGATAACAAATGATATAGAAGGTTTACTACAGAAAGGTACACTTAGCAATGAACCTCAATCAAACTCGGTATTTACCCGAGATCCCCACAGAGCGGGATGTGGTACAAGGCCAGTTTAACGTAGGTTTTTCCGAGCCCATAGACCCGGACAAAAGTTCCACGTAGACCGCGTAATAACGGGGTCGGGTTTGTCTAAATCCCCAGATGAGACCCTGCCCTTCGGCATAGCCTCGTTTGGGTTCCTCTCTACCCAAATACTGAGAGTTCGACAAGCACTAAGAGCTTAGCGCGCGGCTAAGACTAACTCTACTCAACTCATGTACAGAAACGGGCGATTCCATTCAGTTATGTCCTATATGGCACTTCACAAAGACCTCATTCGTCATCATGTGCTCTACAAAGCTCCTTCTTGCTTGTTTTAAGTATAAGTGTATTTTTTGTTTCTATTTTCAGTAAAAACTCCTCGTTACTCACATGTTCAGTCCAGGGTAATTTCTGTATCATTATGTAGTATCTCATTTTTGTTGACTTTCGTCTATTCTTCAGCTGTGGGTTGCGTGTGCCTCATTCACTGCCATAAAAGAGGATTGATATTACATACTAGTTTGATACACCTTTCTTTGTTTCGAAGAAAATTGTCACGTTACTTAGTACTTGCAATGCGCCTTATAAAAAGAAATTCCAGTCGACTCCATTACATTTCCTTATGTGCTAATACTCTTGGGAAAGGTATGAACGTTCTTTTTCTCCCTACCCAGCTATGGTTAAATAGCAGGGAAGACCGGGTTCTATAGCGTTGGAAGGTAACTAGTCTGCCGCAGAAAGAAATATCAGCCTACTGCAGGAAAAAGAAATCTGCCTCGTCATTCATGTATCGAAAGATACATGATCGGCTAATCGTGTATCCCGCATTGCACAGTACTGAATGATTACAGAAATCTAATATCTTTGGAGGGTGTGTGTGTCCAATCATTTCTTTAAGAAGCAAGTTGTTCCGTTGAAAGAGAATCAGATATATCTTTCCTTGTCTGGAATAAAAGAGCAACCAAATAACAAATTCTATATTGACATACTTTCCCGTTATTTTGAATGCGTTCTTATTCAGTTCCAAAGCCAAAAACCTACAAACATTTATGCGCCGGTTTGCCAACTTTGTTCACAATTTGTTTATAGATCTCTTTAGCACAGGCAAACGTTGCGAAATGCTGATTGTAGATAACACGGAAACACAAGCTCACGTAAAAGCCCAATAAAACTTAATCATACAGAGCGATATTTTCCTGTTACCGGCTGTCTATATTCAAGGCAATCTCGATTAAACAGAATTAAGGTCGCCGGAAATTGGCTGGCTTGTCGGCATGGGAACAGCTGGGGAATGATAAGACGAAATTCAATGCCTGTAGAAATGAAGAATTGCCATGTTATAATTCTATGATCAATCAATCAGACAGTGCATAAATCTCTCTCTGCACGCATATATATATATATATATATATATACACACACACACACACACACACACTCACACACACACACACACACACACACACACACACAGAAACATATATATATATATATATATATATGAAGATAGAGTATGAAACAGCGACACCAGTGGGTACTGCACGAACCAATTGCATAAATGGAAAACCGGATAGATAGATAGATAGATAGATAGATAGATAGATAGATAGATAGATAGATAGATAGATAAACGCCGGCTATGGACTTCAAAGTGGCATTCGCTGATCTAGTGAATTTCATACTACATACGTCCCCTGTTAGTATAATGTCTCTGTTTTCTTAGATATTAATAGATTGGTCCCAATTTAGAATCCAGATTTTGGAGACAGGCGAGCATTCTTCTACTTGAAATTTGACGCAGTATAATATTTCATCATATTCTCTCCATTTAACCGAAAACATAGCTAATCCTTGTACAATAAATATCGACGTCACAGCGAATTAAATGGGGAAACAAGTTTAGATGACGTCACACGAAACTTCTTTGATAGTCGTGTTCGCTGGTTCTTTCTTTATTCGTGACTTTAACATACACATCTTATAATCATTTCATCTCTAGCAAGGCAATAAAGCCACTAAGTCACAAGAGGTTACTGAGTGATAGGGAATATGAGAAAACTATTAAGGAGAAAAGACAATAAAAGAATAAGAATTAATATGGGAGACGGTATTTAAATTTTTGAAGATCAAAGTTGACTGGGAAGCAAGAAATCTGAAGGAAGTTTTACAAGTGCCAAGGTTGATAGAAGAAACTGTTAGGATAAAACTAGCAGTTGAATCTTGCCATTTCAACTGTAATAGTCATTGTGTCATGAGTACACTTTTATCTGTTAGTAAATAGTTTTGTATTCACAGCTATATTTCTTTTTAATTATTTCACCCCAAACAAGTTAATAAAGCCAATGGTTTCGACAGATTTCAGCGAAAGGTGGGTAACTGAAACGATTCTGGTTCGTATTAATGGGGCTAGGCTAGATTTTCATTTTTTGGTTCATCTAAGTCACACCGGTGTTGTTTCCTGTGGAGCAGTCCCCTGGTTAGTACAGACCCTTTTTTGCGTACCTACGTAATGAAAGTGTGGTTCCCGGTCTGTTCTCTCCTCCTTCTTTGGTTATGATGCAAGTTGAGATTCTCAACCTCCCCATTTTTTTTAGGCTCCTTTTTTTCATCTCGACTGGGTCAGCTATTTTCCTTCCCCATGGCCGTATTTATTTTATCCTTTCCCCTTCCCTTATCGAGAGTGTCTCTTGATTTTGTCTAAAGACAGAATACAGCGGCCTCTCTTAAATCGTTCGAGGGTTTGGCGCCTCCAACTAACATCAGTTATCTTTTATTTGTTTTCTGATATTTTTAGTTTGTCTTTTTTCAGCTCATCCCCATTCACCGCGTATCAATTTTATATATAGATTTTCATGCTCATTAAACTTTTATGTCATGGGGATGCATTTTTGTAGGTTCCCTGAGATTATTGCGGTATTATGGGATATGGTGGATTTAATGATGATGGAAAAGTTCTTGTGGTGGATGTGCAATTTGTAACGAGTGAATGGGTCCTGAATCGGATTAGCCAGGTATAAGATAGTATGTAACGACCAGCCTCATACCTTTTCCCCTTTTATACCTTGAGCCAAATTAGTATTTTATTTACAATAAATCTCAACAAGTTAATAAAGCAACTAAGACGCCACGGTTTACTGAGTGTCATGACAAAAGTACACAGGTGTAGACTTTAAAATCTTTATTCAATTGAGAATACAATTTTATAGTCTTAGTAAACAGAAATAGCTCTCTCAAAGAGCAAAGTAACGAAACAAGAGGAGACAACTCTTGGTTACTCATAACACTGTGTTAGAGAATATGAAAAAAAACTGCTGTTAAGGAGAAAGGACAATAAAAGAACAAGTTTAACAAGACAGATGATAACAATTAATATTCGATTTAAATTTTTGAAGATCAAAATTGCATCGGAAGCAAAAAGCCGGAAGGGAGTTCCAAAATCGAAAGGCACGATGGAAGAAACGGTTAACATATAGATGATCTAATTGAAAAGATTAAATAATAAGTGACTAAGAAACGAATGAATAGATAACCGACTGTGATGGCTAAACAAACAGGAATTCGCTGAAATGTACATTAGCTTTTTATACTTTCGTGATTTTCCTGTTTAATAATCTAGATATGTGAAGATTCTGTCCATGTCTTTTTCATCTGTGCGACTCATCCGATAAGGAAGTAAAAGAAAGAGCGACCACAAGAAAAAATAAAAGAAAGAAAACATTTGATGGTTCATGACTGGATCTTTTCCTTTTCATTGCGTAAAATAAATTGGAATATAAAGATACACTGCAAGGATAATATTTCTAGATATATTTTCGATGTGTTATATTTCAGGCATAGCAAAACCGCAGCTCGCAAGCCACATATTGACCTTTAATATGCGGCTCGTGGAAATATGTGGGCGGGGCTCCTTTTTTCATCACAGTTAATATAAAAGGTAAATAAGAAAAAAAAATCAAACTTTATAATTAAATACTGGGTATAAATTGATATTTCATTGGACAAAAACGTAAGTTTAATGTTCATGGTTAGTAAAAATATTTAAGAATTTAAGTCCTAATTTTAATGGTAGATCTGAGAGATGCATCGTTCTTTTGTGATGAGGGAAGGAATGGTGGGAGACAGACGGATTAAAGAAATTTCCCGCCAGCAGAGAATAGTTCGAAGACTGAGTTCAGGGATAAAAGGATTAAGGGGAATGCACTCACGTCATGTACATAAATAATTTTATGTTAATGAAATACAGATTTGCACATTTTATTATAGTTCACTATCGTATACGCTCAATATAGTTAAAACATCATCAGTCAAGATTTTGAAAGTATTTGGTTGGTATATATATATATATATATATATATATATATATATATATACCAACCAAATATTTTTAACTATATTGAGCGTATACGATAGTGAACTACAAGAAAAATGTGAAAATTTGCATATATATATATATATATATATATATATATATATATATATATATATATATATATATATATATATATATATATATATATCACAGCAATAAACTTATGAAGCTTGATATTACTAGACATATTAAAAACGAGCGAAGCAACCGGTTTCGCTCCCGCTCATCAGGCTTACAACGGGAGATTTAATTTAAATTAAAATCACAGAAAATGTACAATAAACGAAAATGTGGAGGAGGAGAAAAAAAGTCCATTCAACGGCAAAGTGTGGTTCCTACCAAAATCAGGAACCACACTTTCCAAACACCTACGGTCCGCCATATGTGAGCACTTATTAAAGAGCAGATCGTGTGCAGGTAATTTTAGTGTTGGCCAGTTCACCGTGTTGTTCCGGTCACACTCGTTATTTCACCTTAAGGTGCTGGAGGCACTTTACATCGGGTCCCGCAAGCCTCCCTTGTGTAAACAACGTGAGTGTTTGTTCGGTCTCGCTGTCATTTGACTCTAGCTCCATTTGCTCATTTTATTTTTCCTCCTCCTCCACATTTCCGTTTATTGTACATTTTCTGTGTTTTTAATTTAAATTAAATCTCCCGTTGTAAGCCTGATGAGCGGGAGCGAAACCGGTTCTTTCGCCCGTTTTTAATATGTCTAGTAATATCAAGCTTCATACGTTTATTGCTGTGATAAAATTTTGTACCTTCAAAAATATCTTTAAATATATATATATATATATATATATATATATATATATATATATATATATATATATATATATATATATATATATATATATATATATATATATATATATATATATATATATATATATATATATATGTACTTTGTGATTACTGAAACCAATACAAATTTACAGTTTAAAAACTGTATACAGGAATAAATATTATTGCATACATGCATTTCTCAATATTTATATAAATATCTTGTAAACATCTGTATGCAAGGAAAACGTCTCTGTGCAATTTATTCATGTCTTGCAGCTGTCATACATCTGAACCTTATCGTTTGTAGCTTTTACATTAAGCAAGATTGCTCAGCCCTATATATTTCAATGTTGAAGCTATTTTACGTCTGATGCGTCTGCGTGTTTTCCTATTTCGCCAGTGTTCTCTGTTCGATCCTGGAAATAAAAAGAACGTCGATTAATGTTTGCAAGTAATGTAGATTTGCGTTCGTATCTTAAACGATTTTGCGGTAATTAAACAGAATAATATTAGTATAATATGCACTTTCTTCAGACTTCTGGACCAAAAGATTCGTAGTATAATGAGGAATAATATATTTAAGAACTACATATTAACTTTTTTTCGGATATATTAGAGATAATATGGGACAAAGAATGAAATGTATAATAAAGTGTATAAATAAAAAGACAAACACCTCTCACGTCCCGAGTCCAGTTTTTTTTTACTGTAACCATAGCAACAGTATTGTGTCTAGGTACACTGAAGGAGCCATCCCTCTTCAGGTTAGTTTAGAATTCACAGTTTTCCTCATATTAGACTGGTTTTCACCACAAAGATAACAGAACCCTGTATTTCCTGCTATTTAACCCACAACTTGGGCGAAATTGATTCATATCATTTACA
>OZ038484.1:44046580-44084080 GCA_964036315.1 Acanthosepion esculentum
CGACAGCTTCAGCATAGGATCGAACTTAGATTGATCAGTAGATCAAAGGACAAAAAGACCCTGTAAATCAAGTGATACATGAATGCGATTTGACAAATTTGGTGTCCGTAGATCCCACTTAATTCATCCTTTGAGAAGACGGATTGAAGTGTTGCAACCTGTGCCTCAAACAGAATCATTTGATGGCAACATGAAGCAGATGAAAAATGAATAGGATATAAATGCTTGCAATATAATCGCATTCAACGTTGAAATAGCATGTAATTGAAAGTAAAAAAAATTGTAAGGCCAACAGGAAGGCCAAACGAAACTCGTTACACGAGGGAAACGGAAACTAAGTGGTAAGATACATCTGCATCGGGGACACGTAAACATGTTTTCTAGAACTTTAAAGTGTGAATATTGAACAAAATTGGTAACTTGAATTTTGGCAAATAGAGCAAGTTATTTCAAAAGTATGTTGATAACGATGAGAATATAGACAAGTGAAATCTCAGAAACTACCGGACAAACATAATGCATATGTACAGAAACTTAAATTTAGTGTATTGTGCAGCAGATCATTATTCAGACATATATTGATAAATACAACAGACAATGAATGTACATTATGTTTGATCATGAGCCGTTCAAAGCTTCGTATATTGGCTTTAATTTCAGGAGAAGATGAAGATAAAACCTGTCCAACATTTGGATATTTTTATTATGCTATTCTTCGATATAAGCTTTCAACTTATTATGCTATTCCTTGATATATGTTTTCGACTTATTATGATATTCCTTGATATAAGCTTTCGACTTATTATGCTATTCCTCGATATAAGCTTACGACTTATGCTATTTCTCGATATAAGCTTTCCACGTATTATGCTATTTCTCGATATAAGCTTACGAAATACTATTCCTCGATATAAACTTACGACTTATTATGCTATTCATCAATATAAGCTTACGACTTATTATGCTATTCCTCCTTATAAGCTTACGACTTATTATGCTATTTCTCAGTATAAGCTTTTGACATATTATGCTATTCCTTGATATAAGCTTTCGATTTATTATTCTATACCTCAATATAAGCTTTCCACTTATGCTATTACTCGATATATACGCTTGCAACTTATTGTGCGATTCCGCATTATAAGCTTACGATTTATGCTATTCCCCGATATAAGCTTACGACTTTGCTATTCCTCGATATAAGCTTACGACTTATTATGCTATTCCTCGATGTAAGCTTACGAATTATTATGCTATTCCTCGATATAAGCTTTCGAGACAACATCGCATTGGCTATACGGACATTCCAACGAAGATATTGACCATCAAAGATTGTATATTGTTATGCTTATATAGAATTTACTATGCGACGATAACGGTCGCAGGATAGCTCGTAAATTCATGATGCGGTTCAATGATGTCATACCACGTGAGAAGCCGAAATATTAACAACAGAAGCAGATGTCTAGATTCAATGTAATGTGTTGTGACTAGTTTGAAATGTAATATTTTTGAGTGCGGATTGATTTGTTTTAATGTTTATGACCTCCAACAACTGAAGGTTCTTTTTACTGTGCGTATGTGTGAGTATTGTTTTGTTATCAACTAATACATGTCTAATATTATGTACATGGATATTTTTTCTATATAAAATTACACCTACAAAAAAAGTAGTTGATAATGGCTTATTAAACCGAAAGGTTAGAATAGTCATTGAAACATTTACTTTCAAAATATTTGTCTAGAAATCATGAAAATGATCAGAAACGAATATATATATATATATATATATATATATATATATATATATATATATATATATATATAAATAAGAAAACATAGTTTTTAGTTATGCTATATTTATGATTTCCATAGAAGAGATAGAGTGTAAGTAAATATAAAATTGTACCTTGAGGTGAACCGCAAGCGGTAACATGCTGCTGGCTGCTTAAAAGCAATCTTCATAGCCTGAAGGTTATGTTTAAGCAGACTGTCGCCGCTGGGTGTTTACATCAATGTCCACACACACACACACACACACACACACACACACACACACACACACACACACACACACACACACATATATATATATATATTTATATATATATATATATATATATATATATATATATATATATATATAATATTAGTCGTCAATATATATATATATATATATATATATATATATATATATATATATATATATATATATATATATATGATGAAAATGTGTAAAAAACAAAGCAAAATCCTAATATGTGAGTTTACTGTTTTTTATATATTTTGCTTTGTTTTTGTTTTTTTTCCTGTCAACGTCAGACGTTTCGGTCTAATAGACCATCTTCAGAAAACTCACATATTCGGATTTTGCTTTGTCTTTTCCACAAATTTCATCATACCGTCGGATCTACATCCACATATTTGCTTACACACACACATATATATATATATATATATATATATATATATATATATATATATATATATATATATATATTGTCATCCACAGACAGACTGTTTCGCTGTATCACAGCTCATCAGTGTGGCTAGACGGCCGGTTGCCTCTGGCTAGACGCGAAAACCGGCTGAATTCGCGTCAGTCGGAAATTTTACCCTGAAGCCGTTGGCTCACGGCAGTGAAGAAGGTGAATTTAAGCGTATTTATTTTTAGATAAACACACAGTGACTGAGAGAACTCGATTCGATTTACCGAAGAGTCTTGCATTATTAGCCGTAATAGTCAGTGTTTACAAACCCACACATCCTCCCCAGAGAGCTCAACCGAAATAAAATTTTCAGGAGCATATATATATATATATATATATATATATATATATATGTAAATTTCCAAGAGGATAGAATCCAGGTAGAGATTAATGTTCAAGACAGGGCAAGAATAAAATATAATATGAAAGGCTCAAACACTAATATTCCATTGTTATAAATTATTACATTGGGATCATGATCACGAACCACTTCATCAGAACTACTAATTCAAAATGAAATCGGAAAGATTTTTCCCATTTCTTTTCCGAGTTTCATCCACATCACAATCTTCAGGTGCTGAGTCTAAACTCATCACCTGTAGATTGTGTTGTGTATGAAACTTTAAATCATGCTGCCGGCAAGGAAAAAAATATATTTATTAATATATAGTTCATAACTCTGTTATATTTCATGGATCACTATATTATTAACACCAGCATTCAATGTACGAATATATATATACATATATATATATATATATATATATATATATATATATATATATATATATATATATATATATATATATATATGTGTGTGTGTGTGTGCAGGTATGCAGAAAAATGAGAAAGAACACGTTAATTCGGTGTTCCTTAGTATTTTTGCTTTTATTTTCAAAAAGACAGTGCTCCATACAGAAGTAGAGCTTATATTATAATATTTTTTGTTTTAAAAATATGATTCCTTCGCTACATAAGAGTTCTCATGTTTCAAAAGCGACAGCCGAGACCCCTAATATAATTTTTGAAATTATGTTGAGTTAAAGTGTCTGGTCACGCTTCCTCGTCAAGGGAGAATTTGGGAATAAGCTATCTTGTGGTTAGCGCTTGTTTATAAGTGTGGTCTCTTGGAACATTAGTTGCTATGGAAACGGCTAGGGTCCGACATGTTGGTTAGGTGGTCAAAGAGTTAAGAATTTATTTTTATCTACTGACCAGTCCCCTTCGAAAAATTTATGTCAGGTTACATTGGGGGGTCTATTTCAAGACTGATAGTAGGACGCCTAGCTGGTTAAAATGCATTTTTTATGGCTTTGCCGCAGGTCGTTAACTATCGAGAAGGTTGTTTTTCATTATTATCTGTTTAATCTGTTTATTTATTTGTTTATTCAAATGTCTTTTTTCTTTTCTTTTTTTTTTCGCGACTCCAAAAAGGGTTTTTCTCATTAATTATTGAGCTGAGCTTTTAACGCTTTTATTAAACTATTGACTTTATTTGTTTATATCTATTTATTAATTAATTAATGCGAAAATTTGTTGATATCGGCAAAAAACCATTAACTCCTGACTGTGGTTTAATTACTTTTCATTATTTAGAAACTTAATGATGTGCAGTTTTTCATGTAGGCATAAAGGGCATGGGTCGTCCCAGGTTTTACAAGTTCTTGTTCTATTTATTATTTTCCATTTTACTTTCGGTGTTTTGTTCGTTTCTTTTAAATGCCAGTAGTATTGAGATAGAGATGTCTGATTTCTATTTTGGATGTTGTTGAAGGAGCTTTTGTGTTGTCTCCATCTAATTTTAAATTTATTCTTTGTTGACCCAATGTATATCCTGTCAGTGTTAGGACACTCCATGGATGAGATAGTGCATTGGTATACCACGGATTTAGTGAGGCATCTGTTTTCTAACGGGCAGTCATTAGGGTTTCTACAATCACATGCTTTTTCATTATTTTTGTCTAAATGCAGTTTAGGAGTTTTATTGACACTGTTTTGGCATGCGGGTTTTTCGAGGATTTTATTATTATGCTTTTTTATGATTCTTTCTAGGTTTTCGGTGCAGCTGTAACTTAACTTTAAGGTGTTTTTATTAAAGATTTCGCTCAGTTTGCTATTTGTGGGGAAGTGTTTACCAATTAAAGCTAGGAACTTATGCCCAAGTTTAGTACTGACCATTTGGTTGAACGGAGGGGTATACCATATGATCTTTCTTTTCCTATTCTTCTTACTATTGGTACTATAGTTTGTATAGCTTATGTCAGCGCTTTTGTATTCGCTATTTTTCAGGGCTGTGTTATAAAACTTACTATGTGTTTGGAATATTTCCTTATTTGCGGAGTTCATGCTTATTCTTTTCTCTACTGATGTGGGTATATGCTTAATTATAGATGGAGGGTGGTTTGACTTAGGGTGTACATACAAGGGGTTAATGTTAGGTTTTCTGTAGGGTGTGTAATTTTTGTTTATTAAGTCTAGAGTTACGTCGAGGAAATTTACCCTTTTTAATTTAGTGTTTACTATAGTTTTTAGATCTAATTTTCCGAATTCACTATAAATTATCTTTCTAATCTTATCTGTTTTAAAATTTGTGGAGCTCCTCACTACCATGAGCCCGTCGTCTCGGTATAGCCCGATATCCTTAATGTCTAATTCACTGTGCGCGGTTAGGTTGTACAGTATAAATAGACCGAAAAGGTCCGAAGATTCTGTAGAGTCCAGAGATCCCATGGTGATGTTAAAATTGTCAGTAGTGTTTTTAATCCACTGGTCCCCATTATGAATGAGGACAGATTTCTTGGCACTAAGGATTATGTTTGTTTCTTCCTTAGTTAAGTCTGAATATACTGTAGCAAACTCCAGGGCAGTTGTGAAGAGGTCCTTCGATATAGACTGGTAGTAATCCACAATATTGAACTGAATCAGGGTGCAATCAGGCTTATTGTCGATGTTGGTAAACCAGTTGATGACTTCTTTGGTATTTATCCAGAGTTTTAATCCGAGTCGTTTTTTAATTTGGCTGGTGATCCTTTCTAGGAATTTTTTGCTAATCTTTCCTATGTCGGGTCTAGTAGGGTTAATCCTTCTGGTAGTGGGGTTTTCCTCAAAATCTTGTTTATGGTCCTTAAGCGTTACGTAGCATTCTTTCTCAGTCAGTTTACCAACTATATCACTTATTTTTAGTTTCTCAGTAATTATCTTACTTGTTCTATTGATACTGTCAACCATATTGATATTGTTGTTATGAGCTTTTTTATAAGTCTTAGTTAAAATTCTTAGTTAAATTTTAAAAAGAAATTTAACTAAGACTTATAAAAAACAGTTGGAACAGTTGGTATTGTTTGCTTGACAACCTAACTGTCAGGGTTTCAATTCTCGGTAGTGGATATGCACTGCTGATGAGTCCCAGATATAGAACGAAACGGCCGTCCAGTGCTTTCTGCATTCTGTTGAGGTTTCTTTCAGACTCAATGAATTACTTAATTATATATATATATATATATATATATATATATATATATATATATATATATATATATATATATATATATATATGTGTGTGTGTGTGTGTGTGCATGCATATATATATATATATCACAGAATAATATAGACATTTTATGTTTATTTTTTATTTTATACTGTTCCTTTCCGGTTCTCTAATCAGTTCCTTGATGCCATGATTAGTTCACCAAAGAAGTTTCTTCTAACCAAAGTACATTGGATCGTTTCCAAGATAATCTTCAGGAGAAATTACAAGGACAGCTTATTGTCGAAAATAATAACAAAAACTTCAAATTCTCGAGGCCCTCTTTATCAAGATAAACCAACCAACACTCAAGAAAATGTTTCAGAAGCGCGTTGGAGTGCATATAACAAATATTGGATATCATTTAGCATTTCTGTCAATTTTCGGTTTCAGTATAAGTTTCCTTATATTGAAACGCTTGTTTTGAAAATAATTCCATAAATGGAATTGATAAAACGAACGTTCGCGTGCGTTTGTTATATCATCAGCAGAACGGAATGCAAATTGTATCGCAGTTACAATAATGTCTTTGTCATTCATCCCTGAAGGTGATCTTGGAAAAGATCGAAACTACTTTGGAAAAACAACATCGGTACCTTCATTAATATCGAGAAACTAATTAGAGAACTAGAAACATCTATATTATAGATTATTGGAAATGTTTGTATTATTCAATGAAATATATATATATATATATATATATATATATATATATATATTGAATTGAAATATATTACAAATGACTATATTATTCAACGACATATATATATATATATATATATATATATATATATATATATATATATATATATATGAAGATATATAGTCTTAAAGTGTGCTATATTTATGGAATAAAGTGCTCAATATCAGAGATAGAGCGTGTATATATATATATATATATATATATATATTTCATTGAATAATACTAACATTTCATGGAAAAGATATATAGATAGATAGATAGATAGATAGATAGATAGATAGGTGCATGCACGGTAGAGTAATATTACGGCTAGGATTAAGGAATAGCAGAGCATGATTCGAATTCCAGTCGAATTCATTACATTCACTTACGTGCTAATATCCATGGGAAAATATGAATCCATTTCTTCTCCACGCCCCAGCTATGGGTAAGTAGCAAGACAGACTGGGTTCTTTAGCCTTGGGTGACAATCGGTCTAAGAGTAAGATAACTCTGAATTGAAAATCTGAGGAGGGTCGTTTGGAACCTTGTATCATACTGTGCGTCAATTCTCTTTATTCAGCTCTTTATGTGTATTGAGATTCATAAGTTTGTGTGGTTACTTGTGTATATTTACACATGTTATGTGCACTTATGTACACATGCGCATCTATATATGTAAACGCTTTTCCACTCTATTGTTCATTTATTTTTCTGCACCCCCTATTTTTAACAATAGATTTACAAATTTTTATACAAATGATTTAGCCTTTTATTTGTTCCTTCTCTTTTTTCTTTTCATTTAATTATATTTTATTACTATATATTCCTTTGTTCCTCCTGTCATTTAGTCTCGTCAGATGTTATTCTAACTGCATCCCGACTTTCTTTAACTGACAAGGTATTATAACTACAGCCCATTGTTCTGAAATGAACAAAAATTGGTCGAACAATTTTCGGCTACACTGGTTACATGCGAGATGTCTTCCCCAGTCCTCAAACTATAACTCTCTTAATCTGTGTTTACAATCCCATTCCCCCACACACCAAAGTACTAATAATAGACCGGCCTAACGCTTTTGCACCGATCAAAATTTTAAATTTAAGTTTATTTTCATAAAATCTTTCGCACAGTGAGGAATCAGACATAGATTGGGTTTTTGCTAATAATATAACCTCCACCAGAAAATAAACCGTCCACAAAAACATCTGTCGGTGAGTAGTAATTTCCATTTCTCTGTTTATTTGTCGATCCGTGGATGAAAGGACACAGACGTGTCCGCACATATCGGACTTAAACCTTTCTTTTCGTGCTTCATTTCTGTCATATGGTTAATAATTAATAATCAATAAATATTTTTCGTACTGATTATATTGGTACATTTACGTTTGTCCTTTTTTATTAACTAACCTATCTATTTTACACCCCCCCATATATATATATATATATATATATATATATATATATATATATATATATATATATATATATATATATATATATTATATATCACACTTTTCAGCCCATATTACGATATTTACAAATATGTTTACTTATTACTGGCAGACCTGTATACACTCGAAATAAAGATAATTGAGACAGAATATTTTTAGGCGCGAGAGAAACCTAATTCGTTGAACTGCATTCGTCTATTTTATCTTTTCGCTTCTTGACAAAACACATTTCATTGTTTGCAGGTGCAAATGCATTAGCGTTCGACTTCCTTTGTCTCTTGTACTAAAGTTCAGAATTTTACTTAGCGATTTGTGCTTTTTGTATTATCTGCATCTAGCAAGATTACCGTTCTGCTCCTTACAATCAACAAGAGAAAACTAATAAATTGCAGGTGGATAAACATGATCTGAGTTGCATTATTTATTCATCGAAGAATCGTGAATGAATAGAGTTTCAAATAGTTGTTGTTCTGAGTAATTCTTCCAGAAATAGAAACACACCCTTGTTTGAATTCAAATATTAAAGCAAAAGTTAATTTAACCTGTTATCTCACAGTTTCGGAGCCAACACTATATGATTTCTCCCTCATCCAGTTGTAGAAATTAACTCATCTTTTTAAACAATTTGTGGCGCAATAAGTAAGTAGTGTAGCTGTGACAGCTATGGTGTTCGGAAAGGACTCAGCACTTTTGACCACAGAATGATTTCTGGAGCCAGAAAAATGGAAGGCGCTATTTCTGGGTTGGTAAATGCTCTATGTTTTTCTTTAACGATTACAGACAAATTATGTAAGGATTATTTAAATAGCAAACAGACAACAGCGTCATGTGAAAAATAAGTGATGGAACTAACAAAGAAAATACTGCTGAAATGTTATGTTATATCAAATCTCATAGAGGATAGTGAATGTTTTCTAATCTTCTCATAAATTAAGAAGTGACTTAAAGCAATCAATGCGGAGAATAGTGTGGATAGAATACCGTGTGAGTAAAGACAATGTTTTAAAGAGAATGAGTCCTGCTAACATCCAGAAAGAGACAGTTTAAATTTAGGGGACACATAATGAGGAAAGAATGCTTGGTTGAGATCCCATAGGAATATTAAGAGAAGCAGGCGAAAACAGCGAGCACCCTGCTTCTTTAGCTTGAGTGAATGGATAGCAGAATGTAGTCTATATAAACAGAAAAGAGCAAAAGTAACAAAAATTCAGGCGTGACAAGCAGAGTTTTATCAGAAGAACGTTTAGATTTCAGGCTTCAATTTCAACACTTACGATTGTCCCACATGTCTATAACCTGTGGACTAAAACGTTGTTTTGCGAATTTGTTGATACCCTAATTGGTCAATCTATGTGTAGTGCAGTGCATACTAATAACTGAGCAAGACTAAAGAATAACTAGTCGATATATCGGCGGAATGGTATCTGTCTATCGTGGTAGATTAAATAAATTATTCCGTTCGAAACTTCGTAATAGTTAGGTTACCCGCACTGATAAGCAACAGATGAAAGCCCGAGGCCACAACGGTTGAAAAGGTATGGAAATAACAACAAAGATAGGGATAATTGTTTAAGTAATGTGTCCTTTTACTTCTAACGATTTTTTCTTCAAAGTAATACAATTTGCTGGAGATATTTAGGGTTGGCGTAGAAAAATAGGAAATTACCTCAAAAGGAATTTATTATCCAATAAGTTGGGAGTCATTGACATTTAACTAACATCTTTCGTTTGATAAAATGTTAGAATGTTGACTGTTAGTATTATTATGAATAGTAGAATTTGAAGACTTTTTTTCTTTTGTCTATAACATATTGATTGAAAGAGATGGAGTTTCTGTAAAAGTCAATTTATTCTTATTGTATTCATCTACAGATAACAATCAGACATTGTTATGCGAACTGTCTATTCTTTTACTTTTTTGTTCTGATTTCTGCTTTTAACCTATATCATAAATCAATGTCTTTTAACCCCGGCCTCGTAATAAGGTCATTATTTGCTCTCTTCACAAAATGTTTCGCGACTTTTGGTAACTCAGAATTGGTGGGCAAAAAGGAGAATCAAATCAACGCCAAGAATATGTGACATCAAACGAAAGGAAAAAAGAAAGAACTGCTTCTAAACAATTTAATGAGATGAAATCTAATCGAAAAACATTGTTCTTTTAACAAATTAAGGAGAGGACGGACACGATTAACTGCGATTAGGGAAAGATAAGATTAATCACGATTACGCGGCCTTGCGAGTGATGAATAATTTTCAGCTATGTGATTCCTTTCACACAGATCAAACGTTGCTAGCTTCTGGTTACTATATCGCTAATTCTATGGCCAATATTCAGAAGAGCTATATTCGTCTGTTCTACCTGTTCAAACCTTCACACCTAAGGCCCGCTACCTCACGCATATGACGTAAAATTGATCCTCATTCCGATTACTTTAGTAATTCAGTAATTCGTTAGTAGAGTCGCTCTTGGGGTTTGTATTTGGTAAACGATATCAAACGAAATATCAAATGCGATCTTTGCTAACTATGAATATGCCAATACCAAAAAGACAACAGCGGCACGTGAATTCTATTCAATGAGACCCCATAGATGTTGTGTACCGTTATTGCTTTCTATCATTTTCTGGATAAATATGTGAGGTCCCAAGCCGAATGATTCAAATAGGACTTCTGTGTATTATTTGCGGTAAAGTGTTTTTTTCTAGTTACTATTAAACGGCTGTGTTTTCGGAAGCGATAAAAAGTGCTTATCTTATTGTTTACTACTAGTTTAATTTGTGTTATGGGAAGTTACCCATAATAATAATGGACTATTCCGTACATCATAAATACTGCGCCTCAAGAGGGAGCAGCAGGTCAGGTTCAGAGTCAGTCGTCAGAGAGGAACCCGGACGAGGTTCCGCCGAAGGGCAGAGCCTCGTCCGGGGAGGTTGACCAACCCGACCCCGTTTATACGGGATCTACGGGCTATTTTTTGGCCGAGCCTACGGGCTCGGGTACCCCACTTTAAACCAGGCCTTGTGCCACATCTGTCCCTCGTGGGGAGGACACTAAATACTTCAGAGTCAGTCGTTTTTGGACTCGGAAGCTTGTGCACAGATGGGAAAAGTGTGTGACAGTGCTGGGAGACTACGTTGAAAAAAAGTAAGCTTCTATCTGTATTAGAAGTCCTTATATCGAAAAATACACCTTATTTATTGAATGACCCTCGTATATACACACACACACACACACACACACACACACACACACACACACACATATATATATATATATATATATATATATATATATATATATATGCATCCTTACGGGTCATTAATTCAACCCTCGCACTTAACCAGTTTAATTTAGAATATGCATACACACTGTTATTTATCAAAATTTTTTTGAGTTGGTAGTAGACATCAGAACTTATACTAATTGTAGCCATCTCTTCTACTCTAATAGCTACTTATCTCGCACCACCCGTCACAGTGGAACTCTCTTCCTATCACATAGTTTTAATCTTCAAATATTCAAATGTAATGTCAATCGACATCCTCTGTTGCCTTGATCTTGATTTATGTTCTTCTTTTTATCCTTTTCCTAAACACTCCTCTTTAATCTTACCCTCACTCTCTGTAACCCCTTTCGTGCTAGGGGCACTTGCACCTTGCTTGGGGTGATTTGCTTAAAAAAACTGTATGATTTTCTTTTCCATTTCTTTCTTTAATAGTTAATAAGAGCAGATATACTCACCTATCGTCCGGTTTGCACTCCTTCCATGTCTATTGAACAGAAGTAGAGGTTCCTCTGTTGATCCTTGTTCAAGAGATGATTTACTCGTTTTCATTCTCTTTTTCTTTCTCTTACCAGGGTAGCAATGATTTAACTGTCATAACTCTTTGCTGATCAGACTAAACAGTGGCTGTGACTTTCCATTATGATGGTACCGGGTTGGCAGTTTACAAGCTGCTTCTTCCGACTGTTCTTTGGTAGCACTGACCCGATCAACAGTCGCATAATATCGGGATACCTCTCGTGGCACGTCGCTCATGGGCAGGTGTCCCTGCATGGATCTCCGGTGTGAAACCTTCAGGCCAGATTATGCTCTGCTCTCAGCTACACACCGGCTGGTTTGTATTGCCATTGACGACAGATAGTGACAATTATGTTGGTCTTCTTCCTCTCTCCTCAAAACATATCTCATTGATATCACAACAAAAAGAAATATAACTAAACCAGCTAACAAAAAAACGCCTACCCACTTCAATGTTTCTTTCTCCAATATTTGTGTTATCCGTTCCAACATCTGCATCGTAGAATCCTTCCTCCTGAAACGGTCGCCAGATATATTTGCTAGTTGTGAAATCAACTTGATTTCATCCATTACGACCAAAAAATCTTTGGCCCCAGAGTATCTTTTCATTTGCCGAAAAGATTCCAGCATTCATATGCAGGGCCTTGGTTTTTACATAATCTGCCGATAGCCATTGTCTCTCGAAGTCGCTGACAATTCTTACATCTTTCCAGATATATTTGCATCTTACATCTTTCGCTACTAAACACTGTCAGTTATAAGTTTTCCTTTATCGCCCCCCTCTTCCCAAGACTGCAGTATATTAGATGCAATAGCTAACAGGATAGAAAATGCACTTTCTCTTCATCCATCCTCGGACATCTTTGTCTTCGTTGACTTTAATGCTCCTTACGAAACGTGACTGAAACATTCTAAAGGTACTGATGTTGCCGGTATACAGACATTAAATTTTTAAATTAAATTTTTCTCGACCAATCCTTCTCCCATATCATCGACTTCCCACTTGTTTCCCTAGCTAAACTGAGTAACATGCTTCTCTATTGGATCTATTTCGTACCTCCTTTCTCCGCTTTTGCCAAACTTCAAAATAATACCTTCTTGGAAACTCGGACCACTCTGTGGTAACTATTGATATCTAATTCCAAGCATCCATTAAACAGGAACATCCTATCCATAAGATCTCTTTCCGGTGCCAGCAGGCCGTTTGGGTCTTATTCCGGGATTTTCTTCGTGACGCCCCTTGGAATGACATCTTAAACCTCCTATTTGAAAAATGCCCCACTGAGGTTTCTTCTTAGGTTAAAGCCGGCATGGGGGCTGTCATCCTTTCTCGGAAATACAAGGTGAAACCGCAATCCTCTCCATTGTTCACACCAGCATGCTCGGCCGCCATAGCACATAGTAATCACTATTTCCGGTTATACTAGCGGAACGATTCTCATCATAACAGGTGCCTATTTGCTACTACTCATAACAAAAGTAAGCGAGTCCTCGAAGTCGCTAAAACTGTATTTGATGAGAGAATGAGGCGCCGAATAGCCTCTAAAATCTTTGGATTTTGTGACAACTGGCGTCTCTCTAATAGAGTACTAAATAAGTGGAATGTCTCTATTCTTGACTTGACATTTATCGGTTTTCACCCTGGTCGTGTTGAACCGGCTTCCTCCCGAGCAAGTACAGTATCTCGGACCATCGCTGCCCACGCCCGCCGATCCTGAGCCAAGCCACACGAAATGGCGAGCCACTCGCGATTCCATCGTCGAAAACCAATTACTTGCGGACCCGATAGTACTGCTAGGTTATCCTTGATTGTGCTAGCCCACGTCTTCTTGCTGCCCACCGACACGTCTTCCCCAGCCAGGAAGAGAAGTAGGGAGAAGTACATCGCGGATGAGCTCTCCCTCCGGGCGTCGAGCCGCGTGCCCGAACCATCGGAGACGACGCTGGAGCAGGACGGGTGGAAGAGGACGGAGACTCAGGCGACGACGCTGAGTGGTTGTGGGCACACGATCGATCCGGTGGCATCGTAGAATGCAGCGAAAGCAATCGTTGTTTTACGTCTCTATTCCCCACCTCGTCAATCGATTTGAGGTGTTATCATCATCTACTGATAAATCCGAATACTTTGCCCGTAAATTCTTCTCAAATACTACTCTTAACTCATCTGAAGTATCCCTGTCTAACTTCCCACCTAGAACTGATTCTCTGTTGACTGATATGCATATAAAATATTTGTTTTCTACTATCACCTCTAACCTAGATTTCCGCAAAGCATGCGGAACCGACGGTATCCCTGGAATAATCAATAAGAAGTGTGAGCTTGAACTAGCTCCTGTTATCTCTAAGCTGTATAAGAAATACCTCGCTGCCTCCTGCTTTTTCCTGCCTGCTGGCAGTCACCGTCTGTTGTTCCAATTTTTATGAAATCTGGTGAACCGTCTGACCTATACAACTATCGGCCTCATAGTATTCGGCCTCTGTTTGGGAAACTTCTAGAGGCCCTAATCAATGTTGAATTGGTTTGTCATCTCTCATCACAGGGCATTTTCTCAGACAAGCAATGCAGCTTTCGTTTCTCCAGATCAACTGCTGATGAACTAACGATAATTGTGGAAAGTCCTATCGTGCTTTAGATAAAAACGGTGAATCCGAGGCTGTAGCACTGGACTTCAGGAAAACCTTGGACTGGTTCTGACATTCAGATATTCTCTACAAGCTCAAAAGCTACGGTATCTGCGAAAAGTTTTTGAGCCGAACCGATCGTTCCTATCAAATCATGAAATGAAAGTTGTCTTGAACGGCCACTCATCTACATTATTTTATACTAAAGCAGGTGTCCCCTCAGAGATCGATCATTGGTCCAACGATGTTTTTTAATTTTCATTAACGACCTACCCGATAACATCAGCTCTCAACTTGGCATCTAATCTAACGACACTATACATTACTCCAGTTTCGATAGTAAAGTTGATCAGGCAGATAAGGTCAAAAAGCGCAATCGATGTACAAAACAAGCTCAAGACCGTCGTTAACTGGGGGGAAAAAATCTGGCTTGTCAATTTAACGCCTCCAAAAATAAACTGGTCTCCATTAATCATATGAGAAAATCCGCTCTGCTTTCCATCAGCATGGCTGAGGTTATCTTCCTAGAAAGTGACTCGTCATGCCTTCTCTGGCAAACGTTCTCAGCTGACATAAGGTGGAAAGACTCGATTGAATTTATCGCCAGACCAACTGCTGATAAAGTCGTCTGAATGTGTTGACCGAGACGGTTTTTCTCTCCGGCATCTATCTTGCATATGTATAAGTCTACCATTCGTCCATACTTAGAATATTGCTGCCATATATGTTCCGATGCCCCTACTATTTTGCTGAAGCTCGATACGATCCAAATAGAATCCGCAATATTTTTAATATTTATAACTGATCTCGCGGCTTCAGTCAATTTGCCTACCGCCGTGAGGGTGCCTCTCTGTGTATTTTTTATAAATACTTCCATGGTATTTTTTGGATGAGCTCTACGCTATGGTACCGTGTCTCTATAAAGTTAAGCGCAATACTAAACTGTCGGTGAGACCTCATCAATTTGTGCTAGCTAGATGTAGCCGTAACTTTTAAGCTAACAGCTTCTTATCCTTTACCTCTCGCCACACCATAATACTGCTTGGCAGAAATTATGAGATAAAACTTTTAAAATTTGCATTGTTCATTGCAGATTATAACTACATCACTGTATATCATTCCACATCATAATATAGCTAAATTGTTCAGTATAATTTCCCTTTGAAGTAAATGAAGGTCTTATTTGATGACACAATAATTTAGTAATAATGTGCTTGTACCATGCATCTTGTCTATATACTTATACGTAAATCTTCAGTAAATTATAAATTTTATAAAGGTTGTTTTGAAGGCTTTCACTGATCAACGGAATGAAATTTCAACGCTAAGATTTCGAAAACTAAATTTAATATTTAAACTCATCTCCGCAAAAAACGCTAATTATCTGGAAATAAATATTTTGCATCGTTATTTACCATGTCAAACTCCAACTTTCAAATTGAGTGCAATACCACGGTTCCAAAATCGACCTACCCTGATGGGATCCATGATGACGTGTTCAGCGATGTGCAATTGAGTGTTTATCATATTTCTTAGACTAAATACAGTTGTTTATTAGTTTTGTTCCTCATAGATGGCGGAATATATATAAGGAGCTTAAACAAGATTTCGTTGTATGATAGACAAGAAAATGAAGACTACTACGGGCGGCTCATAAAGACTTTCCGGCTCCATGCTCTCCAGTTAAATTTAATCGGAAAAATTTAAATGCAGTCTCAATCGCTATCTACGGTCGCCCTGATTTCTCTTTTTTTCTTCTTTTTTCCTCATTACCAATGTGTCTGTTCCTAATTCCTCCACACACTGTAACCGCTTGCGTGCTCGTGGCTGTACTGACTTGCTTGGTGTGACACCGATTTTAAAATAATGCATTTTTGCGCCGTTTTCTCTCAAAGACTATTCGCTAAAGTTGCCGAAATAAGAAGCTAGAATGATTCGGTCTCTGAGGCAAAGTAAAAATGAATCAATACTCGAAGAACGAGGTTAAGTGTTTGAGTCTCGAGCAATGAGCGGTTGTCTTATCTTTGTATGCGGGCGGTTTTTGAAACTGCAGTTGAAACAAAAAAAAGGTTTAATTAGGAATGACAGCCGGCGATTAAAGAAATCTATTTAACCCTAGAACACTAACCATCAATTAAAGTTACACCACTACTAACCATGGGTATATCATACCCGATATTGAAAATATCAACAAAATAAATATAAATCTTTATTTGAAATATTTTACATGCAGGCACTTCAAACTTTGTATTTTGAGTTAACATTAATAGGAACTGGAAAACATTATTTAAGTAAGAAAATTAGGTCCTGAAATTTGTAATTAAAAATATGAAAATTTGCGCTGGGTACTATATACCCATGGTTAGTATTCTAGGGTTAACCAGAGGGGCAATAGGGCGAGAGGGAAAAAAAGCGAGGACTAACGGTATCGTCAGCAAAAAAAAAAAACGTAAAATCCTCACCTCTTAATCCCGATTCATTTACATGCGAGGAATTCTTTCTTTTCAGCTCTTTTCTCCTTTTTTTTTCAATAAAAATATTCAAGTCACTACTCCTATCCTATAAGTCACATGATTGCTTCCCTCCTTTTTTACGAAATTAAATATCACTGAACAATCATTAATTCAAAAGAGAGAGAGAGAGAGAGAGAGAGAGAGAGAGAGAGAGAGAGAGAGGGAGAGAGAGAGAATGAGAGAGAAAAAAATCTTGCGGTATTTTTAAAACGGAGAGTTGACCGAATCATTCTGTCTGGATTACGGAGATGAATTAACATTACTAGACGAATCCGTAGAAATTACTCAGCTATGATTATCAATTATCTCATGCAACTTCTCTTTGCCCATCCTTTGCCTACATTTTCTTAATTAAGGCCTTATCTATTCCAGTATGTGTTCATGTTTTATCTAAATTCTATACAGGTTGCAGCACAAATACCTCTCATATTTTAAACTATCATATGTATGGTGCTAGGGAACCTAGGCAAATGGCAATATTTTATTCGTCTAGCTCATGTCTTAGCATTATATGAGAGGCTAGATGTAAGTGTATGTTCTATGCTAACAGTTCCTTCCATTGCGCTTCTCGCTTGCTTTCCAGTAAACTTTGACATCCAGATATGTAAATACAATGTCAACGATTATCTTTTCTCCTTAATTTTTATTCTTTTATTGCTTTCTCTCGTTAATAATAGTTTTTGTCTCATATTGTCTAACTTTCAGTAACTTATTTACATTGTTCAGACTATTATCCTCATCTTTGTTGCCATATTTATCACAACGTTTCGGCCGATGTACGCTCTGGCCTTCTTCAGGTGATTGGAATGTCGAACTGAACCTTTTATTTCGCTCGCTTGGGTAGACTGTTCTAGTTCCACCTGCCATGTTTAATGGATGTCAGTTATGTTCTCAAGGACACATGGCACAGTGGATTAAGGCGTTAGTTAGATCCAGTGACAGGAGCCAAAGAGTTTGAGTTCAATACCGGGTTAAGGCGGTGGAGAACTTGGAGAGTGGAGTAAATAGGAGATAACTGATTACTGACAACCATTTGACATGGCACGTGGGACTAGAAGAGTCTACTCCAGCGAGCGAAATACAGGGTTCATTTCGACATTCCAACCACCTGAAGAAGGACTGAGCGTACAACGACCAAAATGTTGCGATACATATGGCAACAAAGATGAGAATGATAGTCTGAACAATTTAAATAGTGTACATAATACCTCATCCTACAAATATAGAGAGATACTTTCAGTAACCTCTTGCGTTATAGTGGCTTTTTTCTTTCTTTCTTGGGGGAAATGGTTATAAAAAGTAGTTATTTCAGGGAGGTATTTGTGGGGGATATTTCTGTCGTAGCCTTCTGTACAAACAGATCAACTTCAGATGCGATACAAAAAAATAAGAAAAACAAATATATTCTGCTGCATCGCATTTTAAAATATTCTTTTTGATATTTTTCTTCATAAATATTTCTTAATGCATCGCTATTTTTAAAGCTTTCACTCATTCTATCATTGTCTCTTGATACCAATACCATAGACGTGTTTCTTTCAGCACTATGCCTTCCACACACATACACTCTCTCTCTCTTTCTATATATATATATATATATATAAATATATTCTTCCCTTTCCCACCTAGTTTTCTTTATCATTTATTTACCTTTCTTATATCCTACCTGCCCAACTATGCACCCTCTATAACGGGTTATATTAGGATTTGCGGGTTGGATAACTGTTATCTGCGCAAATGAGCAATCATCGTACCAATTTGAATTTCTGCCGCTGTCTGTTCCGTTCAAACTACAATAAGGCCTTTGGAAAAGGGAGGGATATATTTTCGTTCGTCTATGGAGTAAGTGACAACGCAGATTTGTTTAGTAGTCTAGTAGACAGATAACTTAGGAAGGATAGGCTCCCTCAGGCGATCTTGTCCTAGACACACCACCGCTGCTTTATGTCGTTGGATTTCTAACATAGCCTATAGGATTCAGCTTTCTTGCATAAATAGGTTGGCTGATTTGGCCCAAAGTTCCAGTAGATTATTATTTCCTAGGACGGCAAATGTTTTATTCTGATATTATGTTTTTACATGCTCGAATGGAAGACGTCCACATAATTCTTTTCATGATAATGAGAATTTTATGATCAGTATTTTCTTAGATAATATCTTAATATCTGGTATTTAATGCATGGATAGTAAGCCAAACTAGCCATACTTACATATAATACAATTGTCCTCTCAGTGTTCATCATTTTCAGGATTAACGACAACTGGTATGATCGGAACCTTCTTCAACTTCACAAGCTGGGAGAATTCAAACTTCAATAGTTTCTATTTTATCTTCTCTAAATATGTGCTGGTTGTTGTGCCCCGGCTACTTATCCATTTGCATTGAAGAATCCCACAAAATCATGTATAATGAAAAATATGGGAAAGACAAAACAAAATCCGAATATGCAAGTTTACTGTTTTAATGTTGTTTTACTGTCGACGTCAGGATTCGGTCTAGTAGACCATCGTCAGGACATGGTTATTAGAAACATACTTAGGATTAGACGATATCTAAGTCAACATGAAGAGACGATAGACACAAGACTAGTCAAAAACAGAAAAACTGAAATTCTAAAGTCAGCGTTCCCTTTTTGGGGATTCGGTCACGTTGGCGTCGCGCGGGCGATGATGCGAAAAGGCGCTCCCAAGAAAGAGACTTTACCTTAAGTGAAAAAGAGGAATTCTATTTGAATCTAGAGCTTATCAGTACGTTTGTCAAGCATTAATCTTGCCAGCAAAGGGGAGATGTTAAAGAAGCCGGGTCTAGTATTTACCGTACGTGAAATGGATATTATGCCTGCCTCATAAATCCGTCTAAGGTTTTTAGTATGAATATATTTTAAAATCTTCACAGAGTCAAAATCGAAATTATGATCAGATTTAGTTAAGTGTACAAATAAAGCATTATTTAAATTACCGAGGCGAATATCTCGTTTATGTTCGGAAACACGAGATTTTACGGACCTACCTGTTTCCCCCACACATCTCAAGTTGCAGTCTTTGCATGGGATCTGGTAGACGCAAGCATCGGATGTAATATGTTGTTTGCTGGTATTATTTAATATACTGCGAATAGTTCTAGTGGGTAATATAGTAGTTTTAATTTTTAGCGCGTTTAGATTATGTAGCCGACTCAAGGACTTTTTCAGATTTATCGTTGTACCATGCCTTTTGTCATTGTAAATCGAAATTTCCATGCAACATCTAATGAATGGGTTTAGTAACTTGAACATGTCGTCATCGTTGATACTTATTATAAAAACGATCATTATTATTTTTGTTGTTATTATTATTGTTATTATTTTGTTGTTGTTGCTATAATTATTATTTTTGTTGTTGTTTTTGCTGTTAGTATTATTACATAAAACACCTCCTTTTCATTATGAAGGCAAAGTTTGTTTTCCATGCAACATCTAATGAATGGGTTTAGTAACTTGAACATGTCGTCATCGTTGATACTTATTATAAAAACGGTCATTATTATTTTTGTTGCTGTTATTATTATTACATAAAAAACCTCCTTTTCATTATGAAGGCAAAGTTTGTTTTTTTAGCAAACTAATCGAGTCTTTCATTTTGCCGATTCTTTGACAATTGTTAAACTTGCTGACAATATCAAGGTTACCAGCTTTCGTCGGGGTTTGATACTTTTTATCTGAACTGACATTGAGTTAAGCAGAAGGTACTTCGCTTTTCAAGAACAATGGCACTCTCGGATTGCCGTGGGGTCTGTAATCTGTGGAAATGAATAAGCAGAAAAACAAAACGAAAAAAAAAAATACCAAAAGGACGGCATTGTTTATTTTGACAGTGCAACATAAATCTATTTCGAAAGCGCAGAGTCCTCGGTGTAAAAGTTGGACAAAAGATAAGGACCCATCTCCTTGGGCGTTTCGTGAACTAGTTCCTTTCCTTTCATCTTAATTCATCTAATAGCTTCCAATGCGGAAATGAACTTCAGGTTCGTCGAATGTGTTTTCATTTCCGGATAATTTCGATTTAGGGCACACTCGATTTAGGTTATAGCGTCGATCATCGCTTAAATCCTGTTGCTTGTCACCGGAGCCAAAAAATCAAGGGTAGATTTTGCCGAGTGACTATCAGTTATCTTCAGAATCAAGATTGGATAAATGCGTGAAACTCTGCGGTAGAACATCGACCCATTAAGCCCTGCACGTCGGTTAATATGCGTAAAATCAAAGTAAGTATAATGGCCGCTGATGAAAAATAAAATGAATAATAATTCTAATGATAAACAGGTCGTCGTCTTAGTGCTATTTTTTAAAAACTTAGTCAGAGATTTTACATCAATTCTAGGATTCATTATTTTCATCCTCATCATCATTCCCATGTACGGATGTAGTCGCTGAGTCGCTAGGCATTTGATCTCCCTATCACCCCCATTCATATATCTTGTATGGATACCAACATCTGAGTCCCTGAGAATGATCTTCTAGTCCACTCAATAATGTTCTTAGACAAACTTTTTTCCTCTGGTCGATTCTTCTTCAGCCTAAATATGTAGTCGCTGAGTCGCTATGCAATTGATCTCCCGACAAACTCCATTCATATATCTTGTATGGATACCAATGTCTGTGCCCCAGAGAGTGATCTATTTCACTCAGCTATTTTCTAAGACCCCTTTTTTTATTCCTACGGTCGATACTTCTTTTGCCTAAGGATGTAGTCACTGAGCCGCTATGCATTTGACCTCCCTATCAGTTCTATTCATGTATCTTGTATAGATAAGGATGTCTGAGTTCCTGAGAATTATCCAGTTCACTCAGATATGTTGTAAGATTTCCCTTCGGTCTATTCTTCTTTTGCCTAAGATTGTTGTCGCTGAGTCGCTTATGAATTCGATCTCTCTATCAGCTCCAGCTTTTTGATTACTGCTTTTCTTTAAGCGTCTGTGAGAATTTTTGTTACCTTCAATCAGCACGGCTGATGCGGACCTCTAAGAGAGTAATATTGCGCCTTATCAGGCTAAATTTTCTACTTATACGAGGTGGGAGGCAGTTATATTGAATCAATTTCTGAGTCTGCTACTAGGAAAGTAGTTTCACTGTGTCGTGCTAGAGAATGTTACCCTGCCTATTTTATACATCTACCATTCTTCAGTGAATCGAATATTGCTGACACATAATCTGCTGCTTCATCTATGCATCTAGAGATTCCTAACAAAATCTCCAATATCATTGATCACCTGGCATATCGGCTTCCATCAATTTCCGACTGTCGTAATGTAGCTTCCTTCGGCTTTGCTACAAATATTTTCATTGAATTCTTTCTAGTGACATTTCCTCTTTTGTATAGAGTTAAGAATTTAAATGCAGTACTAGTTTGGCAGTTTCATCAGCGGTATACTCTTGAACTGTCTACTGATTTACAAAGTCCGTTTTTATAATATGTAAAAGGATCTGTTTATATTTCTGAGATGAGGTATTATGTACACTATTTACATTATTCGAACTATTGACCTCATCTTGTCGCCATATTAACAGGAGATAACCGATAACTGACATCCATTAAACATGGCACGTGGAACTAGAACAGTCTACCACAGTGAGCGAAATACAGGGTTCAGTTCGACATTCCAACCACCTGAAGAAGGCCGGAGCGTACAACAACCGAAACGTTGTGATAAATATGGCGACAAAGATGTGGACAATAGTCCGAATATTGTAAAAGGATAATTTTTAAAACATACTAGGTAATCTCCACGAAAATAACAAAAACAAAATTGGTATGACTAAAACTGTAAATCAATGTTGCCATCTTTACAAAATTAATCAATGTTATGATATAGAATATATTTTTTCAAAAGAAGTAAATAAATAAATAAAACGTGAGAGATTACTGTGACTGAAGGGAACTGAGAAAAATTCTTGAGGTGAAAAAAACAAGGTTCAAGGAGACAGATGACAATTTAAATCTTTGAGTTTCGTAGTTGGAAGAAAACCAAGAAGGTCAGTAGCGAGTTTAACAGGTGAGAAGTGCGAAAGAAGATATCCTTAGAATAGGAATTAATCTAGTAATTTCAGTGGTAAAAAGGATAACACCTAGCAGCTATTCTGTTACCGCGCTTAAATGTCCTCTCTCGAAGATGAACTGAAATACCACCAACACCAACAATGAAAGATTTGTGGAATTTTAAAGGTAAGATATAAATCCAAGTCTTTTTTTTTGTGTGTAGCACGCTAGGGCAGGTTGATTTTTCATGTTATTTATAAAATCACCATAGCATTCAGTGTAAAACAACCTGGAGTTTAATGTGGTAAGTACTCATATCAGTGATTAGAATCATAGCTTTCACTAATTCAGATCGACTGAAAAAATGTCGAGAAATATCTAATTTCCACAAATCTTTGCTTACAATGTGACTTCAAATCTTACTATCTCAAGAATAAATTCAAATGAAGTTAATATAATTTGTATTAGATACATTGAATGAAAAATATATTCAAACTGGAATTATGATTATGAATCACCACAAACAAAATATGCAATTTTGCTGTGTAAAAATTGTAAAGGTTTACAAAAAAAAAGCTACTTAGTGAATAAGATTTGTTAAATCATTTGTTAGATCAAATTAGTAAAAATCAATAAATAAAAGTGCATATTACACCATAATACTGCTTGGCAGAAACTATGAGATAAAACTTTTAAAATTTGCATTGTTCAATGCAGATTATAACTACATCACTGTATATCATTCCACATCATAATATAGCTAAATTGTTCAGTATAATTTCCCTTTGAAGTAAATGAAGGTCTTATTTGATGACACAATAATTTAGTAATAATGTGCTTGTACCATGCATCTTGTCTATATACTTATACGTAAATCTTCAGTAAATTATAAATTTTATAAAGGTTGTTTTGAAGGCTTTCACTGATCAACAGAATGAAATTTCAACGCTAAGATTTCGAAAACTAAATTTAATATTTAAACTCATCTCCGCAAAAAACGCTAATTATCTGGAAATAAATATTTTGCATCGTTATTTACCATGTCAAACTCCAACTTTCAAATTGAGTGCAATACCACGGTTCCAAAATCGACCTACCCTGATGGGATCCATGATGACGTGTTCAGCGATGTGCAATTGAGTGTTTATCATATTTCTTAGACTAAATACAGTTGTTTATTAGTTTTGTTCCTCATAGATGGCGGAATATATATAAGGAGCTTAAACAAGATTTCGTTGTATGATAGACAAGAAAATGAAGACTACTACGGGCGGCTCATAAAGACTTTCTCCCTCGTAAACAGAATTTACTTCCTGAATATCTCTTCGATCTCTCTCAGGTATTATTTCCCCACTGTTCATATAAAACTTGCGCAGATGAAAACTTTTGTCAGTGCATTGACGATAGAAACTTCTACATCTGTTTACATCAAACAAGAGTTTCCACATTCTGTGATTCTAAATTAAGTACTAGTGTTTCCAATTCTCCTCCAAATAGATTCCTAAAGAAGGAAGCTCTGTCCGAAAGGATTACGAGCGAGACTTTGAAGAAAGCTTGACAAGCCTTCAAGTCAGCCGTTAATAACTTATTTGGAAACGATCGAAATACAGATGGTAACGGTACGATTAGCTGTTTTCTTATGAGGAAACGTTCGTCATTCATTCACCAAACAGCCAGTGCTACAGTCGGCTTAAATTTATAAATTCTTTCTCGTAAAAGAATATTCGCAAAGATTGTTTTCTATAGTCCAGTAACTGCTATCGCTTTTTAAAGTATTGATGGAGTTTTCGTTTTTATACTTTTATCTGAAAAACGTTAACATCTTGATTAGGCCATTAATTTCTTTTCGAATAGCATGTGCCATCTATTGTAGTTGTTGCGGCTATTGAAAATCCTCGAGTGATGTGGTTTCTGTTGTTTGGTACTGTTCTTTGATTCTGATTATGTAGCGTCAGTTCACGACGTTCGAAGAAAGGTTGTTTTCGCTATAAACTATATGCTTCATTCGCTATCTGTAATTCTTGATCTGAGAAAGCGGTTGTATACGCTGAAAGTTTAGAACTGAGTAGAAGTATAAAACTTCATGAAGAAGATGAGTGAGCAAAATTATTTTTTATTTAATTGCATAATGACTATTCGACTAAAAACTGTGCTCCCTACATTCATTGAACCTTTCTTTTCCACATTAACGTATTATTTGATTGTTTTTTTTTTCAATGTTAATGATATAACTTCAGTCATATCTAAAATATTTTAAAGCCACATTACTTTTTCACGTTTCAAAAGTTTAACTAAGCAGTTATAAGCATTTTGTAAAAATTTAATACGGCCCAAATTTCCGTATTTATTTGTTGCTGATCAGATTGTGATATGTTTTTCAGATACATACAATCAGTTTTTCACCGCAAGAGTGAGTCCCACTTTTTTGTTTATTTCTCGTCTCGCTGAAAAAGGACATAGGCGTTTCCAAAGATTGCGAATTTAAAATCTTTTTTTGTGTGTGTGTGTCAGACAAAATACATAATAAATATTATAAATCTTGTGGCTAATATTTATTGCCATCACTGTGTTGTCTTTTTAGTCCTCAAATTTCATTAACCAAAGTTAAATTTATATATTGTAAGCCCATAAGCACACGTGGAACATCTTTCGTTTTACATATATATATATATATATATATATATATATATATATATATATATATATATATATATATATATATATATATATATATATATATATATACATGTATGCAGAAAAATAGGAAAGAACACGTTAGGTAGATAATCCGGTGTTCCTTAGTATTTAGCTTTATTTTTAAAAAGACAGTGCTCCATACAGAAGTAGAGCTTATATTATAATAATATTTTTATTTTTTAAAAATATGATTCCTTGGCTACATAAGAGTTCTCATGTTTCAAAAGCGAGAGCCGAGCAAATTCTCGCTTGACAAGGAAGCGGGTCCAGACACCTTAACTCTACATAACTTAAAAAATTATGTTAGGGGTCTTGGCTCTCGCTTTTGAAACATGAGAACTCTTATGTAGCGGAGGAATCATATTTTTAAAAACTAAAAATATATATATATATATACATATATATATATATATATTATATATATATATATATATATATTATATATATATATATATATATATATATATATATATATATATATTTCGTTATATATATATGTGTGTGTGTGTATACATGTATGTATATATAAATATATTTATATATATGTGTAATTTCTATATATATTATTTCTATATTATATATGCGCGGTACTTATTAAAAAGTGTTCAATATGTGTGATAGAGCAAACATCAGTCAGTTATGTGGCATACGTGATACACGTTTAGGCGATCATGTATTTTTCAATACATGACTGACGGTTGCCAGTTCTTTTCTTGCGATCCAAGAAGAAGAGGATTCCTAAATTTCTCAAGCACGGAAATGAAATGGAATCAACTGGAATTCGAACTCGGCCCTCCGATTCCTCAATCCCAGCCCCTCTCCATTACTCCACTGTTCCTCCTCTTAGTTGTATTGATGTGAGCTTGTGACCCTGGGTTTCACGCCCTTGCGATCATCAAACAAACTCGCTCCCTCTCTCTCTCTCTCTGTATATATATATATATATATATATATATATATATATATATATATATATATATATATATATATATATATATATATATATATATATATATTTTAAAGATATTTTTGAAGGTACAGAATTTTATCACAGCAATAAACGTATGAATCTTGATATTACTAGACATATTAAAAACGGGTAAAGCAACCGGTTTCGCTCCCGCTCATTAGGCTTACAACGGGAGATTTAATTTAAATTAAAAATCACAGAAAATGTACAATGAAAAGGAAATGTGGAGGAGGAGGGAAAAAATTATGAGCATTATATATATATATATATATATATATATATATATATATATATATATATATATATATATATATATATATATATATATGAGGTCGGATATTATGCAGATGCAGGTCACTGGTATTAATATTGGTTTAAACAATTGCTATTGCTACAATTTCCGTATATATTTATATGCCAATTATCATGAATTGTTGAATAGATTTGACCAATTTGAAAAGGCTCTTAATTTGGTATTTTTGGGTGTTGATTTTCTTTTCATGGTTAGTTCTGCGAGATTCAAAGTCTTTTTATTACTATATAATATGTGCCTATTCTTGTTATATTTGACGTTCTTTTCATTTATATAAGGATTAATCTATCATATGTAAATTAAAGATGCTCTTCATTATTTAAGGACTTCTTTTAACAATCTCACAAAACAATATATTAATTACAAAATATTATTCGGTCCTCCTTTCTCAGCAAAAGGCGTCGCCATGTTTTGAACAGAACATTCTCTGTCGACTAAAAAAACCCTTTTGCGCAACATGTAGAATAACACCTGCCTACAACCACGCATGCGTATAATTTACGCATTTCTTTTATATGCATCATCTGTCAGCCATTTATTCTTCGTCAAGTAATTTTATGGGAAATGTTGATTCGCTTTTATAGTATTGTAGGTAAGGAAAAAAAAAGAAGATTTTTTTTCTGTGGCATGTCGATCAGACGAAGCCATTCCTCAATTTCCGCCGGGTACGCGGTATTTTACACTTGGAAACTCCGCCATATGTTGGACGGTTCGTTCTGTGTTCTCATTTCCTCGGGCGCATCAGTGACAATATATGGATTCCCTGAAAATGCTGCATGGGTCTCTGTATGGCTTGAAGCGTAATGTTCATGAAGTTCTTAGAAGAAATTAATAATAATAAATACTAAAGAAATTCACAATTACTGTCAGGGAAATAAATAAAAATACGATCCCGACAAATAAAAAAATAAAATTATTAAAATGGATGCTAAGCTACAAGGGTTAAACAATTAGAAAGTCGCCTGGGAACAGAAACTCTTATACTGAAATATACACTCTAAACTAACAATATCGTTGTAGATAAACACAAAACCCATATCTGGCTGAAAGACAAAATAGATGCATTTATGATACCTGCAATAAAAACAAAAACTCTATACTCGGAATTACCAGAGAACCCTAAAATAATGGCGTAGATCCAGTATTTATATTTTTTGAATATTTTTCGATTATTGGCAACTTAGTGTCTGGACGTCCAATCGTGACACAAACAATGACAACGATATAAGTTTGGGGGGGTATTTTCACTGGGTCAGTATTGCAGCGGGTCAAATGCAGAAAATGCTCCAGATACCTTTAAAGAGTCATACAAAGTAATGTGCTCACTATTCTGGGGATTTTACAATTCATACTGACAGACATATACAATCTAATAGACCAGACATTGTGATTAACAAAGAATTGCCTTCTCATGGATATGATCATAAAATACAAGGGATTCAACAATTGTATGGTTACTGATATAGCAGTACCGTGTGAAAGAAACATCTCCGTGAAAATCCTCGAGAAATTGTCCAAATACAAGGACCTGGAGATCGAGATTAACAGAATGTGGGGAATGAAAATTGAGACTGTACCAATAGTAATCGTGGCTCTGGGCTGGGTGAGGAATGGAAAATTTTACTAACAGTTGCCCTACTAGGAAAATCCTAAGAAACATCCCAAGGAACGCCTTACTAGTAACATACTAAGAAAAGTACTATCAGTTAAATGACAATTCTCGTATACGGCCTAAGGACCATAGTTTGGACCCGGCACTACAGGATACAAAGCAGGAAACACAACATACATAAACAATAATAATAATAATAATTATAATAATAATAATAATAATAATAATAATAATAATAATAATAACGGTTACGGAGGTAGGACCAGTTACAATTCTATGGGACTACACAATACACACTGACAGAACAATCAAAGCCAACCGCCCAGACATTGTTATTAAAGTCCACAAACAAAATAGGTGCCTCCTCATTGATATGGCAGTCCCTGCAGACTGCAATGTATCTTTGAAGATATTCGAAAAACTGTCAAAATACAAGGACCTTGAAATAGAAATCTCAAAAATGTGGCACATGGGAACATCAACAATCCCTGTTGTAGTTGGAGCCTTTAGACTGGTTGGAAAAGATTCCAGTAGGCTGATTGAAGGGATCCCTGGAAGTCCATGCCTCAAAGAGATACAAAAGATTGTTCTGACAAGTACAGCCCACACTTTACGAAGGGCTTTATCTATGTAATTATTTTTTTTTATTTTTTTTTATTTTTTGCAGTGGAAAGTGTCATGATTCCATTTCTTACCTTAAGTCCCTGGGCGGGACACGGAAAGAAATGTGTAAACGCCAGATACCAAAGGAAATAAAAATAATAATGGTAATAATAATAACAGGTTGCATCGTGATAGCATCAACTCAATATAAAACTCGACGTGATTGTGGGGGCCAATATCTGGATTGGAAAATATTCTATTTTGACGGGAAGGAAACTACAAGAAACTGGTATGAACTTCACCCAAACCCGGTTACACTGATTATACCTGTAACAATTTTATGGGACATAGAGACATAATCAAACTAATCACCCAGACATCGCGCTCAAAAAAACAATAAAACAGAATGTTCTTTCTTATTGACATTGTAATTCCTGCAGATTGTAATGTATCTTTGAAGACCTTCAAAAAATATCAAAATAAAGGAGCTTGAAATGGAAATCTAACAAATGTGACACATATGATGATCACTAATTCCGGTTGTAGATGAAGGCCTGGACAATGGACCGATAGACTCATTGAAAGGATTCCTGGTAACCCAATCCTCACACATTAGGAAGGGGTTTATCTATGTGAAATGTGAGGGATCTTAGGTTTTCTCACTTTTCGTTTTTGACATAACTGATTAGTTGAAAATATCATGAAGCCATTTCTGACCTTAGATCTCTTGTTGGGGCTCAAAATAAAACGGGTATACAACAGAAATCAAAGAAAATAATAATAATAACAACCGAAATGATACTTGGTGTTCGGTGTGCTGGCTCAAATGTAATGCTAAAAGAGTCAAGCTAGAATAAGAACACTTACAGACGGACAATTATGCAAAGACTTATGGAGAGAAATTAGAAAGTAAAGTAGAAACATAAAAATAAAAAGGTAATCCAAAACTTTGACCTTCAGAACGTCCAATCTGTTGAGTGAATTCAGAGTTGAATATTTGATCAATAAGGTTGAAGATGTGCTCTGATAATTGAAAACAAGTAAAAGAAGATTTAAATGACAGCAGTCATAACAGCCGCCACAGCACGATAGAAAGCGTAAACATAAATCTGGATCAGGTTAGAAATCGGGCGGTAATCGATGGCGCACTTGCAAACACACGTGTCATTCTTTTCTTCTTCTTTTTTAAAAATTTGAACGGTATTATTTTTATTTGATTTTTTTAAAGCATTTCACCATAAGCAAGGCGGGAGTGCCACTAGCACGCGAGGGGTTACAGAGAGTGGGAGCAAGAGTAAAGGGGCGTCATAGCGGAAAGGATGAAGAGAAGGACGGGGAATTAGATCAAGGCATCTGGAGATGTCGACTGACATCGCATTTGAATACTTGGCGATTATAGCTATCAGGGAAGCAAGTAAGGGGAGGGTTGTTCCACAGACGGGAAGTGCTAGACATGAAGCTATTAAAGTAGAAGATACGGCTAGATTTAACTGTTTCGACAGTGATATGGTGGGGTGAGATCCATCCTGGTAGCACGTTTACATTCATGTAGTTTGGGAACTAGTGAAAGTAGCTCGTCAGAACAGTTACCTTGAACGTATTTTTAGAAAAGACAGCGGAAAGCGACGGCACGTCTGTGAGAGGGTGAATGTATACGAGATGCCAGATCAGGGCCAACCACATTGCATATCCGTCTATAGATTTTGTCGAGGTCATTGAGAAGAACAGCGGAGGCTCCAGACCATATATGGCAGCAGTATCCCATATAATGATTGATTTATATAGACTTGAAGGATGAGAATCTTTTTGGTATGACACAGAGAACCAATTCTCCTTGCGGTAGATGAAGCTATTGATTCAATATATTTGTTCCATCTCAGGTCAGTGGACTGTGTGAGACGAAATAGTAGCAGAAAATGCAAGAATTTTGCCAAAGGCTAGAGATTTTGAGGAAACTTGTTACTTTATCTTCAGCAATGATAAGCGAATATTTGGTGTGAATATACAAATACATGCATGTAAAAGAAACTTCAAGAAATCTGGTAACCTGGACTAGTATTGAAATGAGGAAGAGAGGGAATCGGAAATTCATAAAACAAAACAAAAACTGGTACATAAAACACTTTACCCGACAGGCTCTATGTAAAAAAAAAGCCGAACGATTCACTATCTGGAGTCGCTGGACTCAGCAATAAAGGGTTACAGAAAATCTACAAATCATAGAAAGGATAGAATATTAATCACAGCGAAAATATTCCCTAAATTCTTCAGAAATGAGGACAAAAAAGAAAGCAAGAAAATTATATGCACATTTACAAAAAAAGCTAATGGAAAGAATGACAAATAAAAAGATTTGGACATGGCAACAAAGAATTCTCCTAAAGATAGAAACAGCGATATATTTTAAATCAATGTGACAAGAACAATGAATATTCTCGGTAGATCAACAGAGAAGAATAGAAAATGGAGACGGTTTTGAAATACAGTTGAGGCAGAACACAATACACAATCGGGAAATGTATTACTTAGACCTAGAAATAATGGAAGTATATGCATGACAGGAAGGGGAAAATAATCCCTTGGGAATTGGAGAAGCTGATATATTTTGACCATAAAGAAAAAAAATGTTTTATGTGGCAAGATTTCTTGTTTTGTGTACTTCAGTCCCAAAAGACGTTCCAATCTAGGAGGCTGATTGAGAATACAACCGTTTATCATGACTGGATACATTAGACATTAAACTAATTTCAATTTGGATCAGATAACGAAAGAAAAAATGGAATTAAAAAGCCTAAATCCTGTTTTAATTATGCTTCCACTATGTTTAAATAACTTTTACTTGCGACGATCTTGTAGCTTCTTTAAAATTAAAACCAAAATGGATGCTTCAAGTAGCAGGTAAACTGAGTTCGACACTGAATGGCAATCAGCCATTTTACGCTTGAACGCAATCTTCAGTCCTGAACATTGCGTTCAAGGTCGCCATTTTGTGTTGCGCTCTGTGCGTACACGGCTTATATTTACCAGGACTCTGTTTCCTGTACTGGTTGGCATTCGCACCGGAAGCTCCAATATGAATATTTCAGAGTACCTGTGTGTCAATCCGAGAACAGTGCACAGGATTCGAAAAGAGTTGGATGAGTCTAATAGTGATTACGAAGGTACGGCAGCTCGGAAAACTCACTCTGATCGTTCTGATAAGAAAAGAACTCCCGGGATTTGTTGGAGAGAGCCTCAGACTCGACACGGAGGCCTATATCAAGTGACTTGAGGAGGTAGTGTTGCCCTCGGTTAAAAAGGTGGCTGCTGGAAGACGCTGGCAACAGGACTCTGCAGCATACCACACAAGCGGGAGAAGCCAGTCATGGCTGTGAAACAATTTCTGCGATCACACCACTCTTATATATGGCCATCTAACTCACCTGACTGTAACCCTCTTGATTATAATGTGTGGGCGCAGTTGCGAGAGAGCAACAAAACTCTTTGTAAAACCAAAGATGAAGGATTATGACAGCATTCACCAACTTAAACAGAACAAAAAAAAAACTTTTCAGAAGAGGTGTAGGGACTGCGAAGACGTTTGAAGGTTGTGTTTGAAGCCAATGTCGATTTTTTCTTGATAAATTTATGCTTTAGTTTTTCAAGATATTTTTTGTGCCATTTTGGTAAATATGTGTTAAAATGAGATGTCAGTGTTATTTTCATTTTTGAAAAATTTAGACGACAATTTATTCATCGCACATCTCTCTCTTTCTCTCTCTCTCTCTCTCTCTCTATATATATATATATGTGTGTGTGTGTGTGTGTGTGTGTGTGTGCGTGCCTTATGTGAGTGTGTGAGAATGTCATCAGTTTCCTTTTCTAAACATCAAACATGTTATCCATTATTTACACGTATCTACTATTACTACTACTACTGCTAATAATAATAATAATAATAATAATAATAATAATAATAATAATAATAATAATAATAATAATATTGTCAGAACCTTCAGAACTACTGCTTCTGCACATATTGTTAACAGAAGCAGTTATGTGGACGGTGACGACGACGTCGAGGACTTGATAAAAACGAAGAAAAAGATTTGATTATTGTGATTCTTCTTGCTGCTGGCACGGGCGATATGATTGATGTCGTGGACTGATTGATCGAAACCTTGTCTTCCTCCAGGATGCAGAAAGTAATGAATATATTGTACTCAATAGCAGTCATTCTCTGCTTGTTATGAAAACCTCCCTCGCGTTCATTTTCTTTCGTTACGCATGCGCAAATGCGAATGTCGACATTGCTTCTTTCTCAAGTGAAGACAACATGACATTATGTTTAATGTTCTGTTTCTTGTAACCGTTGTTAGTGGTTTGCAGGAGTTGCCTTGTTATAAAATTGTTTGCCGCATCTGTTTGACTACCGTTTGGGCAAAGATAATCAATTGGCAGTTGTGGATTTAAGAGGGGGGTTTAATATATTCGTAGCTTGATATGTAGTTACCAGATCAATTTTCATTGTTTTTTTTGTTTTTTTTTCATTGTATAATGGTGGATATATCTGATTTATATTAAGTGCTTTTCCAATGAGATAGGTTATGTTCATAACTAAATATTGTTAAAAAATGTAAGATCTTACAAATAATTCAAACCTGGACATATTGATGCAAGTACAGGCCTTTGACGTCCGCAATAAAGTCAGACGGAAATCATTCTATTTCTAAATTTGGTATACAATTAGGCTACCATTGTTAACATTTAAAATGAACTAAATCTGCAATTTAAATAATAATATATTTTCTTCCAAGTTAATTGCATGTAGTTATCATAATGAAAAGACATTATTTTTCAGATTTTGAAAGAAAATATAATTATATGTCATTATTCTTTTTTTTAGGAAGACTTTTTTTCTTTTTATGTGCCGTGTCCTTTCAGGACGCAGGCGATCATGGCTCTCCACCTCCCGCTATCCCTTGCAGATCTCAACATATTCCATGCCTCTGCTTCCTCCCACAGACCACGCTTTATCCTCCACTTGCTTAAGCCCGCCAGGTATGTCACCCGTTGTTTTCCTTGGTCTCTCTTTCCCTCTATTCGACACGTGAGTATTAGATTCTCCAGGCCCTCCTTTCTCATTATGTGTCCCAGGAACTTCAGCTACCTTTTCCTGATGTTAAGTAGAAGCCTCCTTATTTGAAACCTCTCTAACACCTGCTCGTTGCTCACACGCTCGGTCCATGATATCCTTAGCATCCTTCTGTAGAACCACATCTCTGTCGCTTCGAGTCGCTTCTTCATCAATGAGGAAATCGTCCAACATTCGCTGCCGTAAAGGTGGACAGATGTCATGTAACAGCTCAGTATTCCTTTCTTTGTTACCAAAGAAATCGTCCTGTATCTAAAATACTCTGTCCAGCTCTTGGAATATGCTCTTGGGTATTCCAATACGTCTACGGATCTCAGTGCCGCAATTAGCGTCCTTTGTCTAGAGTCTTCCCTGAATTTTAAACTTCAGCGTCTGCTTGATTCTAGTGTTCCTGACCTGCAAACCGCATTTCGGGCTCTTCCTCTTACTGATGACCATGCATTCTGTCTTCCTGTAGTTTATGCAAAGTCCTTTCTTTTCACTCTCCGTCGTTACCTTCTGTAGGAGATTTTGTAATTTCTTTTCCATGTCTGGTTTCAGTACTATATCAGTTGTGTATCTTATGTTGGCAAGATTGTAACCGACAGTGCTAAATCCGGGTAGGGTTTCCAATTGTCTAAGAATTACCTCGCTATATAGGTTGAACCGGTCGGGTGAGAAGACGCATTCTTTCCTTAAGGCCCTCTCTATATTGTATATTCACTGAACTTGTTCCTTATGCTGTTTGCTGCCAGTATACGTTCTTGATTACTCTGATATCTTTCCCGGATATATGAAGGTTTCTGAGCGTTTCCATCTGATCCTTATGGCGTACTCTGTCGTATCATGCTTTAAATATCAAATCGTATTTTCCTGTTCAAGAAGAAAGATTTCTTTAGAAACATAGAAGATAATGCTGAATTACTATGTTCTCCAATATGACAGTACATACTTGACAATTATCTCACCGACGAAGAGGCGGATTGAGGCAGTAGATATGTGGTTCTACAGAAGGATGTTGGGAATAGCACTGGACAGAGCATGTAGGCAACGAGAACATTTTAAGGGATATGAAAACAAACAGGGCATTTATTTAGTTTTTAATTTTTTTTAAATCAGTTTGTTCCAAGCAAGGTAAAATTGCTACTAAGACGCAAAGGTTTCTGGAAGTGAAAGAATATGAAAAGATTTTAGAAGGTATAGGGAACCCGGTTCTAAAGAGGGAACAAGGGATAAAACCGAGAAGAAGTGTAAACCTGAAGATAGGCGAAACTATCTCCTCACAGTGTTGAGGAAAAAAAATAATTAGTAAATAAAATTTCAGCGTTCCGACAGAGATGTTAGACGTATAGAGTTGAAATTAACTTCAGAAAGAGCCGGAAGCCTAGTCTTAATCAGGAAACAACGGATAAACATCTACTCCCGGTTCAAAAGATTTGGGAGAAGTCTAAACCGGACGATAAGCAAACCTATATATTCCTATTAATATTTAGAATCAGAATGAAACAAAATATCTGGGACAGAGTAACAAGGAAGAAACTTTTGGAAAATATAGCACTCACGGTACATTTTGAAGGTAAGAGGGTTGGAAGAAGGTACGTGCCAGCTACCTGACGAGTTTATGTGCATAAAACATTAATCGAAATGAAAAATTATTTCAGTATTATTCAGTTGTAGCGTTCGTTTAAGATGTCATAATGTCGGATCCATGTAGTGGAGTTTTTGGTCATTTTGAAGCAAAGACGCATGAAACGGCAAATAGAAGAAGGGGGCGGAGAACGGTTGTGATTGTGAGCTAAGGTAAAAAAAAATAGATACATTACTAAGAGCTACAAAGAATAGGAATCTGTGGAAATCCCATAACGCCCAAATCCTGAAGGGGGATAACACATGGAAGATGATTTGACGACCTAACAAATACAATATCTCAAAAATGTTTACATGCATGAATAAGTTTTACGAGAATTATTTTCACTATTTACATTGTTCAGAATGTTGTCCTCATCATCGTTGCCATATTCACGACTTTTCGGCCGTTGTACGCTCCGGCCTTCTTCAGGTGATTAGAATTTCGAAGTGAACCCTTTATTTCGTTCATCGGGGTAGATTGTTCTAGCACCACGAGACATGCTACGTCCGGATGTCTCAGGATCAGTTATCAGCTTTTTAAGTGTAGCCAGGTAGGTTGGGTCAAGTCATTGGATTCAACCAACGCTTTTATACACTATTATTTCGTATTTTTACTAAGAGATAAAATCTCGTTTATTAGACATTACTTCACTGAGAAGTATTTTCGGTGTTGAACAAGAGTCTTTTAAGGGAACTTAAAAGCAATATAGACGCGGATGTCTTCGGTCCCCGGGCACTACTAATAATCCAACCATCTCCTCCATCGATTTCTTGTACTTGTGGACCTTGACTAATATTAAAGGAAATGTTGCTAATGGCTCTCTTGTTGGAAAGGAAAGTCGACTGTGGTGTCACCTTTGCACTCTTCCTCTCTCGTTTTCTTCTCTACCTCACGGCGGCATTGCCACTTCTTGTTCTTTCATTTTAAAATCATTTTCTCTCTCCAACTCTCACTTGCAATCATATCACTGTTTCTCCACAGGTTTTGGAGGGAATTTACTTTACATATATATATATATATATATATATATATATATATATATATATATATATATATATATATATATATATATATATATGTATATGTGTGTGCGTGTGTATATGTGTGTGTGTGCGTATATATTGGGTTGGTGCATAATTACCAGGCGTTTTTGTAGGCGAGTTATTTGTTAATAAAAATTGTTGTTAATTTACTTTTTTTTTTTATAAATATATTATTTTATTTTCAGGTTATAAAAATTTGTTTCGATAATGTTACGCTCCGGAAATATCATTTAAAATATTTTTGTTGAATTGTTTAAGAAACGCCTAATAATTATGCACAAATCCAATATATATATACATATATATATATATATATATATATATATATATATATATATATATATATATATATATATATATATATGTATATATATATATATATATGTATGTATGTATGCATATTTATATATGT